>CM076577.1:962850945-963407215 GCA_034641835.2 Pinus albicaulis
CGTGATGTCTACGTTGGAAGTGCTTCATATTTTCCCATCTCAATGGAAAGCTCTATTATCTGCAATCTATGACATTGAACCCGTCGATTCTAGCCTTCTCACCTTCGATCTAGAGAATTTTGTCCCTCGACTTCTGCACCAGATTTCCCTTGTTATACAAGTCAGCATCAATGGCCTCAATATTCACAGAGCCATTGTGGATGAAGGTGCCTCTACCTGCGTCATGTCATCTTCTTGATGGAAGGCCATTGGCTCTCCGGCCCTCACTTCATCTCCAAATGCCCTCGAGGCATTCGATGGAAGGGAATCAAAACCCTCGAGTGTTCTCGTGAGTTTACCGATCACATTGCAAGGTAAAATAGTCAACATTGAAGTGGAAGTTGCTGATGCCAAACTCAACTACAATATTCTACTCAGTCGCAGTTGGACTCAAGCCATGTTGTGTGTTCTGTCCACCCTCTTTTGACTTATGAAATTTCCGCATGAGGGCAAGATTATTACTATTAATCAATTGCCTTTCTTTACCTCTTCCTCCGAGAACAACGTGCCATACGTGGATCAAATTCCTAATCCCCCTGAAAATATAGGACCAAGTCTGTTCAAGGACCCTGTTCTCATGGGTATTTTTCCCATTTCACCACCGAACATCATTCAAGTCAACATGATCTCTAGGTCGGATGACCCGTGGATCATCCCTTCTCCTGAACAAGTTACCTCTTTTGGAGAATTGATGCCTCTGACCCCATTTGAAATCAATTATTGCGAGATCTTTTCTGCATCAGATCCTCCTCTTGCTAATAATGCTCCTTTAAGCATGGCTCTTGATGTTTATTCTCAATCCCCTTGGCTCAACGATGCAGATTTTCTTGATCCTTTGAGAGAATTTTTTCCGTCTGACGAAGTTATCATGGAGACTATGTCTCTCGAAGATCTGCCATGGAGCGATGGACATCATCATTCCTCGGTCATGCCCGAACTGGGGGCAATGTATAATTGTCTCGAGTGTTTTGCATCTCAGGTTCCCTCTCCGCCACTCCAAATGCCAATATTGACTCATGAGGTATTTTTGGAAGGAAATCTGAATAATATTACCCAAATGATGCCTATCGACATCTCTGTTAAACTAGGGGTCGTCGAGAACATCCACGTGGGAGTCACTTGTTCTCCCAATGAGATTCAAGTGTACACTAGCCTTTTCTGTGAATTCCAAGATTTTTTCGTGTGGTATTATGAAGATATGCCTGGGATAAATCCCAGTGTCATTATGCACGAAATTCCCACCTACCCTAGTGCGAAGCCTATGCGCCAGCGTCTACGTCTAGTGCATCCTCGAAAATCCACTACTATAAAGGCTGAAGTTGAGAAAATTCTTAAATCGGGCTACATATATTTGATCCCTCTGATAGAGTGGGTTTCCAATATTTTCCCTATGGATAAGAAGCAGGACAAAATTCAAGTCTGTGTTGACTATAGAGATATAAATTAGGCATGCCCTAAGGACAACAATCCCACCCCCTTTATAGATCAGATCATCGACGATTGTGTGGGGAGTGAGATATTTTCCCTTATGGACAGCTTCTCGGGTTATAATCAAATTAATATCCTTCCATCTGATCAACATAAGACTTCCTTCATCTGCCCGTGGGGAAGATTTTTCTACAAGAAGCTCCCGTTCAACTTAAAAAACACTGAGGCTACCTTCCAGCGTGCCATGTCCTATGCCTTTCACGACATACATAACATTTTTCAGCCATACCTGGATGACCTTTCGGCTTATTCAACTCTACGTGAAGACCATCCAGAACATCTCTGCTAGATTTTTCTCCACTGCAGACGTTACAACATCAGGCTTAATCCTCATAAGTGCGTCTTTTGTGTTGACTCTGGTTGGCTTTTAGGATTCATTGTCCCTAAGGATGGAATTCACCTTGACCCTCTCAAGGTCGAGGCTATTGTTAATCTCCCCTCCCCATCCTCGCTACATCAAATTCAGAGTCTTCAGGGGAAAGCGAATTTCTTACGTCGCTTTATCCCAAACTATGCAGAGGTATCCAAAGGGTTTACATGTCTTCTCAAACAGGACGTCCCTTTCTGTTGGGACGAGATTTCTCACCAATATTTCGATAACCTTAAGACGTTTCTCGTCAACGCTCCATTAATACATCCTCCAAACTATCATCGCGACTTTACCCTCTATTTGGCTGCCACATTCAGCACAATTGCCATGGTTCTGGTACAGGATGACGATGACAATATTGAACACATGGTTTATTATCTGTCTCGGAATCTCCTTGACACTGAAACGTGTTATGCCCACGTCGGCAAGTTGGTGCTTGCCATGGTCCAGGTCGTTCAGCGGTTTCGCCATTATATCCTATTGCGCACGGTAACCGTGATTTTCGACTGCAACCCCATGACTTACATTTTTTCTCGACAATTGCTGGGGGGCAAGTACTCTAAATCGATTGTGATCCTTCAAGAGTTCGATTTGGAGTTCACTACTACCAAATCGAAGAAGTCACTAGTTTTTGCTGATCTGATTTGCTCTCTCCCTATCAACTCTGTTCCATCTCAATCTGAGGATCATATCCTAGATGAAACTCTCTTCTTAATCAGCACTCTCGATCCATGGTACGGTGATATCATCGTGTACCTCCAGACATCTACCTTCCGGTTCGAGTTAACGAAGGATGCTCGACACCATGTTCGACACTAGTCGCAACCATATGGCATTGTCGGAGATACCCTATATCAGGTCGGAGTCGATTCAGTACTCCGCCGATGTTTGACCTTAGAAGAGGCTGAGAAATTTCTAAACGACTGTCACAGTGGCGTCTGTGGCAGTCACATGTATGGTTATGCTACTGCCCAGAATATTCTGCGTGCGGGCTATTTCTGGCCGTCTATATTTAAAGACTATATTGTTGCAGTGTGAAAGTGCCATGCGTGCCAGATCTTCCAATGAAAGATGCATGCGCCGCCCCTCCCATTACATCCTGTCATTACCGTAGGCCCTTTTGCCAAATGGGGAATTTATTTTATGACATGTAACCCTCACTGTGCAGGGGGGAATGCTTATATCATCATTGCCATAGATTACTTCACCAAGTGGGCCGAAGCGATGCCTACATTGGCTGCAAATGGTAAGACAATCGCTCAGTTCATTTTCAACCATGTGATCACACGTTTCGGCATTCCTCAAGCCATCGTCACTGATCATAGCACTCATTTTCGGGACTACATGGTGGCAGAGATGACATCAAAGTTGGGCTTGTGTCATGACAGCTCGAAGCCATACTACCCTCAGGAAAATGGCCAGGTTGAAGCCGTGAACAAGGTGCTCTTCACGATGATTCAACGAACAATTGGTATACACAAATCGAATTGGAATCTCCAATTTTTCTCAGCTCTTTGGACCTATAGAACGTCAGTGAAGAGCGCGACCGGATTCACACCTTTCCAGTTGGTGTATGGTCTGGAATCTACTCTTCCAGTTGAATGTGAGATCCCTTCACTAAAATTGGTTGTGGAATTAATGCCTGGAACTTCCCCGGAGGAAGAACGTCTCCTATATCTCGAAATTTTGGACGAAACTCACTGCTTGGCTACTTTGGTCATCGAGGCATAGAAAAAGCGGGTTAAAGCTCATTTCGATCAAACGGTTTCTCCGCTCTCTTTTATGGAAGGGGACCTCGTCCTCTTATATGATCAAGCCCATGACAAGCTTGGGGTAGGAAAATTCCAAACTATGTGGCATGGTCCCTATATCATGAAATATGTACTAAAAAAGGGGCTTATGAGCTGATCAATTATGAAGGTCTTCCTTTGGCGCAGCCCAAAAATGGGTTGTACCTGAAGAAATATTATGCTTGAATTATTCTTGCATAGTATATGTACATAGGTGATTTCTTCATTTTTGTGCATGTGTGGTGTGGTGTGCTTTGTAAGTATTTTTCTGTTGATTGGGTCTTCCTGATTATGCAGATGTCTATTAATCCCTATGTCGGTTTCGTGGATGGTTCCTCCCGCAGTACCAAGAATCTTTCTTTGGCAGCCTGGGTAATTTACAATCCTGCTAGTGAGTTAGTTAATTTACAAGGTGTTTATCTAGGGCCTGCTACAAATAATGTCGTGGAATATAGTGCCATTTTGGAATTATTAAACGAGGTCGTTAACCTCAATATTCATGCATTACTTGTATATATAGACTCACAACTTGTATTGTTATAGCTCAATGGTCATTATTAAGTTAGGAACCCATTCATTTTAAGAATTTATCTACGTATTCATTTATTGGAAATAAATTTTGATTACATCACATATCAGCATATATCCAGACGAATGAATACATTAATAGATGTAGTAGCCAACATGGTATTAGATAGACATTTATGAAATTTGTAAAAACATCATCATATGTGAGAAAGATCCATGTAGAAATAGATATATATATATATTTATATATGTTGAATGTTTGCAGCGTGTGCATCATATAAAATCCCAAAAATATACATGTTTTTTTTAATTACATCTAGAGACAACATGTCTCTCAAAAATATGCAAATAAAAGCCTAGGCGACTAATCAGCGTGGTGCTCATGGTAGCACGTCACTTCTCACACTAATCACCTCAGTAAGCGATGGAGGTGACTTGGCACCCCTACGGTGTGCCTTTGGTAAGCCATAGGGACATCAGCTAGGTGAGCATAGTCTGTAACCCCACAAGCAATCCCCTCGAGGTTCTGTACCAGTGCATCCCCCTTGTTCCCCTCACCTTGAGGGTCGTAAGCGAGCGGGGTCCTCCTCCATATCGGTGACATCCTAGCAGGCATCTCTGGGCCAATGTATGCATACCAAAAATCATAAAATTCATAAAAATAAAAAAGAGACTTACCCAACTCCTCATCCCAGTCCTCTCCTTCTGGGTGTAGAAGGTCTGGGTATCCTATGAAATCAGTGCCCACATAAGGCCAGTCCTCTACGACAATCATTTGTCGTCGCAGCCATCCAAAGAACTCAGGCCGCCATGACATCTACTAGCCGCCCCCTGCCTTGGGCATTAATGCTGCCCATCAAGCCATCTGTGGCTCTCTCAATGGTGGATTTGGGACTATCGCCCCCTGGCCTTGGAAGATGGGTAGTCGTTCTAGGAAGAATGATAACAAGATTGAATCGTACCCAAACTACTTCAGTTTGGCCTTTTTACATTTGGTCAATTGCCGTTTGATGTTCATCATTACGATTGTGGCCCAATCAAATACTGTTGGGTTCATGCATTCTGATGCCAGGAGGAGCTATGTTTTGGTAGCCTCGTGCGGTGCCTATGACCTTGCAGCCCGCATAGTAGTATGTAGCACCACTCTGAGTGCTAGGTCAGGAATAGTATGGATGTCGACTTTGCCACTACCTGATCCGGTTTGTGCCCCCGGGCACACTTTCTTCATGACCATTTCCATTTTTTCACCAGAGGCCCTAGTACCCGTCATAAGTGGAACTGGACCTTTGTGGGACAGTCTAGTGATGAAATAGACATCGAACACTTCAAGTTCAAGTACTTGATATCGAAGTTTAAACTTCTCTTCGTCCTCATCCTATATACTTATTAGATATTGTAGTAATTCAGGCTGAGCCCTAAGACATGGTGTTAAGAAGAATTTCTTTAACCCGCAATTTCGAAGAGCGTTCATGCATTTCTCATTCTCCATTGCCAACTCGTCTTCTTCACTGTGCTCCTTTATTTCCATTCAATCACCATTTTTGTTGAGTACCTACACCAAATCAAACATAGGAGTGTTAGAAACCTCCTCCAGTATTCAAATTTTCTTTTCATTGGTTCATTTTTGAGAATTTTTGGCCGGAATTTGCGTTGCGCCATTGGTGCGACCTCTATGTAAAATAGAGCGAATTGGCACGAGTCCGTGCATGGTACCCGCGCCAACCGCAGAGCCCTATATTTTTCAATTCCTCCCCTTAGAGAGGCCAAATTACAATGAAAAACTATGAAATATAGCTTTAACAATGGCTAATAGAAGCGGCTCTTACCTAGAGAAGACGATAGATTACTTCACCAAGTGGGGCGAAGCGATGCCTACATTGGCTGCAGATGGTAAGACAACTGCTCAGTTCATTTTCAACCATGTGATCACGCATTTTTTCATTCCTTAGGCCATCGTCACTGATCATGGCACTCTTTTTCAGGACTACATGATGACAGAGCTGACATCGAAGTTGGGCTTGCGTCATGATAGCTTGACGCCATACTACCCTCAGGCAAATGGCCAGGTTGAAGCCGTGAACAAGGTGCTTGTCACGATGCTTCAATGAAAAATTGGTATACACAAATCGAATTGGCATCTCCAATTGTTCTCAGCTCTTTGGGCCTACCGAACATCAGTGAAGAGCGTGACTAGATCACACCTTTCCAGTTGGTGTATGGTCTGGAAGCTACTCTTCTGGTTGAATGTGAGATCCCTTCACTGAAATTGGTTGTGGAATTACTACTCAGCACTTCCCTGGAGGAATAACATATCCTATATCTCGAAAGATTGGACGAAACTCGCTGCTTGTCTACTTTGGTTTTTGAGGCACAGAAAAAGTGGGTTAAAGCTCATTTCAATCAAATGGTTTCTCCATGCTCTTTTATCGAAGGGGACCTCGTCCTCTTTTATGATCAAGCCCATGACAAGCTTGGGGCAGGCAAATTCCAACCTATGTGGCATGGGCCCTATATCGTTAAACATGTACTAAAAATGGGGCTTATGAGCTGATCGATTATGAAGGTCTTCCTTTAGCGTAGCCCAGAAATGGGTTGTACCTGAATAAATATTATTCTTGAACTATTCTTTCGTATTATATGTACATAGGTGATTTCTTCATTTTTGTGCATGTGTGGTGTGGTGTGCTTTGTAAGTGTTTTTCTACTGATTCGGTCTTCTCCAGGTAAGAGCCACTTCCATTAGCCATTGTTTAAGCTATATTTCATAGCTTTTCATTGACATTTGGCCTCCTCGAGGGAAGGAATTTCAAAATCTAGGGCTCTGTGGTTGGCATGGGCACCAGGCATGGACCCGCGCCAATTTTCTCTGTTTTACATAGAGGTCGTGCCAGCTAGCGTGACTGTTAGCCAGATAGCCGCGCCAATGGCGCAACGCAAATTCCGACCAAAAATTCTCAAAAATGAACCAATGAAAATCAAATTTGAATAATTGAGGAGGTTTCTAACACTCCTATGTTTGATTTGGTGCAGGTACTCAATGAAAATGGTGATTGAATGGAAATAAAGGGAGCACAGTGAAGAAGACAAGTTGGCAATGGAGAATGAGCAATGCATGAACGCTCTTTGGAATTGCGGGTTAAAGAAATTCTTCTTAACAGCATGTCTCAAGGCTCAGCCTAAATTATTAAAATATCTAATAAGTATCTGGGATGAGGACGAAGAGAAGTTTAAACTTTGAGATCAAGTACTTGAACTTGAAGTGTCCGAATCTGAATTCGTCCACTGGATCATCCACAATCGTCACCTCAAGATCACAAAGGAAATAGCTCACTATTGCTTTGGACAAAGGTAAAAAGGTAAAAAGTAAATATGTTTTTACTATTGGTCATATTTATAACTTTTTGAAATCAAATTTAGGTTTTGAAACCTATTTTTCCAATATTTCACTATGTTTTGTCGAAAAATGGGTTTTACACTTGCTTTTTGAGCAGTGAAAGGTTTTCACGCGACTAGGATGACGACACGAGTTGTATTTTATAATTTTTTGGACTCGATAAAAACATGAAAAAGTCACTACTGGAGTCATATTTCAGCTCTTTTCTGACTCTCTAAAACTGAAAAGATTGTCGAGTCACTTGTCGTTTTGAGCTCATTAAATTCGCTGTGAAACGACATCTACCCAGTATACGTTTACCCCTTTTTTGGGCTAGGATAGATTATTTACAAAAAAGGAATACCCTAGCCTATCGCGACTAGGAGGTTCTCTCAGTCACATTTTTCTACCTTTCCAGATCCGAGGGAATATCTACGAAAAGGGACCATTGGAGTTTTCTTTTTCACTATCTTTTCAAACTCTCTAAATATGAAAATACGCCGAGTTCTTCCTTTGTCAGAATCGTTAAAAACTGATGACATCGGACTCTGTTGTAATGACATTACTCGAGTTCCTCCTTCCTAGGGCTCGTTAAATATACTAGGTCAGATTTTTCCGAAGGAAAAAATTATATCGCAATAATATGCTATCCCCTTCAAGCTTGTTTCCAAAAAATAATTGGGGTACTCACCAGAAATGGTGGGGGAAAATGGAACCAGTATCATCATTGTGTCGGCAGTATGTCGCTCTTGAACATGGAACTTTTCTGCATTCGTGTCGCATTGGGGACATCTCATCTCGTTATCTGCTTGCCTCTGTGGTTTTAGGTAATCTCTATTGACTGCTCATCTGCTCTTTGCCATGTCATCATGACCTCAGATCCTTGATGTCAAATACTGCCAAATCCAGTGTCGTGCCGCTGATATGTTCAAGAGAAGTTGGCTTCTATAGTTCTCAACCTCCCTATGTTTCTCTATTGATCTTGATTCAAAAACATCATGTTCCTCTGTCTCGTGTCGATGATGTGGGAAACACTATGGCCCACCTTCGATCAAGGTCACTTCTTGTCGACTTCAGCTCATTATCCAGGAGGCTAATCTAGAGACTTCCTTCAGGTACCTTGGAGCCTGCATGCTTCATGGCAGGTTCTTCGCATTCGATGCAAGGTTTTCATTATTGGCCTTCGATCGAATGATTCTGTGGGTGTTCGACGCTAGCTCACTGTTCACATTCCGTGGATTGTACCTATAGTACCTTGAGGGCCATCCTCATTATTGGTGGTTTCTCTCGCGTCTGTTAACAACTTTCATTATTGGTTGGTAATCAGACGATGTTCTTGCATGTTCAACTTCAGCTCACTTATTCGCATGCTTGGACTTGTACTCTGTTCAGGTCGAGATGGAGCACAAGACCCTGGATCTTGTCTGATAAAATCCAGGCTGCGGATTCTTTGTGGATTATGATGATTAGTTACATGACTCATTTGATTGGATGGATGCGACCATACCTGAGTCTACTTGTTGATCCTTCTTTGCTGGATGGTTGCATCCATACCTTGAATCCCGGTTATTGTACACTCTATTATGGATGGCTGCGCCCATACCACATATCATGTATCAGAGATATCAGTTGTATTTGTATTTACAGGTCTTCTGACGACATTGTTTTCAGTTGGGCATGTTCTCATAAAGCATTTCACCCCTCCCTCTCTCTCAGACCTCATGCTTTAGGGGGCATCTGTTACACATCATTTTGTCACCATCCCTGCAATCCCTCGTCCCATACATTGGAGGACTATTCCCGTGACTTTTGAATAGTAAAATTTCCTGAAAACACCTTCATGGCATCCTCTTTCATAAGGAAAAACATTCTCCTGAAGAACATTTCCTCTAAAAAACCCTAAAAATAGATGTTTTAGCCTTGGCGCGACTATCCAGTTCATCCCTCGCGCCAGTGGGGGAAATCCACACTAGAGGGCGCGCCAACTGGTGCTATGTCCCTGTGTTTCACTCACTCCAAGCTTATTAAGGGATGTTTTTTAAACATAAATGGCGGAATTTTGATTCTAAAAAACTCCAGAATGAATCATCAAAAGGAGTTGAGTGGTTTGGCTCCGGATCTTCATGTATAGGAAGTCGTTTTCCACCTATCATGGAACCTTCCTAAGAGACAGGACCTATGCCATGATTATAGGGATCCCAACTTCCATTCCTCCATCTATAAAATCTTTCCCTCTCCATTAGCAAGCTAGCTGAACTTGTAGGAAGGAAACTATAGATGGGCAACTAGTGAGAGCTAAGCCGAAGAGAATCCCATAAGAGAGAGAGCTTCTTCCAGATTCCCGACAGGCTTTGCTGAGACATGCTCCACTGCAAGCCCCGCCGAAGGAAGATCATAGCATCAAATCATTTTTTTGTAATCTCCCTTTTGTCATTTATAATATAAGTGACTCTGATTTTGGTTCCATTCTTGTGTTTACTCTTTTATGTGATGCGACGAATTATATCTTCTCTGATTGATATATAGTTACATGCTTTCAGAATTACATTATATGTCATCGTTTCTCTGAGTGTGTATAGGTTTATGGATGTGACGAACGGAAGGATTGTGATCTGTCAGGCTAGGGACGAGGAGCACCACTTCTTCATCGACAACAGTAGCGTGGGATTTGAGGTAGGCTACTTATTTCAGTATTTGTCTTTCTTGTAACTAGGAACCAACGTCATTGCGTGATTCAATTGTTGCTAGACCCAATTTAGGGTTAGTGGGATCGCCTCTGTCCACAGAGGGGATTTACCTCCTCAACATAAAGATATGACGAACCTGATGCAAGTACACTACCAACTAGATTAAATCCTAAAGGTGTCCTCATATTCAACTCCTCGCTAGAGAATAGTCTGACTGTGAACTGAACCTTAGTACATTTTTATGGTATCTACTGCAAGCTTCACCCCAAAAAGCCCCCTAGAATAAATCAAAAACTTCCCCACTTTTGTTGGCACAATCTCCCAAACAACATTCTTCATTATATAGTTGTGATTGATCTATATTTCCTCCTTGATTAGACCGTTAATAAAAAATGTTCTTACATCCATTTGATATCAATGCCAACCAAGAATTGACGATAAAGAAATTAACAAACCTGATGCATGTACACTAGAAACTAGAGTAAATGTGTCCTTATAGTCAACTCCTCTCTAGAGAATACTCTCACTATGAACTGAACCTTTGTAATTTTTTATCTGTTGCAAGCTTCACCTCAAAAATCCACCTAGAATAAATCAAAAAATGCCCCACTTGTGTTGGCACAATCTCCCAAACATCATTCTTCAGTATAGATTTGTCCACGTCCACCACAACATTCTTTCATACTTGCTAACCAACTACCTCCCCATAACTAAAAGTCTCTACAAAACTGATGGAAGACATCAGTGCAACATAATTCAGGAAATTTTTAGAAAGATAACTCACTACAAAGGATGACTTTGGAGATCCAACATTCTCCTATGCATCTTACTATGTTTAGTACCACCTAGGTTACCTTGTTGAACCAAAAAATACTAAAGCATCGCTTCCACTTCCAAAGCCTTGCTAATCAGCATTAGGATAGAAAAGGTTTCTCCCTCCTAAACCTCTACTAAAAGGCTCCTGAGACCTCGAGGGACCATGCATCATCACAATGTTCACATCTCAGTCCACCATTATTCTCCATTGTGACAGAATGTAGACTCTATAGGCCTTGCAGGACTCATTATATCCAACAAAAACACCCTTCAAATTGAAGTGTTTCAATTTAGTTCATTTCTCCTCAAAAATATGAATATATACAGGACAACAACACAAAAAAGTGTGATACCCAGGATTTCTCACCGATGAAAGCTTCCTTCGGTGTTTTGTCCTTCAATAACTAGAGAGGAAACCTGTTTAGGATGTAGACAATTGTACCACATGCCTCTACCCAAAGGAACATAAGAAAATCTAGGTCATGAACCATAGCCTCAACTGTCTCAATCTAAAGCATTTTTTTTTGGAAAAAAGCAATGCTAGATCACCAAAGAATCACATGGGTAGATATTATATGCTGAATAACCAAAGAATCAAGTCAGAGATGTCGTGAGTGAGTGGGTAGCTACCAACAGAGATGTCAAAAGGTATAGCTTATGTTCATGATACAGCCTCTGAATCAAAGTGATTAAGCCACCAAAAGAGAAGCCAACCTATAGCAGAGGATAACGAAGAGCATTGATAGTTGCCATACAAATTTTAACTAGTCACCACCTAGAAAATTTATGAAATTGAGCTGCCAAATAGAATATTCACTTATTAGGAATTTAATATAGTATTAAATTTGGTTGCTATTAGTTAAGTATTTTGGAGATATGCATTGTGCTCCTCTTTTCCTACTATGTAATGACTCAATGAGACATCACATCATATAATGAATTAATCAATCCACTCTTTCTCATTCTACTATGTATTCATGCCCACGTACATGTGTGAAAAAAATACATTTTAGAAATGAAAGTGTGGATTTATGCATAATTTTTCTATGGCAAGGATGGATACTCATTTATGTTGAGTGCAGCAGCATGGGATGAGTGAGGATTAGCATACTAGGGAATGGGCGTAATGTATCAATGCAAAAAGTGGAAGAGAATAGAGAATATTCAAGTATGTAGGCAGTCTTGGTATTGTGATTACAGTGCATGTCATGCTTTGAATGCTACTTGTGCCGATTCACAGGAGGAAACTAAATAGGGTCTTTCTGATTCTTGCATGCACATTGAACCAAATACAAATGTTGATGACCATGTGGAATCACATGCTTATTTTCAAAGCAATGAATCTTCTGCTAATATATGTGGAAATGTAGGAGTGGGGCAAGAATATGCTAATGGAGGTTCTGAGTCAGATGAGAATAACATAAGCAATGATTCTGAACCAAATATGATTGTTTGGACTGAGATAGAAAAGGGCAGATGGTGGCCTACTTTCAATGTGCTAAAGTCTGATAGTATGCAGAAAAAAGGTTCATCTACACGTTATGGGTTGGATTTACCTCAACTCATTTACTCTATGGATTCAAGGGAGGAACCTAAATTTATTAAGGGAAGGTCTTTTCATCCATTTTGGGAGAATTATGAAGAAATTAAAAATATGTGTAAAGATAAGAAATTTTTAGATTCTATTACCAAAACTCATCAGTTGTATCATAATTGTTTATCAAAGGACCCACCTATTCATTCAGTCGGCTTGCAAAGAAGCTATTTGGAGTCATCAGGACAAGTTGAGGAACCATTTAGTTCTCTGCATGAGGACAAAGCTATTGTAAATTCAGATAAAGATGGAGGAGATGACTTTGCTGTAACTCAAAAGGGGGCAAAAAGGTTGAGTAAGAATGTTCCAGGGTTTGATAGTCGTCAAATCTATTTAGAGGATTATGAAGATGAGGACACTTTGGACCTTAAGAGAATGGTTGGTGGAACAGAGGTAAGCAGAGAAGATGCTAACATTGAGGAACCATCTGTTGTGCATATAAGTGGTTATGTTGTGAAGTATTCTACAGATTTTTATAATGATATGTGCCAAGTCTGTAAAGAAGGTGGGGAGTTGTTGTCTTGTGATGGAAAATATTGCCTTGTAACTTACCATATAGGTTGCCTTGACCCACCCTTGGATCAAGTTCCTCCTGGTGACTGCTACTGCCCAACTTCTACTTACATGAGAATATCATGTGGTGTACACTCTGTTTGCAAAGGAGTCGAATCAATATGGAATGTCAAGCATGTTGAACGTGAACAATTCGCTGAATTGGATGTCTTTGTGGGAAAAAAAGAGAAAGTGAATGACATTTTTGAGAGTGAATATGGTATTCATCCTGTTATAGGTTGTTCAATGTTGGCTTCAACTTAGAGAGATCACAAAGGGCTAAAATAAAAAACATTGTTTAAATCTAATAATGTTGGAGATCTTGAAATTACTATGAAGACTACATACCAAGTGAAATCAGATAAAGTAGTAGGACGACTCAAGAAAAAACAAAGGATATATTCTGTTAAGTATAGAGGACTCTCTCATCTTCATAATTTTTGGGTCAGTGAAATTCTGCTTGTCAAGGAAGCTCCTAAGCAGCTGGCTAATTTCAAGAAAAAACTGCAACAAGGAAAGGCTCTTAAATGGAACTCTGAATGGACTGAACCACAATGGCTTGTTCAGAAGAGAGCACTGATATTTCCTAAGCATCCTGATAAAGAGTGCACATATGCAGTCAGTGAATTGGGCTGGCAAGAATGGTTCGTCAAATGGAAAGGGTTAGGCTGCGATCAATGTACATGGGAGTTAGAATATAGAAGTTTTCTTAACCTAACTTC
Source organism: Pinus albicaulis (assembly GCA_034641835.2). Lineage (NCBI taxonomy): Eukaryota > Viridiplantae > Streptophyta > Pinopsida > Pinales > Pinaceae > Pinus > Pinus albicaulis. Next base: position 962,864,905 of record CM076577.1, read on the forward strand.
AACTAGGGAACTATTTAAAGCATACAAACTTTGCTATGATGAGGCACACCAGCAAGCTAGTCCTACTCAAGTAGTTAAGGAAAAAGAGTTGTAGAACAGTCCTTTTTTCAAGGTTGAAAAGACCTCCAAACTGGATGAAAAGGCTATTGGATTCTTCTCTTCTTACATCTATCAATAAACTTTGAGAGTTCTGGCAAAACCATAAGAATGCTCTTGTCATTGATGAAGTTAATCAGGAATGCATTGCTATAATAATTGCCTTTATCCTATCCTTAATCAAGTATTTTCACATAAACAAACCTATTTTCATTATCACATCAACTGCTGGAATATGTAGTTGGGAGTCAGAATTTTTGAGGTGGGCTTCTTCTATAAATATGGTGGCTTATTGTGGTAATAGAGAGTCAAGAGATATTATCCGGAAGCTTGAATTTTCAGAAGAAAGTGGATGTGTGCTTGTTCAGATTGTCTTATCCACCTCTAATGTTGTCACCACGGATATGGACTCTTTAATATGCCTAGATTGGGAAGCAGTGATTGTAGATGAAGGGCAATGCCTTAAACTTTCAAAAGTTTTCCAACATCTAGAGCAACTGCGTGCTGATTTTCAACTTGTGATTTTCCATGAGCAGTTGAAGGATCATAATGCTCCTGGCGTTTCTCATCTTCTTGCCTTCCTCGATACTAAAAAGGACAGTCAACATGTTGATGATTTTGAAGAGCAACAACATAACAGTAGTGTTACACAGTAATTTGTCACCGTCCCTACCATTCCCCGTCCCGCACAATGGAGGACCCATTTTGTGACCTGTGAACATTGTCATGCCTTGAAATCATCATCAATGCATTCCCCTAAGCATGAGCTTCAATTGCCCTAAAGACATCTCCTTGAAAAAAATCATAAAAACACCTCCTTTTGCATTGGTGCGGGCAGACAGTTCAGCACTCGCGCCAATGGGGGAAATCCTGCAAAGATGCCGCGCCAACTGGCGCTCTGTCCCAGAGTAGTAGTCGCGCCAGCCAATTTAAGGAGTGTTTTTTAAATAAAGATGGCGGAAGTTGTGTTTCAAAAAACTCAGAAACCATTACCTATCTTGAGTTGGGAGGTTTGGCTGCGGGAGTTCTATGGAAGGGAAGTGGTTTTGCCACCTCCCATGGAACCTTCCTTGTTGATAGGGCCAATCCCACAATAATAGGGATCCCAACTCCCTCCTTCCCCATCTATAAAAGCCTGCTCAATTCCATGTCAAGCTAGTCTTGAAGTGCCTAAGCTTTGAATCTCCAAATTCCCAAGAGCCTTTGTGCTGTAAGAGCCCTCTTTCTTCCCTTAAGGCCAACTCAAGTAAGGAGACTATTGTCGAGAGACTCTGGAGAGGTTTGCCCTTTCCCTGGCGAGCTTTGCGAGACGTGAACGACTGGAGACCCATCCGAAGGAGACCACGACGTCAGAACTTTGGTTGTAATCTCTTTCGATCATTATTTAATGAATGATTACGATTATGGTTCCACTCTGTTTTCAATGATGTTAATATGAGTAGTATCCTTTCTGACTGATATTGAGTTACGTATGCCGGATTTTATGCTTGTATCTGTTTGTTTCTTGCATGTGCAGGTGTCCACCCACAGAGATCGTTGGAGGATCGTGATCTGCCGAGGCTGAGGAACGGGAATGCTCTCTTCTTCAGATTATAGCGTTGGAATCCAGGTAGGCTTCTATCTCTAGTCTTTTCATTCGTAACTAGGAACTTGCGTCGTAACATTTCTGATTGTTGCTAGACCCCTGCTGGGCTAGTAGGGATCGCCTCTGTCCGCAGAGGGGATTTACCTCCTCAACAATTTGGCGACTCCGCTGGGGATCGTCTAGATTTCACTGTCTCGTTTGGATTGTCTCGTTTGATTGTTTTATGATTTTCCTTGCTTGGTTAGCCTTCTGGGCTGGACTCTTTTTGTTGTTTTTGCTTCTTGGTTTGCTTAGTTTACATTGATCTGCTTCTGGAGTAGTTCTTTTTTAATTTTGGCTGAGAAACTCGACTGGCGCGGTTTTTATCCCTACAGTCATGCCAATTGGCGCATGTTGCTTTTGTCTAGCCCACGCCAATTGCTTGCTAGCGCCAGTTACAGCAGTCGCGCCACTCCTGTAGGGTTTTTGAGTTTTCTTAGTTTTGAGCTCTCTGGATCTGGTCAGTGTTTTTCTTCTTGATTTTCCGACTATCTGAGTGTGTTGGAGTCCTGTTTGACTGGGAATTCACCTCTGTCCTTTGGTTGTTTGCTTTTATCTATCGATTTCACGTTTCAAGCCCTAGGGCATCTAGTGGCTTAGTGTATCGAGCCCTCCTTGGGAGTTTTGGTGTTTTGATTGTCCTGTCAACTTTTTGATTGCTCCTCCGCATCCTCTTAGTAGCTTTTCATTGTTTTGTTGCGATTTTTGGGTGATTGTTCATTCCTTCATTCAAATTTCGTTTGGTCTTGCTTTGGGCCTAGATCACACGGTCCATTGGAGCCTTTGAGTCTTTTTCTTGGTTTTGAGAGACTTTGGTCGATTTGGGATCTGATTGCTTGTGTCATTGAGTGAAATTTGTTTGTTTTGCTCTCTCAATATCGTTTCTCAAGTTGTTCTGTTTGTTTTCAGTTTGTTTAGTGCATTTAGCTATCAAACGTTGAAAATTACAAAAAAAATCTCTTTTGCTTTTGGTTAATTAGTGCAAATTGTAATCTTTTCGATTTTGCTAGTGATTAGTGATTTGAATGAAAAGTTTTCAATTTCATTAGTTGCATTAGAGATCTCATTGTTTGTCTTCTGATCATTTCGTTTGTGTAAAAGCTCTCAACTCTTCTGTAACTAGTTTTCATCGAACGAAATGTTGGACTGTGGCATGTAGCTTTGCATTTAAGAGTCTTTTGAGACATTACATACGATAGGGCCTGAAACTGAAACCTAATTGAAGATCAACTGTAAAATTTATTCAATTAACCTAAGGCAGCATTGAAATTTAACGAAACATTTTTAGAGGTCTAGGCTAGAGACGTGTTTCAGCGTCTTTAAAGCTAGCAGCTGTCGCTCGCCTTTTAGGCTTTAGACAGCGCTAGTATGGACTTGTGCTCCCCGTACCGTCGCGTATATAAAAGGAGACCCCTCTAGGTTTTCAATCCTTTATCCACAGGAAGCCGAGTCTGCCGCCCTATACCCGTGATACACCGAACACAGCATTCGGGGAGACTACCTACACGTACGGAAAGTCCTTTGTCGATTTCTGTTTCATTATTGAAACCAAGGTGTATATTGCAGTTCACGGATATTTGGTACACCCTTTGTGCCTAGTATTTCCTGAGTAGTCATCTGGTCTTTTCTGACTCCCTAAACTTGAAAAGACCGTCAAGCGCTTGTCCTTTCACGCTTGTGTCAAATCTGAAAGAGATAGAGTCACCTTTTTATCGTTTCTCGACTCTTAAAACATGAAACGGTAGAATTTCTTACTTTCCAATGTCGTAAAAATTAATCGCCCACGATTACACGCCCGCTTAGTTATTGCTTATTGACCGTTTGATCGTGTGTCTTAACTCGTTTTCAGCCCGTATGTGTGTTTGCTCCTTTTTCTCTGGTCTTTTGCCACAGTGGCGGAACCCTCGGTTTCGTCTATTGGTAGTCCTTACACGGACGATTCGTCAGAGACTTCTGAATCCTCTGTTGAACCACAGCAGCCTGTTGTTTCCGAGTTCCCTGATGGGGGACCGGTTCTCGCTGAGCAACCCTTTGGAGGACCAGTTGAGTTCAATTGGCCCTTTTCGGACCCTGTGTCTGAATCGCGATTAGGAGCTGATTTCCTTTCTCTTACATCGGGTTCGCCGTTTTTTGCTGCTGTTTTTCGTCCTAGTCCTCGCCGTCTCCTCCGATATTTAACGGCAGGCTCACCCATGAGTAATTCTAGTGAGGAAATCCCAAAATCTGGTGAAGACTATCAGCTCTTCCCGCGTAGATTTTTTGAGGGAGACAGCTCTGAGCTGGCTACCATGTCAACAGCCAGTCCTTCTTTACCACAGGGATACAGATCTCTGGGTCAGATCATTTCAGCTGCAGCTTCTATGGGAATATCATCTCTTGTTTCGAGGCCAGCTGCTTCTACACCCGGGGTGTCTCCTTCGACGCCCGTCACTTCTGTTCCCGTCCGGCCCACTGTCTGTGTGGCCGCCTCTTCTCCTGTTGTCTCAGCATCTGCTACTAGGGCTGGGCCAACTCCTGAAGATGTTTATATAGCCATTGCTATACCGAAGAATCTCTCTCCGGAGGAGTATCGGTTGTCTTTGCTACAGCCGAACCCCGAGGTTGGACCGTCCTCCCAAGATCCATTCCGATCTTACTTTTCACACTATGCACAGGATGGTACTCCCGTGTATGCTTTCCCAGGTCAGTATGATGAGCACGGGGAGATTTTACGTCTATCCACTCCTGAGGCTTATCTTTACGCTCAAGGTTTACCGTATAACCAGGCCTATAACCCACAAGGACAGCCTTTCCAAGGCCAACCTATGGGCCAACCTAGCTATTTCTATGATCCGCAGGGGCAGCCCATTCAAGGCTATCTTGTCGGCCAACAAGGGCCATCGTACGGTCCATAAGGACAGTATTATAGCCCTTCTGGTCAACCTGCTCAGCCTCAGCCGGGGTACCAACCGGGACCGGTCTATGGTCCTGGGGGGCAAATCCAGCCTTATTTACCCATGCAACCGCAGTATCCTATTGTTTCTAACGTTGCATATCAGCCAGGACCATCCTATGGTTCTACTTCAGGTCAAACCGGTTTCCAGCAAGCACCTGGTCCTGTTCCACCACCGGGCCAACCGGTTCATCCGGTACAACCCGGTGTCCCGTCTCCAGGCCAACCAGCCCATCCGGTACAACCTGGGGCTCACTTGCAACCAGGTCAACCTGTGCAACCGGCGCCGCCTATCCATCCGGGTCAACCTGTTCACTCAGGTCAACCCTCTCAGTCGGGTCAACCTGTTCATTCAGGGCAGCCCGCCCATTCCATTAACCCTGCTCAGGAGCCGGTTCATTCAATGCCGCAGCCAAATCAACAGTTGCGCCCTACATATCAGGCTTCGCAGGGTTCCACTTTCCAGCAGCATACTCATCCTCAGGGTGGTTATTCTCCTCATGGTCAGTCTCAACCTAACTATAACCACCCCAGAGGCTCTCAGTATTATCCTCCACCCGGTTTTACCTACACTCAGCAGCCTAATCCAAACGCTGCTTATACGGGGCCGACGCCTAATCAGGGTCCGTACCCTGGTTATCAAGCCCCACACTATGGTTACCAGCATCCAAATCAGTCTGGTTATACGACCTACGCCCCCTATGGTCAGAATCCTGTGGGACAGAACCCGTGGGGGCAAGGATATTCGCAACCATCATGGAGTATGGGTACCGGACCTCATCCTGGGCTTGGCATGGCAGTTAATCCTCCATTGCCGTTCCTGGCTACCTTGGAACTACCGGATGTTTCAAAGTTGACCAATGATCCAATTTTACATAATCCGTATTGGCCTCCGGTTCCCACCAAGATACCAGGTGATTGTCCCAAGTTCGAGGGAAAAGCTGGAGAAGACCCCCAGGCACATGTGATGACGTATCACCTCTTGTGTTCGTCTAACTCTTGGGTCGATGATTCAATCCGTTTGTGTCTTTTCCAGCATACTTTAATGGGAGCTACTGCTAAGTGGTACATAGAGTTATCACGTGGCATTTTTCAAGACTTCAACTCTTTAGCTATGGCTTTCCTCATGCATTTCCAGTTACCGGTTTGCTATGAGGCCGGGACACACCTCTTGACTTCCCTGAAGAAGGACAAAGCCACTCACATCTCAGATCACATCCATGAGTGGCAGTGTCGTCGTAGGCTGATCAAGTTTCACATACCTGATCAGATACTGACTCACTGGTTCACCACCTCTTTTGTGAATAAAATCGCTCAGGATATTGCGATGGGAGCGTGTGTGACAGAGGAACAAGCTATTGCGCATGCCCAGTACCTAGATCTTGTTTATTCTCAGTCTGGCACGCTTTATGACATCTTGACTGATGCTCCACGGCCCGGAACCACTAAGGCTCCGCCTACCCCTGCGTGGATGGTGTCATTGGTTCCGTCTCTCAAAATTCGAAGAAATCTTCGAATGGGAAGCAGAAGGCTAACTCTTCCAACAATACCTCTGCTAATCCTGCCTCATCTGATTCTGGTAAAACCGCGGAGGCGAATGCCGTTCAGGCCAATCCTGCGGAAAAATCCTCCAAGGGGAAGAAGAAGGGAAAAGGCAAATCAAAACCTGATGCCCCGAAACCAGAATCTAAATCTCGAACTGAGGATGGCTCCCAACGCAAACCGAAGTTCCCTTGCCTCATCTGTGAAGGGGACCATTATACTAAGGATTGTCCACGACGGTCCGAGGTTAGTCAACTTCTTAAAGGCCCTAAAGGGACTACGGTTGTTTTAAAAGAGCCATTTCCATCTCAGCAGACCCAGATGGTTGAACAGGTGTCACCATCTGCACCGTTTGGGTCTCAGGTTTTCATGGTGAAGAGTGTTACACCCATCTCTGTCGCTATGCGGTCGAAGGATTACAATGAACCGCGGTAGGCAAACGGGAAGGCAGTTGTGGATGGGCCGCCTCCCCCACCTGCCTCTGGTCCGTTGGAAATCGAGAAGCCGACTCTTGAACCCGTTGTGAAGCCACCTCCTAAGGGTGTTCTTCGGAGATCCTCTTATAATCCAAATGCTCATGCCACCCAACATTACAGTATTGTTGAGGATCTGGCACAGGTGCCATGTGCTATGTCCGCACTCGAGGTTCTTCAAAGTTGTCCTTTACAACGGAAGGCTTTACTGTCTGCCATCGGTGGGATCGATCCCGCCGACTCGAGCCTTCTCACCTTCGATCTAGAGAATTTCACTCCCCGGCTTCCACATCAAATCTCTTTGGTCATTCAAGTCGGGATTAACGGTTTGAATATTCATAGGGCCATCGTGGATGAGGGTGCATCTACCTGCGTTATGTCCTCCGCTTGCTGGAAAGCCATTGGCTCTCCATCCCTGTCATCATCTCCCAATGCCCTTGAGGCATTTGATGGTCGGGAATCTAAACCCCTGGGTGTTCTCGAGAGTCTAGCGATCACATTACAGGGAAAAACTATCAACGTAGAAGTAGAAGTAGTTGACGTTAAACTAAACTACAATATACTTCTTGGACGCAGCTGGACCCATGCCATGCTCGTCGTGTCGTCTACCGTCTTTCGATTCATTAAGTTCCCTCACGAGGGAAAGATTGTCACGGTGGATCAGTTGTCATTTTTCACCTCTAACTCTGAGAACAACGTGCCATACGTGGATCAGATTTCGAATCCCCCAGACAGTGTAGGACCTGGTCTCTTCAAAGACCCAGTCCTCATGGGTATTTTTCCCGCACCACCACCGCATACCACTCAAGTCAACATGTTGTCCAGGTCTGATGACCCCTGGCTTATTCCTACACCTGAGCAGGTATATGATTTTGGAGAATCCATGCCTTTAACGCCGATAGAGATCAGCTACTGTGAGATTGTTGCTGCATCGGATCCTCCACCTCCTCAGCATGCTCCTTTGAGCATGGCTCTCGACGTCTACTCCCAATCCCCCTGGCTTGGTCAGGCTGATTCACCTGATCCTCTCAGAGAGACTTTTCCTTCAGATGAGGCTATCATTGAAACTATGTCTCTTGAGGAGCTGCCCTGGGGCGATGGACATCATCGCTCCTCGTTTATGCCTAGCTTGGGGGCAATGACTGATTGTCTGGAGCGTTATGCTACTCAGGTTCCTTCCCCTCCTCTTCAAACGCCCATCTTGACGCATGAGGTTTTTTCGGAGGGTAACCTGGGTAACATTACTCAAACTGTTCCGATCAACATCTCCATTAAACCGGGGTTTGTTGAGAATATTCATGTGGGTGTGACTTGTTCTCGCGATGAGATTCAAGTCTATACTGAGATTTTCAAAGAATTCAGAGATGTTTTTGCATGGTCTTACGAGGAAATGCCGGGGATTGATCCTAGTATTGTCGTACACGAGATTCCAACCTATCCAGGTGTGAAGCCCGTGCGCCAACGCTTACATCCCATGCATCCTCGGAAAGCCGCCGCCATCAAGGCAGAAGTTGAAAAACTTCTGAATGCGGGTTTTATTTATCCCATCCCCCTTATAGAATGGGTGTCTAACATTTTCCCTGTCGATAAAAAGCAGGGTACGATTAGAGTCTGTGTAGATTATCGCGACATCAATCGCGCCTGTCCAAAAGATAATTATCCCACTCCGTTTATCGATCAGATCATCGACGAATGTGCCGGGAGTGAGATCTATTCCTTAATGGATGGTTTCTCAGGATATAACCAAATCAATATTGCACCTGAGGATCAACACAAGACCACATTTATCTGTCCGTGGGGTACTTTCGCGTATAAAAAACTCCCGTTCGGCTTAAAGAACGCTGGAGCCACTTTTCAGCGTGCGATGTCCTACGTTTTTCATGACATTCGCCATATCGTTCAGCCTTATCTGGATGACTTGCCAGCCCATTCGGGTAAGCGAGAGGACCATCCTGAGCATCTCCGCCAGATATTTCTTCGTTGCAGGCGCTACAATATCAGGCTCAATCCTCATAAGTGCGTCTTCTACGTAGATTCTGGCCGTCTTTTAGGATTCATAGTCTCGAAAGACGGAATTCGCCTTAACCCTTTAAAGGTCGAGGCCATCATAAATCTCCCATCACCCTCCTCCCTGTATCAGTTACAGAGTCTGCAAGGGAAAGCGAACTTTCTTCGGTTCTTTATCCCGAATTATGCCGAGGTGGCCAAAGGATTCACTCGTTTGTTAAAGCAGAACGTTCCCTTTCATTGGGACGAAATTGCTCAGGAATCCTTTGAGAAGCTAAAGACGTTGCTTGTCAATGCTCCATTGCTTCGTCCTCCGGACTACCACCGCGACTTCACTTTATATCTAGCCGCCGCATTTAGCACCATAGCCATGGTCTTGGTGCAGGATGACGATGACGGTGACGAACATGTTGTTTATTACCTGTCACGGAACCTTCTCGATCCAGAAACGCGCTATGCTCATGTCGAGAAGTTGGCCTTAGCAGCAGTACACGCTGTACAACTCTTTCGCCATTACATCCTTTTGTGTACGATAACAGTGGTTTCAGACTGCAAACCTATGACGTATATTCTTTCCAGACAATTACTAGGGGGAAAGTACTCCAAATGGATTGTTATCCTGCAGGAGTTTGACTTAGAGTTCACTACTGCTAAGTCAACTAAATCACTGGTCTTCACGGATTTGATATGTTCCCTCCCCACAGACTCTGTTCCCTCACACTCTGAAGAGCATATACCGGACGAAACGCTTTTCCTCATCAGTACTCGTGATCCTTGGTACGGTGAAATCATAGTGTATCTTCAGACCTCGACATTTTTGTTTGAGTTGGATAAAGCTACCCGTCGTCGGATACGGCACCAGTCCCAACCCTACCGTATAGTAGGAGATACCTTATATCACATTGGAGTAGATTCGGTGCTCCGATGATGCCTCACCTTGGAAGAGGCTGAAAAGGTCCTGAATGACTGCCACAGTGGCGCCTGTGGTGGACATATGTCCGGGTATGCTACTGCCCAGAAGATTCTGCGAGCAGGTTATTTCTGGCCTTCAATATTCAAAGACTGTATCACTGCAGTCCGTAAATGTCATCCATGCCAGATTTTCCAGCGCAAGATGTGCGCGCCACCTTTGCCATTGCATCCCGTTATTACCATTGGCCCTTTTGTGAAATGGGGCATGGATTTTATGACGTGTAACCCTCACTCGGCCGGGGGGCATGCGTATATCATTGTCGTCATCGACTACTTCACCAAGTGGGCCGAGGTGATGCCTACACTAGCTGCTGATGGGAAAACAGCTGCTCAATTTATATTCAACCACGTTATTGCACGATTCGGGGTTCCTCAAGCCATCGTCATGGATCACGGTACTCATTTCCGAGATTATATGATGGCGGAGCTGACTTCAAAGTTGGGCTTGCGTCACGATAGCTCAACACCACACTATCCTCAAGTGAATGGTCAGGTTGAAGCAGTGAACAAGTTTCTGGTCACTATGCTTCAGCGAACAGTTGGTATCCATAAATCCAATTGGTATCTCCAACTGTTCTCGGCTCTCTGGGCATACCGACCATCTGCTAAGAGTGCAACCAGATTCACACCATTTCAATTGGTGTACGGTCTGGAAGCTACTCTGCCGGTTGAATGCGAAATTCCTTCATTGAAATTAGCTGTGGAACTTTTACCGGATACTTCTGCTGAGGAAGAACGTCTTCTATATCTGGAACGGTTAGATGAAACCCATCGTCTGGCTGCTTTGGTTATCGAAGCACAAAAGAAGAGGGTCAAATCTCATTTTGATCAATCTGTTTCTCCCCATTCCTTTATCGAAGGAGACCTCGTCCTCCTCTATGATCAAGCACATGATAAGCTTGGAGCCGGTAAGTTCCAGCCTATGTGGCATGGGCCCTATATAGTAAAACGCGTTTTGAAAAACGGGGCCTACGAGCTTATAGACTATGAAGGAGTTCCGCTGGCGCAGCCCAGAAATGGGTTGTACCTCAAAAAGTACTATGCCTGAAGTGATTTCTTGGTGTGGTGTGTGTACATAGGTGTGTGTTTTGCATTTGTGTGCATGTTTGGTGTGGTGTGCTTTGTAAACATCTTTCTGCTGATCGGGTCTTCCTGTTGTGCAGATGTCTATTCATCCATTTGTTGGTTTCGCGGATGGTGCCTCCCGCAGTACCAGGAATCTGTCTTCAGCAGCCTGGGTAATCTACGATCCTGCTGGTGAGTTGATCAACCTGCAAGGTGTGTGTCTAGGACGTAGCACGAACAACATCGCGGAATATAGTGCCGTGTTGGAATTATTAACCGAGGCAGTAAACCTTGGTATCCGTGAATTGCTCGCGTATCTAGATGTGAAACTTGTAGTGTTACAACTGAACGGACACTATTCGGTAAGAAACCCGTCCATCTTACGTCTGTATTTGCGTATTCTATTACTGGAAAGGAATTTTGACTACATTACATATCATCATATACCCAGGCATTTGAATACATTAACAGATACAGTAGCAAATTTGGTATTAGACGGACATTTGTGCAATTTATAAATCATCATCACATGTAAAGAAAGACTCATCCAGAAATAGATATGTATATATATATATCGAAATGTTTACATAGAGTGTGTCACATAAAATAAAAAATATACATGTCCGTCATTATACATCCGGAGACGACATGTCTCTCAAAAAATATGCATGAAATAAAACCTAGGAGTCTAATCTGTGTGGTGCTCATGATAACAAAGCACCGCGCGCACTACACGTCTCAGGAGGCGATGAATGCGACTAGGCACTCCTACTGTATGCCTCTGATACGCTAATGGAATATCTGCCAGCCGGCCATAATCTGGAACCCCTCAAAGGATTCCCTCGAGGTTCAGGACTAGTTCTCCTTCTGCGCCCTCTGCCTGCGGGTCAACTGCAAGCTGGGTTCTCCGTGCAATGGGAGACATACCGGCTGGTCTCTCTGGGCCAACATCTACATACATATATGAAATGTGTTAGGACGAACATGTATTAACAAAAAAACATAAAATATAAAAAATAAAAATATGAGGTCTTACCCAACTCCTCGTCCCAGTCATCTCCTTCTGGCAGTGGGAGATCTGGGTCTCCAGTGAAGTCAGTTCCTGCATAGGGCCAGCCTTCCACTACAATCAGCTGGCGCCGTAACCACCTAAAGAACTCCGGCCTCCAGGACATCTGTTGGCCACCTCCAGCTCTGGGCATTAATGCCGCCCAGCGAGCCATTCTTGGCTCTTGTGGTACCGGATCTGCCACTGGGGCCCCTTGGCGCTGGAAGATTGGTAAACGTTCCAGAATGAATGATACCAAGATGGAACCATAACCGAACTGTCTCAGTTTTCCCTGTTTGCATTTTGTGAGCTGCCTTTTCATGTTGATTGTTATTGTTGTTGCCCAGTTAAACAGTAGAGGACCCATGCATTCTGAGGCCAGCAGGAGTTGGGCCTTTGTGGCCTCGTGCGGTGCCTGCGACCCTGCAGCCCACATGATGGTATGTAGGATAAATCTCAATGCCAGATCAGGGATAGTGTGGATATCCACCTTTTTGCTTCCTGATCCCATTTGTGCTCCTTGGCACACTCGTGCCATCACTTCTTCCATATTTTCCCCAGATGGTCTACTTCCGGTCAATACAGGGATCGGACCTCTGCGGGATAATCCGGTGATAAAATAAACATCAGAAACCTCCAGCTCTTGTACCTGATCTCGTAGCCTGAACACCTATTCATGTTCATCCCAGATACTGATCAAATACTGGAGGAGCTCGGGCTGAGCTCGTAGGCATGGTGTAAGGAAGAACTTTTTCAGCCCACAGTTTCTGAGGGCATTCATGCAAGCCTCGCTTTGGATGGCTTGTTCATCCTCTTCTCCATGTTCTCGTTCTTTCCATTCAATCGCCATTTTGCTTGATTACCTGCATGCATATGATCATAAGCCCTGAATTAGATCTCTGATAGGTCTCAAATTCCATGCAATTTGGTCTAAATGTCAAATTTTTAGGCGGATTTTTAGGTTCGGCCGCTGGCGTGGCTGTTTTGTGAACAGTTGCGCCACGTGGCGCGATCCCTTTGGATAAAAGCGCCCATTGGCGCGGGTCCGTGCCCGATACCCGCGCCAATGAGCGCGGCCCTAAAATTTCAAAAGTGGCCATAGAGAACTAATTTTCAAGGGAAAACAATTAAAAAATGGATGAAAATGTAGAGCAGGGAAGCGCCTCTTACCTGTAGCAGACGAGAAACTGAATGGTCAGCCGGATCTGTCGCAATCACCGTCAGAAGTTTCTGCTCCAAATGGACCACTGTTGCTTTTTACCAAGGTAAATAGTAAATGTAATTTTATTTTTACCATTTTGACATATTTATAGCTTTTTAACGTTAAATGAGTTTTAAAAGTTATTTTTTATCAAATATTTGGATATATTATGTCGAAAATGGGTTTTACGCTTGCTTGGTATGTGCAGCAACAAGTTTTTGCGACTTTAACGATGGAAATGAGTTGTATTTTATACTTTTTTGGACTCGGTAAATACACGAAAAAGTCACTCTAGAGTCATCTTTCAGCTCTTTTCTGACTCTCTAAACATGAAAAGATTGTCGAGGCCCTTGTCATTTTGATCTCGTTAAAATGGACACGAATCGACATCTACCCAGTATAAGTTTAACCCTTTTTCGGGCTGGGATGGATTGATTACGAAGAAGGAATACCCTAGCCTATCGCGACTAGGAGGTTTTCTCGAATATTTTTTTCTACCTTTTCGGATCTGAGGAACTATTTACGAAAAGGGACCTGTGGAGTTTAATTTTCTACTGTCTTTTCAAACTCTCTAAACATAAAAAGACGCCGAGTTTTCCCTTTGTCAGACTCGTTAAACCCTGATGACATCGGATCTAGTCGAAATGACATTCTCCGAGTTCCTCCTTCCTAGGACTCATTAAATGCACTAGGATGGATTCGCCCGAAGGGCAGACTTATATTACAAGCATATGCTATCCCCTTCAAGCTTGTTATAAAAAATAATTGGGGTACTCGCCAAAAATGGTGGGGGAAAAATGGAACCATCGTCGTTGTCGTCGGCAGTATGTCGCTCTTGAACATGGCACTTGTCTGCATTCGTGTCGGGTTAGGGACATCTCATCTCGTTTCTTCACTTTGCCTCCGTGGGTTTGGATAATCCCTTTTGGCCTCTCATCTGTTCATTGCCTCGTCACCATGACCTCTGATCCGTTGATGTCAAATACTACCGAGTCCACCGTCGTGCCGTTTATATGTTCAAGAGAAGTTGACCTCTGCGAATATCAACCTTCCTCTATTTCTCATACGATCTTGATTCATAACAAAAACATCATGTTCCTCTGTCTCATGTCGATGATGTGGGAAACATTATGGCCCACCTTCGATCAAGGTCACTTCCTGTCGACTTCAAAATTTCCACATTCAGTAGCCCCCACAGAGACCTTCATGGTACTCTGAGCCCGCATGCCTCAATGGTGTTCGTCGTGATTCGATGTGAGGTTTTCACTATCGGCCTTCGATCGAAAGTGACTGGCGGTGTTCGACGCCAACCATTTATTCGCACAATCGTAGATTGTACCTATAGTACCTCGAGGACCATTGTCATCATCGGTGGTACCTCTCGCGTCTGTTAACAGCTTTCATCACTGGCTGGTAATCAGGCGATGTTCTTGCATGTTCGAATTCAGCTCACTTATTCGCATGCTTGAAATTGTACTGCTTCGTAATAAGATGTGACACAAGACCGGATTGTGTCCGTTGTAATCCGGTGCCGACATTTGCGGGATTATCATTATCTATGTACATGACTCATTGGTTGGATGGTTGTGACCACACTGAAATTCACTTATTTGATCCTAGCCAATCAGTCTACGCCCATAATTCTGGATCCTGATTATAGCATACTGCTTCGAATGGTCGCGCCGACATACCACATATACATCATGTACTTGAGATATCGATCGTATTTTTCTCATAGAATATATTGTGGTTTTCCGTATTTCATCTTGAACAAGTTTCCGCTGAACATGGCCCTTGAAAGCATTTCACCCCTCTCTCTCTCGGGCCTCATACTTTAGGGGGCATCTGTTACACAGTAATTTGTCACCATCCCTACCATTCCCCGTCCCGCACAATGGAGGACCCATTTTGTGACCTGTGAACATTTTCATGCATTGAAATCATCATCAATGAATTCCCCTAAGCATGAGCTTCAATTTCCCTAAAGACATCTCCTTGCAAAAAATCATAAAAACACCTCCTTTTGCATTGGCGCGGGCAGACAGTTCAGCACTCGCGCCAATGGGGGAAATCCTGCAAAGATGCCGCGCCAACTGGCACTCTGTCCCAGAGCAGTAGTCGCGCCAGCCAATTTAAGGAGTTTTTTTTAAAGAAAGATGGCGGAAGTTGTGTTTCAACAAACTCAAAAACCATTGCCTATCTTGAGTTGGGAGGTTTGGCTGCGGGAGTTCTATGGAAGGGAAGTGGTTTTGCCACCTCCCATGGAACCTTCCTTGTTGATAGGGCCAATCCCACAATAATAGGGATCCCAACTCCCTCCTTTCCCATCTATAAAAGCCTGCTCAATTCCATGGCAAGCTATTCTTGAAGTGCCTAAGCTTTGAATCTCCATATTCCCAAGAGCCTTTGTGCTGTAAGAGCCCTCTTTCTTCCCTTAAGGCCGACTCAAGTAAGGAGACTATCGTCGAGAGACTCACGAGAGGTTTTCCCTTCCCTTGGCGAGCTTTGCGAGATGTGAACGGCTGGAGACCCATCCGAAGGAGATCTACGACGTCAGAACGTTGGTTGTAATCTTTCTTCGATTGTTATTTAATGAATGATTACGATTATGGTTCCACTCTGTTTCACATTATGTTAACATGAGTAATATCCTTTCTGACTGATATTTAGTTACGTATGCCAGATTTTATGCTTGTATCTGTTTGTTTCTTGCATGTGCAAGTGTCCATCCGCGGAGATCGTGGGGGATCGTGATCTGCCGAGGCTGAGGAACGGGAACGCTTTCTTCTTCAGATCATAGCATTGGATTCCAGGTAGGCTTCCATCTCTAGTCTTTTCATTCGTAACTAGGAGCTTGCGTCGTAACATTTTTTATTGTTGCTAGACCCCTGCTGGGCTAGTAGGGATCGCCTCTGTCCGCAGAGGGGATTTACCTCCTCAACAAGTAGTGAACATCTTGGTTTATTGAAGAGTAATTTGTCAAAAAACATTTTATATGAGCAAAAATCAGACCCTTTGACAAGTGCCAATTTCAAAGAGTATTGGGTTCCTGTAGACCTGGCATATGTACAGGTGCAGAAGTACTACAACATTTTTATGACAAATATAGATTTTTTGTGTTCAGTGGTGAAGAAAAATCATTCTAGAGCTCTCAGGGACATCCTTATTTCATTAAGGAAGTGTTGCAAACATCCTTATCTTGTGGATGGTTCATTGCAAAGTTTGCATCGAAAGGTCCTTTTAGAAGTTGAATTCCTTGATGCTAATATAAATGCCAGCAACAAGTTGCAACTGTTGGACAATATACTATCAGAGCTAAGGCTAGAAGGCCAAAGGGTGTTGATTCTTTTCCAGATGATTGGACGATCTGGGCCAATTTCCATTGGTGATATTTTGGATGATCATATCAGCCGACGTTTTTGGATTGACTCCTATGAGCATATTGATGGTTGCTTACCTGCTACCAAGAAATAGGCAGCCTTGCAGAAGTTTAATAGTAAGGATTTTGGGCGGTTTGTGCTTTTACTCAAAAAATGTGCTTGTGAAACAAGCATAAATATTTTTTCAATTGACACTGTAATAATATTTGATAGTGACTAGAACCCAATCAGTGACTTATGGGCCTTACAGAAGATACATATCAATAACCAAGTTGAGTACTTGAAAATTTTTCCGTTCTATTGCCCATACACAGTGGAGGATAGAGTCCTAATTTGTGCCAAGCAAGACTATTTACTAGATAACATTTTGGAAATTTACAGTGCAACAGTTTGCCATTTTCTCCTCAGGTGGGGTGTTGCACATCTTTTTGAGAAGTATGAGAAGCTTCATGATGTGAATGATCTTGATTTCAAATGACATCTGTTTCTATAAATGAAAACTTGAAGTCTGTATCTCAAGACATGTTAACCCGTGCAAGTGACATATCTGAGATTGGTAATACACCAAAGAATGGTATTATTGGAATGTACCACGGGAAGGTAGGTATGGAAAAGGTGTCCCACTGCTTGGTGAGTCAGACAACCAATTGATAGAAAAGAAGCTATTTGGATTCATCAGGACAAGTTGAGGAACCATTTAGTTCTCTGCGGGAGGACAAAGCTATTGTAAATTTAGATAAAGATGGAGGAGATGACCCTGTTGTAACTCAAAAGGGGGCGAAAAGGTTGAGTAAGAAGGTTCCAAGGGTTTGATAGTCGTCAAATCTATTTAGAGGATTATGAAGATGAGGACACTTTGGACCTTAAGAGAATGGTTGGTGGAACAGAGGTAAGCAGAGAAGATGCTAACATTGAGGAATCATATGTTGTGCATATAAGTGGTTTTGTTGTGAAGTCTTCCGTAGATTTTTATAATAATGTGTGCCAAGTCTGTAAAGAAGGCAGGGAGCTGTTGTGTTGTGATGGAAAATATTGCCTCGTAACTTACCATATAGGTTGCCTTGACCCACCCTTGGTCCAAGTTCCTCCTGGTGACTGGTACTGCCCAAATTGTACTTACATGATAATATCATGTGTTGTACACTATGTCTGCAAAGGAGTCGAATCGATATGGGATGTCAAGCATGTTGAACCTGAACAATTCGTTGAATTGGATGTCTTTGTGGAAAAAAAGAAGAGAAAGTGAACGGAATTTTTGAGAGTGAATATTGTGTTCATCCTGTTCTAGGTTGTTCAATGTCGGCTTCAACTCAGAGATATCATGATGGGCTGGAATAAAAAACATTGTTTAAATCTAATAATGACGGAGATCATGAAATTACTGTGAAGACTGCATACCAAGTGAAATCAGATAAATTAGTAGAATGACTCAAGAAAAAACAAAGGATATATTTTGTTATGTATAGAGGACTCTCTCATCTTCATAATTTCTGGGTCAGTGAAATTCTTCTTGTCAAGGAAGCTCCCAAGAAGCTGGCTAATTTCAAGGAAAAATTGTAGCAAGGAAAGGCTCTTAAATGGAACTCTAAATGGGTTGAACCACAATGGCTTATTCAGAAGAGAGCACTGATCTTTCCTAAGCATCCTAATAAAGAGTGCATAGATGCAGTCAGTGAATTGGGCTGGCAAGAATGGTTCGTCAAATGGAAAGGGTTAGGCTACGATCAATGTACATGGGAGTTAGAAGATAGAAATTTTCTTAACCTAACTTCAACTAGGGAACTAATGAAAGCATACGAACTTAAGGCAAAAGAGATATAGAACAGTCCTTTTTTCAAGGTTGAAAAGACCTCCAGACTGGATGAAAGAGCTACTGGATTCTTCTCTTCTTACATCTGTCAATAAATTTTCAAACCAGGAGGTAACTCCTCAAATCAGAATGTGTATTAGCTAAAGAATGTACATGCATTTATACATGGAGGTGAGGCTATTGGGATTCATCTCCCAATGACTCTTGGCCTTCCTTATTTCCTAATATTATTTATTATACAATATTACATATCCACACCCAACCCATAGGATTAGGTGTCAACATTCCCCCCTTTAATCCGAAGGGATGTTGGTGAGCCCAAGCATCGATTTGAACTTTTCAAACTTTTCTCTTCCAAGTGCTTTGGTGAAGATATCAGCAGTTTTCTCATTTGTGGAACAATGATGTAGATGGATGGTTTTGGCCTGAACATGATGTCGAATTAGATGGTATTTTGTATTTATGTGCTTTGTTCGATCATGGAACTTTGGGTTCTTGGCCAACATTATTGCAGAAGTGTTGTCGATCATGAGTGGTGTGGAATACATTTGTTTCATCTGCAAATCTTCCAGGATCTTCCGGAGCCACACAATTTCTTTTGTTGCTTCAGCTGCTGCCACATATTTTGCCCCGGTCGTGGAGTCTGCTGGAACTGACTGTTTGCGTGATCTCCATGAGACAGCTCCTGATCCAAGACTCATGGTGTAACCTGTAGTAGACACCCCTGTTTCTTTGTCACCATCAAAGTTTGAATCAAAGTATCCGATCAAGCTGAAGTTGCCTACCTGTGTATATTTGAGTCCAAAGTCTTGAGTCCCCTTCAAGTACCTTAACACTCTTTTTGCAGCAGACCAATGTCCTTCACAAGGTTCTTGCATGAACCTTGAGAGGATTCCAACAGCAAATGAAATGTCAGGTCTGGTGGTGGTCAGGTAGATAAGACTTCCTACAAGCTGTCTATACTTAGTTGCATCCTCAAATTCCTTCCCTTCAATAGATATGACCTTCAAGTTTTATTCCATTGGAGTGGTTAAGGGATTACATTCATCCATGCCAAATTTGTTCAAGAGGTCTCCAATGTACTTCTTTTGAGAAAGAAATATAAATTTAGGATGTTGAATTACTTCAATACCCAGATAGTAATGAACATGACCCAAATCAGTCATTTCAAAACCTTTCTTCAACTCTTTCTTCATGGATGCAATATAGCTCTCATTGTTTCCTGTTATCAAAAGATCATATACATATACCACAAGATATACAACTGTTTTTCCAACTTTCTTAACAAACAAAGTTGCATCATCAAGATCAAAATGTTTGAAGTCAAGTTTCAGAAGATGCTCGGTTAATTTCTCATACCAGGCTCGTGGTGCTTGCTTGAGGCCATACAAGGATTTTATAAGCTTGCAAACTCTGTTTTCTTGACCCTTTACAACAAATCCTTCTGGCTGGGACATATAAACTTTCTCCTTTAGATCTCCATTCAAAAATTATGTTTTTACATCCATCTGATGGACTTTCCATCCATTATGAGCTGCTAGGGCAAAGAGAGTCCGGATGGTGGTCCATTTTGCTGTGGGAGCAAAAGTTTCTTCATAATCGATTCCTTATTTTTGTGCAAAACCTTTTTCCACAAGCTTGGCCTTGTGCTTGTCAAGTGAGCCATCTACTTTATACTTGTTCTTGTAGACCCACTTACAGCCAATTGGTTTTGTTCCCAAAAGTGGATCAACCAGCTTCCAAGTGCCATTCTTTATCAAGGCATCATACTCCTTCTGCATCGCTTCTTTCCATTCATCATGAGAAGCGAATTCTTTGAAGGAATTTGGTTCATGATCTATATACAAACTCAATTCACAGTTATAAGCAATATCCATATCAACAGGAGAATCAAAATTATCTACATCACCTTCGATTTGTTGAGTGGAACTTCTTGTTCCTGTTTTTCCAACCTCATCAGGATGAACATTCTCCAGTGTCTTTGTCAGCCATTTGGGAGGACCTTTCGGAGATGGCCCAGGCTGGTCATTTGACTGAGTTGGGATTGATTCAAGATTCAATCTCCCAATTCTGTCAATCACATCATCCAATGTGTCATCCGTGGTTGTTTCTTCATGTGGGGGAGAGAGTGCTTCGGGACATGATTCCACAGTTTGATTCAATATCGGAATCCCCCCTTCAAGATGTGGAATCACATTATCAAATTCTTGGAAGGACTTTGCATGTGTGAATCTATCCAAGCGATCAAGTTGCCGCTCAACAACCTTGTCACTCTTGGAAGATTCAAGAAATATGACATCTCTTGCTATTACAAACTTCTTATTTGTTTCATCATAGAGACGATATCCTTTGGAGGTATTGGAGTACCCCAAGAAGATACATTTTCTACTTCTAGCACCAAGTTTGTTCCTTTGACCCTTGGGTATCAAGGCATAACAGGTTGACCCAAAGACCCTAAAATGCTTTACCGAAGGAATGTGGCCATGCCACATTTCAAAAGGATTTTTGTTTCTAATTGCACTTGAAGGACACCTATTCTTTATGTAAACAACACATAGAACTGCATCAGCCCAAAACATAAATTTCACATTCTTGAAAAATAACATAGAGCGAACCATATTTAAAATAGTTCTGTTCATTCTTTCAGCTACACCATTCTGTTGTGGATTATATGGCACAGTTGTTTGATGTTTGATTCCATGTTGACGAAGATAATTTTCAAATTCGTTTGAAGTGTATTATTTTCCATTATCAGTACGTAGAGAGCCAATATTAGTTTGTGCATCATTTTCTATCCATGAATGAAAATTCTTGAATGTTTGAAAGCATCAGACTTGTTCTTCAATAAGTAAATCCAACACATTCTGGTGTAGTCATCAATAAATGTCATCATTTATTTGTTTCCATTTGTAGAAGCAACAGGCATAGGGCCACATAAATCTAAATGAACAAGCTCAATTTTTCTATGTGCTCTGGAGTGTGAATCATGAAATGGATGTTTGCTATGCTTTCCTAGAATACAAGCATCACATTCCTTAGGTTTTCTAGGAATTGTAGGCAGTCCATTAACACCATTTTTCTTCAACAAATGAAGGCTTTCATAGTTTAAGTGTCCAAATCTAGCATTTCATAAAAGACTTGATGGGAATGTACCTTCATCATGATGTGAACTGAATGCAAAGTTTTTAGCATGAGCAGATGAACCTTTCAGCTTCAAGAGTCTCCCTTCTTCTATTCCCTCCATCACAAGTGAGTGATCTGATGCCTTTCTGACCTCTGCCTTGCCATCAAACAGGTGAATGGAGTGTCCTTGCTGGCGGATTTGGACCAGGGACAACAAGTTTCTCCTCAACTCAGGGAGGTATAGAACCTCATGTAGGATATGATCTGGAAGACCAGGAAACTTAAGCCTGACTGTGCCAAGCCCTGACGGATTGAGTTTGGATTTATCTGCGAAATATACTGCTCCATCAACTTTGTCAGTGAATTCTTCAAAAAAATCTTTTCTAAATGTCATGTGACATGTTGCTCATGAATCTAGCAACCAATCATCTCTCCATGAAGTAAATGAAACATCAAATAGGTTTTCAGTTACTCCATTGTTACAATGTGCTAGAACAGAATGAGCTGATTCAGGTGCTTTAACTTTGTATTTGTCATTAGTTTTACCTTTGTCTTGATTTCTTTACTGCTGGATTTTAGATTGTCTGCCCCCCTTTTCTCTGAAGTTTCTTCTTCCTCTGCCTCTTCTGCCATCTCTTTCTTTGGATGAATCTGAAGCATGACTCTTTTCTCTATGTGTTAAGTATGCAGCCTCTTTAGAAGATGAAAGGACTGTCATCTTCTTTTGAAGGAGGAAAAAAAAATTTGCTGGAAAATCTCTTTTGAAGGAGAGAAAACAAAAAAAAAATCTTTGCTGGAAAATATACTCAATTTAAAAGGACAAAAACTCTTGCTAAAAATACACTGAATTCTGCACCAAAAAATATATATATATATATATATTTTTGTGTTTGAAAAAAGGCTTTATATGGATAATTGTATTGAAAATATGGTGGATGGGGTGGTATTATGACTGTGGGAAAGCGGTATTGAATAATTAATCGATAAAAATGTTGTGAAAGGGCGGTATTATAAGGTGGTGGGGCGGTATTGTTAATGAATGGGGCGTTGTTATATATGGGCGGACTGTATATATGGTGGGAGGGGCATACAGTGGAGGACGGATATGTGGACAGCGTACAGTGGAGGACAGATATATACCAACAAGTGGAAGGGTGATATTAATACAGAGCGACTATATTATTGTTCTGATTACCACGCTGTATTATTGACCAAACACTGTGGTATTGACCAAACACTGTGGTATTGACCAAACACTGTGGTATTGTAAATATTATATTAGAGAGCGAAGAGCAGACGGAACATATTACATATGGTGCGTTTGTAAGGTGTGCGCAGACAGCGTGTAGAAAGCAAGGCCACGCTGGAGGGGGCGTAATGTAATGTGGTTATTATAACAGAGACAGCATATGAATGAACAATCTTTATAATCGTGACAGCGTATAAGTGAAGAGGGCAGCGTATTACATATATGGACAGAGGTGGTACAAACAGCATATTACATATGTGACAGAGAGCGCTGTATCAGTGGAATAGTCGAGTGCTATATCAGTGGAACAACGTATTACATATTCATGTATAGAGCGTTGTATTATTGACAGACAGAACTGTGTTGCGGTGGGTGGATATAATCAATGTTAAAACCGTTGACAACGCATTATACAATGGTGTTGGCGTTGTAAAAAAGGTCGTATGACTGCGTGTTAAATGGATAGAGTTGTATAAACTATTAAAAATACCGCCAGACAGAGTTGTGTATGAGCGATATGCGTAGTATTGAATGGTGGAGGGCGTGAAGAAGATAGCGGATAGTGCGTGAGGGAGTGAAGTTGAGGGGAGTGCGTAAGTATGGTGAGTGCTGTGTAAAGAGCATTTAATGGGAGAAGGCCTTGGGGAAGGCGATGGGGAAATGTGAAAGGACACAGGGTTGTGAGAGGAAGGGAGCGTTGGAGAGAGGGAGGCTAAAAGGCCGTTACAAAAAAAAAATTGGAATGGCAGAGTTACAGGTGTGTGCAGGGGCTACAATTTGCAGTGTTTCAGGAACTGCAGAATTGCAGAATCTTCAGGAGCGGCAGGAGCTGCAAATGTCAGAGCTATGAAGAGATAAAAAAAAATGCAGAATAACAGTATATAGCATGAATTTAATGGAGCAGAAAAAATTGACTGAGCAAAGGAGTAAGGGAGTTACACCACAGGAAAAAATGCCAATAGTGGGACTGGCTCTGATACCATGTCAAAACAGGAGGTAACTCCTCAAATCAGAATGTGTATTAGCTGAAGAATGTACATGCATTTATACATGGAGGTGAGGCTATTGGGATTCATCTCCCAATGACTCTTGGCCTTCCTTATTTCCTAATATTATTTATTATACAAAATTACATATCCACACCCATCCCATAGGATTAGGTGTCAACATAAACTTCAAGAATTCTGGCAAAACCACAAGAATGTTCTTGTCATTGATGAAGTTAATCAGGAATGCATTGCTATAATGATTGCCTTTATCCTATCCTTAATAAAGTATTTTCACATAAATAAACCTATTTTCATTATCACACCAACTGCTGGAATATATAGCTGGGAGTCAAAATTTTTGAGGTGGGCTTCTTCTGTAAATATGGTGGCTTATTATGGTAATAGAGAGTCAAGAGATATTATCTGGAAGCTTGAATTTTTAGAAGAAAGTGGATATGTTCTTGTTTATATTGTCTTATCCACCTCTGATGTTGTCACCACGGATCTAGACTCTTTAATATGCCTATATTGGGAAGCAGTGATTATAGATGAAGGGAAATGCCTTAAACTTTCAAAAAATTTCCAACATCTGGAGCAACTACCTGTTGATTTTCGACTTGTGATTTTCCATGAGCAGTTGAAGGATAATGCCTCTGACATTTCTCATCTTCTTTCCTTCCTCGATACTAAAAAAGAGAGTCAACATGTTGATGATTTTGAAGAGCAACAACATAAGAGTAGTGAACATCTTGCTTTATTGAAGAGCAAGTTGTCAGAAAACATTGTATATGAGCAAAAATCAAACCCTTTGACAAGTGCCAATTTCAAAGAGTATTGGGTTCCTATAGACCTAGAATATGTACAGGTAGAGCAGTACTGCAACATTTTTATGACAAATATAGATTTTTTGTGTTCAGTGGCAAAGAAAAATAATTCTGGAGCTCTCAGGGACATCCTTATTTCATTAAGGAAGTGTTGCAATCATCCTTATCTTGTGGATGGTTCATTGCAAAGTTTGCTTCGAAAGGTCCTTTCAGAAGTTGAATTCCTTGATGCTGATATAAATGCCAGCAACAATTTGCAACTGTTGGACAATATACTATCAGAGCTAAGGCTAGAAGGCCAAAGGGTGTTGATTCTTTTCCAGATGATTGGACGATCTGGGCCAATTTCCATTGGTGATATTCTGGATGATCATATCAGCCAACGTTTTGGGATTAAATCCTATGTGTGTATTGATGGTTTCTTACCTGCTACCAAGAAACAAGCAGCCTTGCAGAAGTTTAATAGTAAGGATTCTGGGCAGTTTGTGTTTTTACTCAAAAAATGTGCTTGTGGAACAAGCATAAATATTTTTTCAATTGACACTGTAATAATATTTGACAGTGATTGGAACCCAATCAGTGACTTATGGGACTTACAGAAGATACATATCGATAACCAAGTTGAGTACTTGAAAATTTTTCGGTTCTATTACCCATACATAATGGAGGAGAGAGTCCTGATTTATGCCAAACAAGACTATTTATTAGATAACAGTTTGGAAAATTTCAGTGCAACAGTTTGCCATTTTCTCCTCAGGTGGGGTGTTGCACATATTTTTGAGAAGTATGAGAAGCTTCATGATGTGAATGACCTTGATTTCAAATTGACATCTGTTTCTAGAAATGGAAACTTGAATTCTTTATCTCAAGACATGTTAACCCATGCAAGTGACATATCTGAGATTGATAATACACCAGAGAATGGTATTATTGCAAAAGTACCACGGGAAGGAAAGTATGGAAAAGGTGTCCCACTGCTTGGTGAGTCAAACAACCAATTGACAGCAAAGAAGATACCTACTAATATTTTCTGGAAAAAGTTACTAAAAGGAAGGTGTATAAAAAAACATGGTACTACTAGACAAATGTATAGACCAAGAAGAAAGGTGTAGTACTATGAAGGATCACCCAATAAATCTGTGTCTCATTCTGATGATGTAGAATCAAATAAGAAGCGAAGACGTGTATGTGGAACACTTGATCCAATCTCAATATCAACCTGGCTTAATGATGCAAAAAAGTCATTTTCTAGTGAAAAGGAAATAACTGAAAACAACATTCAATTGCATGAAGATGATGCCAAACAAACATCCAATGAATCTATAAAATATGATTATGGAAATTTTTCCCATTCCATAAGAAGAACAATCTGAGCCAAGATATTATCACAATTCCCAAGAAAACAAAACCCTGAGACTGAAACAAAACCCTGAGACTGGTTATTTACATAATTATTCTGAGGCAAATTAATCTGATTTTTTTTAGTATCAAAGGAGGCTAATCCCAGCCAACCCCCTTCCTCAGGCCACTCGGGGATTATTTGTGCTCTACAATAGGTCTTAACTTCTGAAGAAATTTCCTACTCCTATATAGAGCTCAGAGTGGCTATCTGAGGCAAGTATCTAGGAATTGATTTAGGACCAAAGCAAATCCAAGACTCTCTAATACGATGCAGTGGTATTGGATAGATTCTCAGAGAATTTTCTGAAGGAAGTCTGAGGAAGAACAAGAGTTTTATCCTTCGTCTTGACCCCTGAAACAATTCGGATATTAGCCTTGATTATAATTCGCAAAGGTTTATTCAGGTCTATGGTTTTCTAGTTAGAATACAGCTTTGTCCAATACGAAATTATACTGCAACTGTTTGAAACTATACTAAACTATTAAATCTAGAGAATATAGTGGTAATATGAAATTCTATTGCATGGTTGAACTATCATATTGTTTACTGTAATGTTGAGATAGCAATGTTATTTACTGAATACTTCTTTCATTTTTATTGGATGAGTCTTGGTGTCTTTGTCCGAAAAATAATTTGTTGAAATCCTAGGGTGAAATTTTCCATACGATCTCACAAAAACAAGAAAATCAAATTTACCAAATAAATAATAAAGATCATGATCTGCAATAGCTATTGTAAAGCTTGAACCTACCAATTATTCTTCAATCCTAGAGTACTGAGCATGTGATGCCAACTTCATCCCATAAAATTCCTCCTTCAATTTGCATACATGGATCTCTCACCCACGCACCTGAAAGCCTCTCAACTGCTTGATGTATATTGCCTCCTCGATTAGACCATTAAGAAATAATGTTTTTACATCCATTTGATATAAATGCCAACCAAAAATTGATGCTAAAGATATGACAAACCTTATGCAAGTACACTAGCAACTAGAGTAAATCCTAAAGGTGTCCTCACAGTCAACTCCTCTCTAGAGAATAGTCTCACTGTGAACTGAACCTTAGTACATTTTTATGGTATCTACTGCAAGCTTCACCTCAAAAATCCCCCTAGAATAAATCACGAACTTCCCCACTTTTGTTGGCACAATCTCCCAAACAAAATTCTTCATTATAGAGTTGTGATTTATCTATATTTCCTTCTTGATTATACCATTAAGAAACAGTGTTCTTACATCCATTTGATATCAATGCCAACCAAGAATTGACGCTAAAGACAGTAACGAACCTGATGCAAGTACACTAGAAACTAGAGTAAATGTGTCATTATAGTCAACTCCTCTCTAGAGAATACTCTCACTATGAACTGAACCTTTGTACTTTTTTATCTGTTGCAAGCTTCACCTCAAACATCCACCTAGAATAAATCACAAACTGCCCCACTTTTGTTGGCACAATCTCCCAAACATCATTCTTCAGTATAGATTTGTCCACTTCCACCACAACATTCTGTCATACCTGCTAACCAACTACCTCCTCGTAACTAAAATGCTCTACAAAAATGATGGAAGACATCGGTGCAACATAATTTAGAAACTTTTTAGAAAGATAACTCACTACAAAGGATGGCTTTGTAGATCCAACATGCTCCTATGCATCCTACTATGTTTCTTACCACCTAGGTTGCCTTGTTGAACCAAAAAATACTAAATCATCACTTCCACCTCCAAAACCTTGCTATTCATCATTAGGACAGAAAAGGTTTCTCCCTCCTAAACCTCTACTAAAAGGCTCCTGAGACCTCGAGGGACCATGCATCATCACAAGGTTCACAACTCAGTCCACTATTATTTTCCATTGTGACAGAATGGAGACTCCAGGCCTTGCGGGACTCATTATATCCAACAAAAACACCCTTCAAATTGAAGTGTTTAAATTTAGTTCATTTCTCCTAAAAAATATGAATATATTCAGGACAAAAACACAAAAAGTGCGATACCTAGGATTTCTCACCGATGAAATCTTCCTTCAGTGCTTTTTCCTTCAATATATAGAGAGGAAACCTGTTTAGGATGTAGAAAATTGTACCACATGCCTCTACCCAAAGGAACATAAGAAAATCTAGGTCATGAACCATAGCTTAGCTATCTCAGTCTGAAGCATTAGTTTTTGGAAAAAAGTAATGTTGGATCACCAAAGAATCACATGTGTAGATATTATCTGCTGAATAACCAAAGAATCAAGTCAGAGATGTCATGAGTGAGTGGGTAGCTACCAACAGAGATGTCAAAAGGTATATCTTATGTTATTGGTAGAGCCTTTGAATCTAAGTGATTAAGCCACCAAAAGAGAAGCCAACCTACCCAAAGGAACATAAGAAAATCTAGGTCATGAACCATAGCTCAGCTGTCTCAGTCTAAAGCATTTGTTTTTGGAAAAAAGTAATGTTGGATCACCAAAGAATCACATGGGTAGATATTACCTGCTGAATAACCAAAGAATCAAGTCAGAGATGCCGTGAGTGAGTGGGTAGCTGCCAACAGAGATGTCAAAAGGTATAGCTTATGTTCTTGGTAGAGCCTTTGAATCAAAGTGATTAAGCCACCAAAAGAGAAGCCAACCTGTAGTAGAGGATAACAAAGAACATTGATAGCTGCCATACAAATTTTAACTAGTCACCACCTAGAAAATTTGTGAAATTGAGCTGCCAAAGCTGCCAAATAGAATATTCACTTATTAGGCATTTAATATAGTATTAAATGTGGTTGCTATTAGTTAGGTATTTGGGAGGTATGTAGTGTGCTCCTCTTTTCCTACTATGTAATGACTCAATGAGACATCGCATCATCTAATGAATTAATGAATCCAAACTTTCTCATTCTACTGTGTATTCATGCCCACGTACATGTATGCAAAAAAATACATTTTAGAAATGCAAGTGTGGATTTATGCAGATTGTTTTTAGGGAAAGGATGGATACTCATTTATGTTGATTGCATGATTCTTATAATATTTTAATATTTTCACTCCCACAAGAAGACTTCATTTCTTTAACTAGTGATGGAGATGTTCATCAGTGGACTCATGTTGTACCAAATCCTGCGGTTGGAGTATATAATGTGCCAGCAACCCCATTGTATGGACATGGTCCTTGCATTCCACATGGTGATAAGTTGAGGCAAGTATATATTGGGGCTGGTATGTGTATTAGAATTACAGATGGTGGTCGAGTGCATAATTGGAAGAATGCGATGAAAGGTGGTCTTATAGGCATGTTAGTTCCAGAGAAGGAAGCTTTGACACCACTTGGCTATGAGCAAAGCCACAAGGATACTGTGATTGTTAATCTAGGTTTGTACCTTGGTTTCTGCAAAGCACAATCTCTGTATTAGATTTATTGGTTTTATATTTTTACTGGTTTATATTTTTAATGTATGTATACTTGTTGTTATACTCTCTGAAGGAAGTGTAAATGCTAAGGCGTTTTTTCTTACCATTATCTCTATGGGGTAGCATACACGAAAGGTGTTGGCTTCACTGCAACTGTGTTTTCTATGTACTAGGGGTTTAGATAACAAGAATATTCATTCTGTTGCAGGTCTCAAGTCTGCCATGAAATTAATATGTGTAGCGGGATACTTGATAGTAGTTGTCAAGAAGAAAACTAGAGGTCGAATGGGACTAAGGAAGAAACTAGTGGTGCATCATCCTAGGGTTTTGATTTTTTCTTGTACTCCACAGATAAAACCTTTGGAGCAGAGTCGGTCTTCTATTCGAATGGGACTAAGGAAGAATCCAGTGGTGCATCATCCTGGGGTTTTGATTTTTTTTTGTACTCCAGAGATAAAACCTTTCGAGTAGACTCAATCTTCTATTCAAGAAACACTATCATATTAATGACTATTTCTTTAAAAAGGAACAATTATTATAAAATTTCACTAGAGCTTTGTAAATAACAAACAAAATGCAATTTTGATGTCTTAAATAAACTGTATAGTCTCCTAAGGTAGATGTTCATACCGACTTCCTCCGGATTGATGATTGATGATGCTCTTGGGACATATTTGACATACTCTTCCATTGCATAAATGAATGATGCAGGTGGATGTTCATTCAGTAATTTGATTCAAATCGTCTACCAGAAGCCGGGCCAAACCCTTCAAACCTTATTGCACCAGAGCTTCGTGAATACTCTTCCATTGCAAAAATGAATGATGCGGGTGGATGTTCATTCACTGATTTGATTCAAACCCTCTGCCAAAAGCCCGACCAAACCCTTCAAACCCTGCTGCACCAGAGCTTCGCGAAGCCATAGGGACAAATCTGCAAATCCATCATTTTACTGCAGAACCATGGACAAAAACCCTCGAAACCTCAGCAAATTCAATTCCATTTTAGTTCAAAAACCAAAGACAGAGATAAAATGGGTCCAACTCCTAGGGAGTGCGTGGATTCTTTATGATGTATATTTACATTGACATGTAAAATGTGCTCCGCTCTCTCTGTTTGGTTTCTTTCCCGCTTCTTGTTGGTTTCCAATAATTGAATGAGGAAAAGGCATTTGGAAATGTTGTATGGCAATATACCAATTAACTTCATTTTTTAATTTTTTTTAATATTTTTCCCACTATATTCATTTTGATTTTTTCCCTCCACCACTTTGATTTGGGTTTAAATATTGAATAGTATTTAATTTTTTAAATATATATGAAGTTGTCAATTTGAAGAGATTTTTTTATTTTTCTTACAAAATAAGAAAAAAAATATGTTTTTTTTTTTAAATAAGAAAATGAAAAAATTAGATTAATTCATCTTTTAAGCTATTTTTAAGATATATAATGTTTGTATAAATTTTATAGAAGCTTTTCACCTTTCTTTTAAGTGAAAAATATTATGATTATATTTTAAACATTACTAATTTTATTGAAAATATTTTTAAACATGCACTTTTATATCAAAGCATAAGAAAATATAGAAATATATTTATAATTAATTTGTAATTAAGTTGGTTATAATTATTTTTAACATGTATTCACGAATGTGGAAATATCTCTTGAGTATTTTCGCATGGAAAATAAGGGTTAGCTAAGCAATTTGTTATTAGTGTTGATGGGTATTTGGCTAGTTTTACACTATTAAATGCCTAGATCAAATCTCTTGAGTAAGGTGCGCCAGTCCACACTAACAAGTTTATTGTGGATGTCATCCATGAATGTGGGGAAACAACCCCTTTGTCTCTAAATTTTAACACTGCAGATGGATTCAGAGACCCCCTTTATCTCTGAATCCATTTGCAACGTCAAAATTTAGTGAAATGTAACATTTTAATATCAAAATTGCAATGTTCCATTTCTGTAGTGACACAATTAAAAATGACTAATATAAATGACTAAGTCATATACTTCTTGTACTTGCTAGTTGGTCATATTTTTATCCTTGGACTATACTATTCATTTACGTTAATTATTTTTAATTTTATCACTTATTATCTAGTCATATATTTTAGTCATGGACAAAATTAGTCATTTAAGTTAGTCGTTTTTAGTTGGGTCATTTATTATCTAGTCGTTTATTTTATCCCTAGACTAAATTAGTTGTTTAAGTTAGTTGTTTTTAGTTGGGTCACTTATTATCTAGTCGTTTATTTTATCCCTAGACTAAATTAGTCATTTAAGTTAGTCGTTTTCAATTGGGTCACATCAAAATTATTCAAATTTAGTAGTAATTCACTTGAAATAGTTGTGGTGACTAACTTTTTTGGTCACCTAGTCACTAATTTCATCATTTTATACTAGTGTAAAGGAGAAGTGTGCAATTCCAAAAGAATATTTTGCTTTAGTTGGAAATTCTTACAAAGATATAAGCGATATTTGTACCATAAGGAGTCATTTTTCCAACTAAATGTATCAAATGTACAAGGATCTTGTTACAAATTTTGAATGAGTGTCCACAGTTCTTCGTCCTTCTTCCATTCATCCCTTGTTTCAGTTATCCAATTTGTTGGATAATAGAAATGGCACAAAGCAGTGCTTCCACCTCTTCATCCTTTCTTGAGAGTGCATCTGCAACAACATTTAGCTTCCCTTTTTTGTAGATGATTTCAAAGTCATAACCCAACATCTTTGTGACCCAGTTTTGATGCTCTTCTGAAGATAGTATTTGTTCCAAAAAGTTTTTAAGACTATCATGATCAGTTTTTACATTGAAGTGTCTTCCCATTAGGTAAGGTTGTCATTTCTTTAGTGCATGTAGTATTTCCAACATTTTCTTCTCATAAATAGCTTTCTGTAAATACTTTCCTTTGATTGGACGACTTGCAAAAGCAATGGGTCTTCCTTATTGCATTAAAACAACACCAATTTCATTTCCTAGGGCATCACATTCCACAATAAAGGTTTTTGTGAAGTCTGGTGTAGCTAAGACTGGTGCTAGACACATTGCCTCTTTAAGATGTTCAAAAGCCTTAGTTGCTTCAGGAGTCCATGAAAATTCATATTTCTTAAATAATGTTGTTAGAGGTGCTGCTATTCTCCCATAATTCTTAACAAACTTGCGATAATACCAGTTAACCCAAGAAATCCTCGCAACTGCTTTATGGTTGTGGGGACTTTCCATTCCTTAATGGCTTTAATTTTTTTAGGGTCTCCCTTAACACCCTTGTGAAATAAAATATGATCCAGATATTCCACCTCTTGTACTCCAAAGAAACATTTGAAGGTTTTTGCATATAATTGTTTCTCCTCCAATATTTTTAGCACCCTGTCAACATGTTTAACATGATCCTTCCAAGACCTATTGTAGATTAGTATATCATCAAAAAATACTAACAAAAATTTTCTAAGGGTTTGAAAATGGAATTCATAAACCCTTGAAATCTAGAAGGTGCATTGGTAAGACCAAAAATTCATAATGACCCTCATGCGTTCAAAATGATGTTTTCAGAATATCTTCAGTCTTCATTCTATTTTGATGATATCCTGAACAAAGATCCAACTTGGTAAAACAAATTTCTCCATGTAATTCATCCAATAATTTGTCAATCATAGGAATGGGAAATTTATCTTTAATAGTGAGCTTATTGAGCTCCCTATAATCTAGACACATGTGCCATGATCCATCTTTCTTGTGCACCAATACTAATGGAGCAGAGAAAGAACTTTGACTAGGTTGAACTATACCAGCCTCTAACATATCTGCAATTATACATTCAATTTATCTCTTTTGGACATAAGGATATCTGTAAGGCCTGATGTTTGGAGGAATGCTTCCTGGAATAAAATGAATAGAATGATCATGATCACGAATAGGTGGGAGTCCTTTGGGAGTTTCAAACACCTTGGAATGATTGTCTAAGACATTTTGGAGATCTGGAGAAATAGACGATTTTGATGTTGGAACTTCTAGTGAGCATAACTTTGCAATTAGACCTCGTTATTCTTTCTTCAGAAGCTTTGTCATGACATTAGAGCTTATTATCTTCCCGGCTTCCCTGCAATACCCTGTAATTCGACTTCATTTCCTTCTGAAGAAAAATTCAAGAAAAGTTCTTGAAAATTAAAAGTGACCATCCCCAAAGAATTAGGGGAATTTTGAGGTCTAAAATGGGCCTTCTAAGGAAATAATAAAAATAATAGCTAAACCAATACAATAATATTTATGAATTTGCAATTCACTTTTTGCACCACAATCCATGCAACCATAGTTAAATTCAATTCAAAAGTTGTACCAAAATAAAATTAATAAAAAAATTGTATTGATGTGACTATAAATAAGAATGAGTTTTTCAATAAAAAATCATTATCATTGAACAACTAATGCATTTGTCCTTTGTATTTAAATAACTTAAAATAAAATATAACTATAAATTTATAAATTCTTAATTATATCATATGTTATTAATCAAAATTCATATTATCTAATTTGTATAATAACATGTAATTAATATACTATATAAAAATAATATAATGTAATATAATATAATAAGTGTATAGGGATATGCATTGTTTTTTTCAAGAAATATGAAATGACAATAATATTATTTTATTCAAAAAGTGTGAAATGACATTTATTATGAGTACTTTACTTTATGAATTTAAAATTACTTAGAGCACTACCATGGTTAACCATGTGGTTTTATCCACCATTGAGAATGTGACAAGTAAGTACCTTTAACTCAAGCAATGCCACCTCAACCATTGGGGATGATTTCATCCCTTAAAATGTGATTGGTTCTCATAAAGTGAATTTTGGTTTTACATTTTCCTCGATACCATACAAATGTATTTTTTTCTAAATATAAAGTTGCAATGCGTACCTTTTGTGTGTTTTGCACATTATTGAGATCAAAATATTGCTCCATCTATAGTATCCATGTTACGGGATCCTTCCCATCAAACTTCCTCATATCGATCTTTGGAATATGGTGGGTCTTCCATCCAACATTCGAGTTTATGAAATCAAGATTAACATTTATTTTTTTCTCATCATGAGTTTCCTCTACTATCTTTTCGCCATTGGGAATCATTCTTGTATCAAATTTGACAAACCTCCCATCAAACCTTCCATGTCTTCCTTCAAACCATCCATATTAGCTTCCACGCCCTTCTTCAAACCATCCATATTAGCTTCCATGCCCTTCTTCAAACCATCCATCTTATCTTCCACGTCTTTCTTCAAAACATCCATTTTATTTTTTTCTTCTCTTTGCGAGAGAGAAATTTGGTGCGCTTGCTCTTGTAATTTTGATATATCATGTTACACTTCTTCATTTTCATGAGTCATTGTAGAGTATTCTAAGGGCTTAATAGGTGTTGAATTATTTTTAGGGGTCAATTTAAAACCCAATACTAATATCTATGCTTCAATATTCTCTTAAAATCACTTCAAACTGATTTTTCAAACAAGACAAATGCAATTTGAAAAAAATACACACATTTTTCTTGCTTTTGAGGAGGTTGATATTGAAACTAAATTATCTCTGTGATTTACGATC
Source organism: Pinus albicaulis (assembly GCA_034641835.2). Classification (NCBI taxonomy): domain Eukaryota; kingdom Viridiplantae; phylum Streptophyta; class Pinopsida; order Pinales; family Pinaceae; genus Pinus; species Pinus albicaulis. Next base: position 962,899,636 of record CM076577.1, read on the forward strand.
TTCAATATGTGAAATTTGGTCATGTAGTAGCCCTCTGAAGCTTCTTTTGAATGCCACAGGTCTGCCTTGATTTGGATGCTACAAGACAAAGTTATGCCCAATCTCCCACAATTACCTAATTATGGACTAGTTCAGTAGAGCACACTTGTACAACGTGCCACATGTCATTGTTTCCTCCTTTGGATTTGAAATTGATATACAAGAAACTACATTCCATGTAATTTTTTCCACTCTTTACAAACTCCAATCTGATGCTTAGAGAGAGAGTTATGACGATTTTTCAAAGGTCGCCTATTTTAGATGAAATTCGGGAGCCTGAAAAACCCCTAACTTCCATAGATCATATCTATGAAAATATTGCAAACCAAGATCTGAAATTTTTACACGAAGTTCCTCATAATTTCATCTTCGCGTGATAAAAATTTCAGCTTCTGAACCTTAGTAGACAAAAAGTTATAGAAAAAATTCCACGATGACTCGTTTGAAGTAGCGAAACCCTAAAATCTAAAGCTTTGATACCAAATGTTATGAAACCGGCTCCAAAAAAACGAATAAAAGAGAGATCAATGCCTTATAAATAAGCCACTTTGAGGGGACAACCTCCTTTACATTTCATAAATGAAAAATTATTGGATGATACAAATGACAAAACCTCCTTCTATATATAGGAGTCCATGGGGTCATAATATAATCCTAGCCGACCTAAAAACAATAATGTATGGGCACAATAATAACAATATGGGGGTTACAGGGGGACAACAATAACAATAAGGGGGCTATACTAACAACAATAAGGGACTACTCTAGTAATATAGGGCCCTAACATATGGTTGAACATGGAGAAACAACCTTTCGTAAAGTTTTTAGGGTAAGGATTGCTTAATTTTAGTTTTCCTGTTTGAAAATTTGATGAATGAGAATCCAATAATTATTAGGTAATAGGTGATATTGGAATGGCTAGAGTTACTAGATCTATAAAAACTTGTATTCATAAGTTTATTTCTTCGAACCCCAATTGAAGAACTTGCAATTAACTACAATGATGTATTCGCGAAGAAATGTGTTTTCCATTTGGTTTCAGATACTTGATATTTGACAGTCTCATTCCATTCCTAAGCACAAAATAATGTTTTTTGCAGGTATTTTTTACTCTCACAATGGCTTCCTTGGGGGTTTCTCAGTCAACATGCCTGTCTCTTGATATTTCCAAGGTCAAATCATCTGTCAATTTAGTGCTTGAAATTCTTGGTCAGAAATCCAAAATTGATCAAGTTATGTCTTTGGAACTACCTTAGAAATTGTGAAAGGTTACATTGATTTTTTGCATGTTAGCTTTAAATATCCTACTCGCCCATACATACAAATTTTTCGGAAATTTTATGTGTTTCACTTCATTTGATTTGATAATCAAATATTTCATTGCAATTATACATAATGGTAGGTATAATTTTCTACTTGAAGAATTAGGCTAGTTGATAATTACTTAATTTGAAAGTCTTACTGATGCCTTTGTTCTTTTGGTGTTGCTCAACAATTAAGTGTTTCTCTTGTGGGAGAAAGTGGAATTGGTAAATCAACTGTTGTTTCACTTTTTGAGCAATTCTATGATCCTAAATCAGGCCACATATTACTTGATGAAATTAGGAAATTCATTCTTATGAGCATATTGTAACAACTATCATCCAATGCTCATAATTTCATCTGAGACCTTCTCCAAGGATATGACACTCGTGGGTAGCGGGATGCAGTTATCTAGAGGTCAAAAGCAGTGCATATCAGTTGCAAGAGCAATAATTAAAGACACTATGATGTTGATGTTAGATGAGGCTACAAGTTCATTGGTTGTTGAATCTGAACATGTAGTTCAAGAAGTATTAGATCGTGTAATGGTAAACATGACAACTGTTGTTGTTTCTCATGTCTTTCAACAGTTCAAGATGAAAATCGCATAGATCATAGTTTTGGTGAAGAATGGAGTTCGTAATGGTAAACATGACAACTATTGTTTCTCATTGTTTTTCAACAATTAAAGATGCAGATCTCATAGCTCATAGTTGTGGTGAATAATAGAGTTGTTAATGGTAAACAGGACAACTATTGTTGTTGCTTCTCGTCTTTCAACAATTTCAACAATTAAAGATGCAGATCTCATAGCTCATAGTTGTGGTAAATAACGAAGTTATTGTAGAGTAGGGAAAACATGATGAATTGTTTACCACTAAATATGGAGCCTATGTATCCCTGGTGAAGTTGCGTATGGCTTCCTTTTACTTGATTTAACATGAAAAATATTGAAAAAGTCACTTTGATGCATTTAATCCACATTACCAGCCTATGTAATAAGAGGCAAACCCAGAGTGAAAAAGTGTACTTATGGTTCAAAACATATTCATAACATGCAATTATAAAAATCAAGAAAAAATTAATCTTTATGCTGCCAAATCTATTACCACATCTATTACCACACAAAAAAGGCAAGTGAATATATAATCCCTTGCTTCTCTACATCAGCTACCAGCACCATGTTACTATTAGAATACAACTTAGTTTCTTCTATGCCTTCCATTATTGAATAATATGTTTGAGGTTCAAAATTTGTGTACACATTTGAGCCTTTTACTTGAAGTTTGTTATTTCTAAAAATTGTGCCTTCCATTATTGAATAATATATTTGAGATTCAAATCATGCATACACTTTTGAGCCTTTTACTTAAAGTTTGTTATTGCTTTCCTTTCAAAAAATAGAGTTTTCTTCTAAAATTTTGTAGAATATATAACATATTTTCATTTAAACATCATAATTATGCTTGATGGGCTAGCTTTCCAATGACTTGTTATATTTTTTTATAGGAATTTCTTCAATCTAGCCATATTTCCAATTTCATGTTCATGCTACTTGGCTTAATTTCTCCGAATTGTTCAATATTATAACTACAACTAATATATTACAACTACAATGAATAGCTATTTGAATGTTACTACTACCATGAATGTTGAATAGAAGTATTGTATATTACATATTTTATTTTATGTTATAGTATTTTCCATAAAACTCCTTATTCCTTATTTAAGGAGTTAATAATTAAAATATTAAAGAGTTAGTGATTTAAATATCTTCTACTTGTTAGTAATAAAGTAAGTTTACATGCTTCCTTACATAAAATATAAGACAAGTGTACTTTATTTATGGAAATATGGAAGATAATTTTAAAAGACAATATGCATGTAGCTATTAATTTAGATGTTTACCTTATTTTTCTTTCTTAAATGGTAGAGAGAATATTTTGAATACATCAATTATTGTAGTATGGTCTTAAAAATATAATGTATTTTAATAAAAAAATTATAGATTATAAATGTCTTTATTACTCTTAATAAATTATGGAAATCTCTATTAAATTTAATACATTTTCTTAATAGATCGTGGAAATTTCTATTAATTAATTAAGTATGGAATAGAAAAAATAAATATATGTGAAATTTCATTTACATTAAGAGAAATAACATTGATGCATCATAGGGTCTCAACTATATTTATTGCAAATATCAAGACCTTATCCAAAGTATGATGATCTCATTGTGTTACAATATTTCTCTTTTTATTAATAAAAAAAAATCAACTGCATTTATTGTAAATATCAAGACCTTAGCCAAAGTATGAAGAGATTTCATGTCTTACAAAGACTTTTCCTTTTATGAGTGTTTTTGTGATGTGATCGTATGATTTTGCAATATGATTTAGAAACTTTCATTTTTTTATATAAAAATTAGACTAACATAAGTTATAACATTAAAAATATATTAACTTGGTAAAGGTTTAGATCAATTTGGGCATCCAATGCTTGTCCTTCCATATAAACTAATTACGTCAATAAACAAAACTTTCTTAAGTTGCATTCACAAATCCCTAAGAGCATATTTAATATTCAATGCTAAAAACTCTTTATTGTCTTAATTTATGTTGATAAAAAAATTAAATATTTCATTCAAAAACTCCATAAAAACTATTAATATATCAATATACCAATTTATAATAACTTTATTATTTAAAATCCAAATCACCATAGTCAAAGGATCTTAGTTCGAGTAGTTTGGTGAACAATTCTCGAGAGACATGTAACTAGCTCGTATATAACATTTATGAAATAGATGTATGTGGCGTAATAGTGACAATAGACATTTCAAAGTTACAAATTCTCCTGAAATTATGATTCTAGTTAAAAATAAATAAATCCAAATCACTATAATAAAATGACATTGACATAGAATTGAGATATTTAGAGATGAATTATCAAATGTTGGTAGTGCAATTTTGATTTATATCTTGAAAATATAAAACACAATTTGTTAGATCTCTAGGTGTTGGTCACAAACCATTAAGTGCCAACCAACTTTTCAATGATAAAGGAGGGCTTTTTAGAGAGATTCTTTGCCCCTGCCTCTTTATGCAAGGATGGGGGCAATATCTTAAGTAGAAACGTGATTGCGGAGATCAATGGTGCCATGTCCACGAGGGTGTGAGTGTTGTCTCCATTATGTTGAAGCAAAATGATTAGAAAGAAAGATGAAGGTTGCAACTAGGGCATTGTCATAGATGCAATGCAAGCAATTAAACATTGAAAACTTTCTTGACAATTAAAAAAAATTTAGTTGTAAAAATTATGATTTTAATTATTTTAAATACATTTATGCTTATATTGTAATTTTTTTTAATCAAAATAGTATATCTATAATATTTTATTTGTGTTTATTTGCAAAATTGGACTCTCTTAGAAAAATTTAAATTGCACACATCAATTTTTGTTTAAAATCCAAATAGATAGAGTATATACACCTCCATAAAGTATGTCAAAAAGAGTTGAGAGAAGAGAGGTCCTTTATCTGACAAATAATTTTACCTTGAAATTTGATAATTATTAATATTTATTATAATTATTATTCATATTTATATTGATACTCATGTTAATATTGTTAATATTGTTGATGTTAATATATTTTTATATGACATTTTTTCATATGACCACACATCTTTGTTATATATAGCAATTAATTATCTCATTAATATGTTTTTTTAATTGCAAAGTTACATAAATAGTATTTATGCAATAGATGAAAATTTGTCTCATAAACACAAATATAGATTACATTTAACCAATAAAAATAAAAATAAATATAAAAATGCTTATTTAATTTAATAAAAAAATCATTATTAAATTGAACCAAAAAGCTTACCCTATGGTTAGGAAAACACTATAACAAATAATTAAATTGCTTACACATCAATGCCTTGTTTTTGTATTATTTAGAAATGATCTTATTAAGTTGATATATTTTGTTTTTGCTTTTTTACACGTAATTAAGATTTTTGAATTAAAATTAAATAAAAAACTTAAAATAACTTCAAATATAATCTAAAGTGATTATTATCTTTTATTTTTTATAGCTTTATGTAATGCAAATTTTCTTAAATTGTTCTATATCCTTACAAATTTCATTTTCATGATAAAAAATGCAAAGATTTATCATTTTTTATTTCTAGTTTTATTACTTCATTTTTATTTATAATTGTGTACCATCTAAAGTTACATTGATAATTTTTTTTTAACTTTTCATCCTACACACATTCATTATATCGTTATACATCTACCTACATATATCTATAACATTAACATCACAACTTTAATCTTAGCCTTGACAATTATACACCTAGATAATAATTTTAATTACAATGTGTAACTATAACATATACATAAATGTATTCAATACAGGTAACCACGGCTAATCCTATGGTTATACATATGGCTTTCCGCTACTCGATGTGTGAAAATATATCAGCCATTTAAGATCATGTTGTACTCGCATTTAAAACGCATCAAATCTGAGTTAATAATTTAATCAATCAGCATGATATGGCACTGTTTGGAATTTACGACACTTTATAAGGTTCTCGGAATATCCACCTTCGTAATTGGAATGCATCTATGGGTTACAATCTGTTTAGATCTACCACCGTAGATCTGTCTAGTCTAGATCCAACGGTGGCTGTGAATTAGGGTTCTGAGGTGTAGACCTTACCTTGTTAACCGTTTTTCTTTTGGTCTTTTGGCATTCTATCTCAACTCTCCAGTGCAAGAACTCTCGACTCCCGCCTCGGCCCTCTGTAGGAGGAAACCCTTGGTCTTTTCACCTTGTCTCTCTGTAGAAAGAGTCTGTGCTTCAGCAATAAACTCTATTAAGGTCTTTATCTAGTTTTAATCGATTCTACCATCGCTCCTAATGGTATGTAGCTTTCGACACTGAGAGTTTTTATTGAGTTTTTTTCACAGTAGAATTGATGGTTCACCATAGTTGTTCTTCCACAGAGTTTTTATACCTTGTGTTTTCTCATTCTTCAAGTTAACACTCATCCCTTATCATGTCTGCATTTTAATGCCTAGAGTTACAGTGAGGCGTTCTCGACCTTCCCTTGGATCAAATCCCATGACTCTGCTCAACTTCATCATCTGGAATGAAGGATGGAAGAAGGTAACCCATTTTCCATGCGTAATATCGGTTTTGAGTTAATTTGTTTTCAATCCTTCTCACAACTACTTACCCACAAACCCTTAATGGTGTTGTTGCAGGTAGCACACCCAACAATCTCGGCAAGAACTATAATAGGTAAGTTATAGATTTTTTTTCATTTTTTCTAAGGTTTTCTTCCCAGTATTCATAGTTACTGTAAACAATGTTTAACTTATATCTCATTTTATATAGGTAAATTGTCTAGAATGACTGCTGGAAAAGATGAGTCTTTTGATAGCATTCATTTGGCTACCGCTAAACTATCTTCTTCTAACATTTAACAGTTACCCCTCTTATGTGTTTAGCTTGGGTATCTGAACTCTTGGCTCGGAGTCTTAGTCCTTACAGAACCTACAGTCATTTTGGATTCCTATAGACTTGTATTAGCTCACGGCTTTGCCAAGGGAATGCAAGCCATCTTCGTTTAGAATTCTATTGTGCTTATACTAATTTCAATATGTTTTTATGGCATGGCTTGTCCACCAATATTTTTCTCAGTTATAACTGTTTTAATAGTTTAGAATCTTGAAAAGCAATATGGAATTTTTTGTAGTTTTGAAGATTCCTAGACTCTTCACCTTTATATTATGTTCTTGTTTAAGCTAAAACTGTGAAGACAGTTACCATTCAGTGATATTTATATATACTATAACTTTCGGTAAAATTGGTACAATTCCCCGGAATTTCTCTATAATATTTACAGATATTTTTGCCTTGATTCCATTATAAGAAAGTTAATCTTCTTTGGGTATTTCTCACTTGTTCTTACCCGTTTACTGGATTTCTTTGAACGGCTAACATATAGTTTTATCAATAATAATTTAAATGAGTCTCGACATTTTCTATTTGTTTAATTTTCTAGAATATAGATCTACATAATATGTCTATTTTCTTTAGGAATGTTTAATGTTTGTCTTAATGCCTGTTCTTTTAGCAGAAATTATATTTCACAGTTTTTCATAGTGTTTACTATACAGTTCTTGTTCTTTGACAGCAAGTTTATAACTTACAATTTTTTATTAGCTAAATACACCATTACAGTTTCTCTGCTATAGCTATATGTAGTTTTTAGGAGTCAACGAGACCGACTAGTTCTTTTTCTTGTCTGTGTATGGTTTATGAGGTTGGAACAAGTGTCATGCATTCTGTAGCCTCTGAGCTCTGGAATCGGACAAAGTTTCCCGACCGATTTCATATTTAAGTTTTTTTGTTCCAATTTCTTCCAGTTTGTACATTGTGAAACATCTACTAAATTGTAATTAGACTTAATGTTTGGCTATTTCTGTCTATTATATTTCTGTCTATTATGTTGCACCCTTATCCTTACTGTAGCAAAGGATTTACTTCCTGTGCAAATAATTTAATATAATAGCCGAGAAGTTTATACTGTGTTAAAATAAACAAATTCTACAACATACAAACTCACTCCTTCTATTGTACTATAAATCTTTACTAATATACATAACAATTAAAATCTAACAGTTTTTACATAGTACTTCTCTCTTTCATAACTGTAGACTTTTCAATAATTCTTTTTTTTAACAAACATTTGACGAGAGTCTATTTTCCTGAAATAACAATATCATTCAACTTCATTTAATTATCAAATTTTCAATAGAATTTACTTATATGTTGATTGACTATGGTTGACCTCCCTACCATGGATGAGGCAATTACGTCCTCACAACCCCCCCCCCCCCCCCCCCCCGGTGCTCCACTCATGAGCCAAGTAGAAAGAAATAGTGCTTGGAAGAGATCTCAGGACTCTGGTCCAATCCACCTTCCAGAAGATACAGGATAGCTGAGATTATTTCCACTGGTTTCTACCAGCTTGAGAAATTCATGCTCTCTCTCCTTTCTTCACTTCACAACACACAATTCAGAACCCCTCTTCCTCACAGGGATGTTTCTTTATCCAGAGAGGAAGAGTAACTGACTAAACTGTTTCCATTCAACTACTTCTTAGTTGGAATAAATAATTTTACCATCAATCTTTCACTTTATGGAACCAATTCCATAAATAATTTTATTTAATCAAATTAAATTCTTGTTCATAATGTACTATTTCAAATAATAACAATAAATGTCTTTAAGTCTTTAACAATAAAACTTAATCATCTGTTAGCATTTAAGCCAGCGATTACAACTCCCCCCGTGGAAGTGCACACTGTCCCCAGTGTTCTTATTCTGCTCCAAAAAATAAGACAAAGCATTTATCTTCCCAGGTAGCTTCATCCGAGCCAAAGTGCTTCCACTGCACTTTAACCTGGGTGATGGCTCATTTTCGGAGCATGATTTCTCTCTGATCGATTATACATTGAGGCTCGACCAGAAACTCATCGCCCTGTTTGACCTGCAATCAATGAACTTGAATTATTTTCCTTATAATTTTTTTCATTTTTAATGAAGTCTGGTATTCATATCCTACATGAATACTCTGTTAGTGGATTACGTGCTTTGGTTCATGTACGTATTGTTTTAATAAGGATACATGAAATTTTTTGTGTACATGAATACAATTGGGCAAGGTCAAACGGTAAGCCACAAGTCCTACCCTTTCCAATGTTTGAAAAGGGCCACAAAACTTGGGAGCCAACTTGGAACAAGAGGCCCACCTTAAGGTGTTTTTCTTTGGCTTGATCCTTATGTACACATGGTCTCCCACCTCAAACTCATAATAAGTCCTTTTCTTATCTGCATACACTTTTTGTCTATCCTGGGCTGCATTCAAATTCTATCGAATTTTCTTTACTTCAGACTCTATTTCAGCTAGCATTTCCAGCCCAAGCAGCAACTTGGTTTCTGGGCTACTCCAGTTAATAGGAGTTTTGCATTGTCATCTGTATAAAGCTTTGAACGGGCTCATCTGAAGGGATTCTTGATATCCGTTACTGTATGCAAACTCCACTAGGTGCATATATTATTCCCACTTAGTTGGTTGTTGCATTACATACATACATAGCATATCCTCTAGGATCTGATTGACTCGTTTAGTTTGTCCATCCGTCCATGGATGGTAGGCAGTGCTGAAATTAATTTGAGTTCCCAATCTTGTAAATAATGTTTTATAGAATTCTAAAGTAAACTTCACATCCCTAGCAGATATGGCAGTCTTTTGGATTCCATGTAGTCTAAAGATCTCTTGCATGAATATATCTATTGTTTTCACTGTCTTATAAGTGGACTACATTGGTATAAAATGTGTTGCTTTACTTAATCTATCCACCACTACCATTAAAGAATCATTATGCTTCTTTTACCTTGGTAAACCAGTGATGAAGTCCAAAGATATCACCTCCCACTTCCACTCAGATACCAGTATAGGCTGCATCATCCCGGCTAGGGCCGGTGTTCCACTTTCACTTGCTGGCACTCTAAACACTTGTTTAGATATTCAGCAATATCTCTTCTCATACCTGGCCAGAAGTAGTTCTTCCTACTCACTATTAGCATCTTCTGATATCCAGGATGTCTAGAGTAATTACCTCGATGATGCTCATTTAGAATTAGTTCCTTCAATTCCATTCTATTTGGAACAAAAATCCTCTTCTTGAAAGTTAGCAACCCATCTTTATTAATTTCATAATCAGTAAATTTTTCGTGTTTTTTGAAATCCTTTGCTTGCTGCCACATAAACTGGTATTCAGGATCTTTCTCAGCTTTTGTTTTCATTTGTGCCTCCAAGAATCTGCACTCAACTCGATTATAGTACAACTCATAAACACCATGCAACTTTATACTTAATGCGTCAGCTACTCTATTCTTCTTACCCTTCACATGCTTCATATCAATCTCAAACTCGCTTAGGAAGGCATTCCACCTTGCTTGGCGAGAATTAAGGTCAGTTTGCTTAAAATAAATGGTTAAGCTGCTATGATCAGTTTTGAGTACAAATCTCTTTCCAAGTAAGTAGTGCCTCCATACCCGGAGTGCATGCACTACTGCTGTAAACTCCAAGTCATAAGCTGAGTACTGATGTTCATGCTCTTTTAGTTTTCGTGATTCATAGGCAACTACCTTACCCTCTTGTGATAGAATCGCCCCGACTCCTTCTTTACACGCATCTGTGCAGGCTTCGAACTCTTTATTTGGATCAGCAAATCTTAACACTAGAGTTGTAGTCAATAAAAGTTTTAGCTTTTAAAAACTATCTTGACATTATTTTTTCCATTTAAATGATTTTCCTTTTCATTGCAAGGAAGTAATAGGGAAATAAATTTTTAAAAAACCTTCAATAAACCACCGATAATAATCGGCCAAACCCATAGAGGATTGGATGTCTACCACGTTTTGGGGTATCTTCCATTCCATAATCGTTATGATTTTCTCCGGGTCAACTGTAATTCCTTCAGCAGAAATAACATGTCCAAGGTACTGTATTTCTTCCTTAAAGAAATCACACTTGCTAAATTCAGTGTACAGTTGATGCTTCCGTAGCATTTCCAGCACTATCTGTAAGTGCTCCTTATGCTCTTCTACATCCTTGGAATAAACTAAAATGTCATCAATGAATATTAACACAAAATTGTCTAGAAAGGGGTGAAATATACCATGCATCAACCTCATAAATGTTGCTGGTGCATTAGTCAATCCGAATGGTAACACCACAAAGTCATAATGTCCATACCTAGTACGAAAAGTAGTTTTATGTATGTCTTCATCTTTTATCCAGATCTGATGGTATTCCGACCTTAGATCAATCTTTGAAAATACTGTAGCTCCCTTGACTTGATCAAACAGATCATCAATTTGCGGTAGAGGGTATCTATTTTTAATAGTCAATTTATTGAGCTAGTGGTAATCCATGCACATTCGCATGGTTCCGTCTTTCTTCTTCACAAATAGCACAGGTGCTCCCCAAGGGGATACACTCGATCGAATGTACCCTTTATCCAATAATTCCTGTAACTGCATCTTCAGTTCGGTCAATTCTAGTACGCTCATTCGGTATGGTGTCCTTGAAATTGGTGATGGTCCAAGTATCAATTCTATGGTAAAATCAATGTCTCTTCTGGTTGGAAAACCTGGTATTTCCTCTAGAAATACATCCATAAGCTCTTTCATTATCAAACTATTTTCCATCATTGAAGCCTTTTCTTTGGAATTAGTAAAGCCCACTTGGATGGCATATAACTGGCATCCCTTCCTCATGCACTTACCCATTTGAGATGCTATGATAGGACACAACTGCAGGGGTTTCTTTATACCTTGAATTTCCTTACGAGTTCCATCTTGCATTCTGTAATATATGACTTTTCCTTTACAGTCTACTAATGTCCGGTGCTTATCCAACCAGTCCATACCAAGTAGCACATCATAGGATCCCAGAAGTAGTATATTCAAGTCTACAGTTAGCTGTTAGTCACTAATTTCTAGTGCACAATTCAGAATTTTGGCATACACCTTTCTCTTTGCACTCGTGGCTAACTATACAAACCATGGATTTCTGAATTTTTGACTCTGAAATTTACAAATCTCTACTTTTTGGGGACTTATGTAGCTTAAACTTGCACCTAGGTCTACCAAAATAGAAGCAGGCTGAGAGAGTAGCTTAACTTCCAACTCTATCATTTTCGGTTGATAATCTGCCTGTCGATATTCCAGGGCTGCGTTAATTCTGGGTACATTTCTGGCTACATCTCCTATAGTTGAGTCCTCCTATAAGTTGGTAATGCCTCGCTCCTTCATCGTTGTGGACAATTTTTGTAGTAGTGTGCCTCGCCACACCCCCAACATTGTAAGGGTGGCTTTTGATTTTGTGCTTGATCTGGTTTGCTTAAAGCTTCCGTAGGTTTATCTTCCACTGGCCATATTATTCTTTGATGATTCCTTCCAAAATGTTTTCTAATTGAGCTTTTGGCGGCACTCTTGAAATTACTGGTTCTGTTTTTCTTGAAACTAGAGCTACTCTTATGTTCTTTCTTTGTCTGCCAGCGTTTACCCTATTCTCCTTTTGCTTTAGCTTGCTGGTAGCACATTCTTGCCTTCCGGATTGCCTCGTCCATAGTTTTTGGATTCAAAAACTCGATTCCTTCCTTCATATGAATCGACAAACTACTCAGGAACCGTTGTACTTTTTCCTTTTCATCCCTTAAATAAGGAACATAATGGAGTAAGGAAGTGAACTTGGTGATGTACTCATCCATCACCATTTTTCCCAGCTTTATGTTTTGAAACTCTCTAGATTTTTCATCATAAAAGCATTCAGTTAAGTATTTATCCTTAAAATATTGTTGAAATGAATCCCAAGTCACATCCTGATCCTCTATACTTAGGACATTTTTCACTTCCTCCCACCATAGTGTGGCCTTCTCCCTCAACTGATAGATGGCCAATATGGCTTTAAGATTACTGCTATATTCATAAACTTGAAAATATTTGTTCATATTTATCAGCCACGCCTCAGCCACCTCTTCCTCTACTCCATCAAATGTAGGTGGTTTTATCTTGCGAAATTCTCCTTGTAATTCCATTTTTTGTCTCTTAACTTCTTTCTAATTTGACACATTGTCTAACTCAGCCTCATTGTATTTTTTATTCCTATTACTCTGCTAGGACTGACTTCTTTCCAATCTGTCAGTGGCGTGGTCTCTTGCTTGTTGCTCATTTCCTTCTTACATATCTCTGTCAGGGCTGGGTTGATCCATCCCCTAATTTTGTTTATCTGAGAGGTTTTTTAATATCCTCTCCTGTTCTTGCATTAAACGCGCATGATCACTTTGAACCCTCACCATTTCCTCTTGTAGCTTATGTACTGTATATAACAGAATGCTAGTTTGGTGTTGTTGTTCCTCCAGAAGCCTACTTGTTTGCAAGTGCTGATCCACACTCAGCTGCACCCACATCTCTGGATTCATTTGTGGTCAAGGTTGGGTTTCCCTAGTGTTCTGGGGTGGCTATTGCGTGTTCCCCCTTCGCATAATGTCTCCTGTTATACTTCTTTTCTCTGTGCATCAATATACACACATCTTGAAATGTTAGTTGACCCATAGGGTCCCAGCGTGCAAACGCTGCTCTAATACTACTTGTAACATCTAAGGTTACATTCATAATTTTTTTTTATACTTTTCATCCCACACACATTCATTATATCGTTATACATCTACCTACATATATCTATAACATTAACATCACAACTTTAATCTTAGCCTTGACCATTATACACCTAGATAATAATTTTAATTACAATGTGTAACTATAACATATACATAAATGTATTCAATACAAGTAACCACGACTAATTCTATGGTTATACATATGGTTTTCTGCTACCCAATGTGTGAACAGATGTTCGCCATTTAAGATCATCCTGTACTCGCATTTAAAACACATCAAATCTGAGTTAATAATTTAATCAATCAGCACGATATGGCACTGTTTGGAATTTACGGCACTTTATAAGGTTCTCAGAATATCCGCCTTCGTAAGTGGAATGCATCTATGGGTTACAATCTGTTTAGATATTCCATCGTAGATCTGTCTAGTTTGGATCCAACGGTGGCTATTAATTAGGTTTTCGAGGTGTAGACCTTACCTCGTTAACCATTTTTCTTTTGGTCTTTCGGCATTCCGTATCAACTCTCGGGTGCAAGAACTCTCAACTCTCACCTCGGCCCTCTATAGGAGGAAACCCTTGGCCTTTTCCCCTCGTCTCTCTACAGAAAGAGTCTGTGCTTCAGCAATAAACTCTATTCGGGTCTTTATCTAGTTTTAATCGATTCTGCCATCGCTCCTAATGGTATGCAGCTTTCGGCACTGAGAGTTTTTATTGAGTTTTGTTCACGGTAGAATTAATGGTTCACCATATTTGTTCTTGCACATGAGTTTTTATACATTTCATTTTTTCATTCTTCAAGTTAGCACTCATCCCTTCTCATGTCTACATTTTAATGTCTAGAGTTACAGTGAGGCGTTCTCGACCTTCACTTGGATCAAGTCCCGTGACTCCGCTGAGCTTTAGCATCTAGAATGAATTATGGAAGAAGGTAACCCATTTTCCATGCATACTATCAGTTTTGAGTTTATTTTTTTTCTATCCTTCTCACAGCTACTTACCCACAAACCCTTAATGGTGCTGTTGCAGGTAGTGCATCCAACAATCTCGCCAAGAACTATAATAGGTAAGTTATAGGTTGTTTTTCATTTGTTCTAAGGTTTTCTTCCCAGTATTCATGGTTACTGTAAACAATGTTTAACTTAACTCTCATTTTATACAGGTAAATTTCCTGGAAGGACTGCTAGAAAAGATGAGTATTTTGGTAGTGTTAATTCGTCCACCACTAAACTATCTTCTTCTAACATTTAACAAGTACCCCTCTTATGTGTTTGGCTCGGGTATCCAAACTCTTAGCTCGGAGTCTTAGTCCTTACAAAACCTATAGTCGTTTTGGATTCCTATAGACTTGTATTAGCTCATGGCTTTGCCAAGGGAATGCAAGCCATATTTGTTTAGAATTCTATTGTGCTTATACTGATTTCAATATGTTTTTATGGCGTGGCTTGTCCACCAATGTTTCTCCCATTTATAATTGTTTTAATAGTTCAGACTCTTGAAAAGCAGTATGGAATTTTTTTTAGTTTTGAAGATTCCTCATCTCTTCATCTTTAGATTATGTTCTTGTTTAAGCTAAAACTGTGAAGACAGTTACCATTGAGTGATATTTATATATACTGTAATTTTCGGTAACATTGGTAGTATTATATGGAATTTCTCTATAATATTTGCAAAGATTTTTTCCTTGATTCCATTATAAGAAAGTTAATCTTCTTTAGGTATATATTCTCTATTTACTGGATTTTTTTGAATGGCTAACATATAATTTTATCCATAATAATTTAAATGAGTCTCGACATTTTCTATTCTTTTAATTTTCCAGCATATAGATCTACATAATATGTCTATTTTCTTTAGGAATGTTTAATGTTTGTCTTAATTCCTGTTATGTCACCATAACAATTTTTTATTAGCTAAATACACCATTACAGTTTCTATGCTATAGCTATATATAGTTTTTAGGAGTTGACCAGAACGACTAGTTCTTTTTCTAGTCCATGTATAGTTTATGAAGTTGGAACAAGCGTCCTGCATTCTGGAGCCTCTGAGCTTTTTCCAGTTTGTACATTGTGCAACATCTACTAAATTGTAATTAGATTTAATGTTTGGCTATTTTTGTCTAATATATTTGTGTCTGTTATGCTGCACCCTTATCCTTACTGTAGGAAAGGATTTACTTCATCCTTACTGTAGGAAAGGATTTACTTCCTGTGCAAATACTTTAATATAATAGCCGAGAATTTTATATTGTGTTAAAATAAACAAATTCTACATCATACAAATTTGCTCCTTCTACTGTTCTGTAAATCTTTACATATTTACTAATATACATAACAATTAAAATCTAACAGTTTTAACATAGTACTTCTCTCTTTCATAACGGTGGACTTTTCAATAATTCTTTTTTTTTAACAAACATTTAACGAGAGTTTATTTTCCTAAAATAAAAATATCAATCTACTTCATTTACTTATCAAATTTTCAGTAGAATTTACTTACCTGTTGATTGACTGTGGTTTTCCTCCTTATGGTGGATGAGGCAATTATGTCCTCACCCCGTGCTACACTCATGAGCCAAGTAGAAAGAAACAGTGCTCGGAAGAAATCTCAGGAATCCACCTGCCAAAAGATACATGATAGTTGAGAGTATTTCCACTGGTTTCTAACACCTCAGGAAATTCATGCTCTCTCTCCTTTATTCACTTCACAACACCCAAGTCAGAACCCCTCTTCCTCACAAGGATGTTTCTTTATCCACAAAGGAAGAATAATTGACTAAAGTGTTTCCGTTCAACTACTTCTCAGTTGGAATAAATAATTTTATCATCAGTCTTTCACTTTATGGAACCAATTCCATAACTAATTTTATTTAATCAAATTTAATTCTCGTTCATAATGTACTATTTCAGATAATAACAATAATTTTATCATCAGTCTTTCACTTTATGGAACCAATTCCATAACTAATTTTATTTAATCAAATTTAACTCTCGTTCATAATGTACTATTTCAGATAATAACAATAAATGTATTTAAGTCTTTAACAATTAAACTTAATCATGAGTTAGCATTTAAGTTAGCTGTTACTAATTTAAATAATATATACACTTTACTTTATTTATAATGTAGTTTATTGGGACCAGTATGTAAGAGATGTAAAGAGATGTTGTCTGTAAACATTTTGACTCCCTCAAATTACATTTTAAAAAAATGTGTAATGTAATGTAAACACTTTAATTTGGTGAAAATAAAATAAAAATAAAAATTTAATCCTACATCAAAAAAAAATTACTTGGTCAAAATGAAATAAAATAATGAAAAAATAACATTAAAATAAAAATAGCATGGCTCCCTCAAATTACATTAAAAAAAAATGTGTAATGTAATGTAAACACTTTAATTTGGTGAAAATAAAATAAAAATAAAAATTTAACTCTACATCAAAAAAAATTTACTTGGTTAAAATGAAATAAAATAATGAAAAAATAACATTAAAATAAAAATAACATCATGGTATTCATCTAAGGTATTGACCTATGGTATGAGAATCTATAATATGAGAACCTATGGTATTCATATGAAATATAACATATTTTAGAGGGGAGAATTAAACCATCTTAGATTTAATCTCTCTTCAAATATAATAGAAAGTAATTATTATCTTTTATTTTTTATAACTTCATGTATACACATTTTCTTAAATTATTCTATATGCTTGCAAATTTCATTTTCATTATTAAAAAAGCAAAGATTCATCGCTTTTTATTTAGACTTTTACTACATCTTTATTTACAATTTAATTTACATATACATTTTTTTTCATTTATAATGTAATTTATGTATATTAAAAGTTGATTAATTTTTTATAAGCTTTAAAAATATTTTAAATTTGAGAGTGTAAACTTCTTTGATCCAAATTCATTTTCAAATAAATTCTTTTTGGAAATCACATCATCAATCATTGAATCCATGAGTTTAGAACTAACAAGTACACTTGGTAGTTCTAAACTCCTTGATTCTATGATTGATGATGTATTCTCCTGATGATGAACTTCTCTTGGTAGTTCCAAAAGCGTCAATTCTATAATTGATGAAGAACTACACTTCATCACGAAGAGAATTCTCCTCATGATGAACTACACTTGGTAGTTCTTCATCATGAAGAGAATTCTCCTCATGATGAATTACACTTGGTAGTTCTATGATTGATGATGTATTCTCCTGATGATTAACTACACTTGGTAATATTCTCCTGATGATGAATTACACGTGTAGTTCAAAACTTGTTGATTCTATGATTGATGATGTGATTTTATAAAAAAATCTATTTAAAAATATTTTAAATATTTTTTTGTTAATATTAAAATTATTTTTTCAAGTTAAATATAAAAATAATTTTTCTTTAATTAATAAATAATCAATTTTTAATTAATTTTAGAAAAAATAGAAATTACAAAGATAAAAATAAGTTTAAATAAAAAATTATATGAATGAATAATATGAGTTATGTTGGAGAAAATTATTATTAAAAAAATATATTTTATATAAAATTGAAAGATATATTTTTAAAGTAATTTTCAAGGTAATAATTAATATCATAATTTGAAAATAAAATTAATTTATATTTTTTAATTAAATTTTAAATTTTAAATTGTATTAATAATATAATTACAAATAAATATATATATATATAGAAAAATTATAAAATAATAATGATGAAAATGTAATATATATATATATATATATAATTTTTCTAAATTTTAAATTATCAATTTAATTTAACACATCAGATAATATGTTTTTTTTTTAACAAAACTAAAAACAAAAAATTTGAAAATATAATAAAATAAGTACCATCTTTCTAAATTTTAAACTATTAATTTAATTTCTTCTTCTTCAACTTTTTGAATTTAACAAACCATATATATATATATATATATATAATTTGCAACCTATATAGTAGAAGACACATGCTATGTACAATTTTTTTGAGTTTTAAATTATTAATTTAATTTGAAACATTACCTATTTTCTTTTTATCTTTTAATTTAAGGAAACTAAACAAAAATTAGAAAAACATAATAAAATATAAAATATATATATATATATATATATATATATATATATATATATGCCATTTTTTTTTAATTTTAGATTATTAATTTAGTTTGAGCATTACCTATGTTTTTCTGTCTTTTTTAATTGAGCAAAACCAAAAAAATAATTAAAAAGCATAATAGTAGTAGAAACCGGAGGAGAGAGATCCCAGAAATTGTGTAGGTGTGTTGGAAATCTGACTAAAAATGGAAAACGCAGCACAAAGCGAGAAGCAGCGTGTTGCACTGCTTATTATTATTATTATTAGTGGCCACTTTGGGTTAAGATCATTTTTGTTTTCATTACATATTTCAGTATTTTTTTATTATTATTAGTGGCCACTGTCGGTGAAGATCATTTTTATTTTCATTACAAATTTAAGGAATAGTCTGAAAAGTATTTTCAGTTTAAAATTTATTGGATATTTAAAAATTTTATTAGTTAATTAATGACTAATTTTTATCAATTCAGTTGTGAAACAAAGCTAGTCAAATGTAAGAAGAAAAAATATGTATTTTTTTTTTCTCTAAAAAGTAAATAGAAAAAACATTTCATTTTAAATAGGAAGACTTCCAAAACAACAAAAACAAAGAAAATTATGCAAGTAATCTAACCACTATCTCTTAAAACAATCTATTCAAAAGAGTTTTTCCAAAAAATTGAATAACTTCACAATCTGTAAACCCGTAACCCCTTATGAAACATCCCACAGATCAGGGAATTTCTTAATCAGGGACGAGAATTTGTCATGACAGTGGCCATTGATCTGTATATGCAATCATTGAATTCATAAAAAGCAATCTGGAAACCAACTTTACCATTAATTAATGGGTAACCATAAACCATCTGATGGATCAGACGGAGGGATTCTGAAGAGTAAGTGGGCCTGGATAAATTTATAACTCTGATTGAGAATCTGCTTTGCTCTTTCTATATTAATCCATGAAATGAATATCTATAATCAGATTTCAAATTAAGGTATTAATCCACGAACCGCTTAATTTTGGAATTTTTTCCACCAATTTGACGACTTTGGTAACTATGGTCAGATCCACTCATACATTATGGATTGGCTGAGAGGTATTCTTACTAGCAAAACGGAGTGTATCGATCTCTCTTATCGATGTAGACCACACTGTATTAATTTCCCTGCACTATATTTTGATGGTAGGATCCTCACGGGAGAAAATCTGAGTAGGAGGGGTTTTGTGGGGCCATTTAGATGCCACATATGCTGTGGTGATTATGAATCAATTGATCATCTTTTCTTCAGATGCCCGGTTATCATGCAGTTATGGAGGCTTTTCGCTGATCATTTTATGGGCCCAGAATGGTTTCCGGATGATTTTATGTCAGTTGCCAAGGCGTGGGACAGTCTGAAAGGAAAATTTAAATCACTGCCTTTCTTCTTCATATGGGAAGTGTGGCTGGGCAGAAATAGATTGATTTTTGAGGAGGTGCCTTTCAGGATTTCACAGGTTTATTCGAATATCCTTGGGTGGATGGATGATCGGCCCGTGCCAAGTCTCCCCATCTCTGATTGTTCCATCCGCATCAGGCCTCATGTGATGGCAATTCCAGCGATCTATTTCGATGGCGCATGCTTGGATGGGCTGATGGGGTGTGGTGCTTGGATTAAATTATCTCAGCGTGAAAGGATACACATTCACTGGAATGCTGGAATGGGATCCAACAATAAGGCGGAATTAATGGCGCTATGGGGTGGTCTTCGGTTGGCGGTCCTTCTTCAGATTCAGGATGTTCATGTATATGGGGATTCGCAGATTATAATAGGATGGGTTAACAGGAATACGTCAATGTTGAGGCCTGATCTACAGGGGTGGCTGCACAGGACTCGATGTTTATGGTCCAAACTAGATCATCCTCCCATTATGCACATTTACAGAGAAAGCAATACCAGGGCAGACGGTTTGTCCAGGAAAGGACTGGTATTTGATTTTGGGATTATGCACATACAACTCTTCAGAGATGGCCGATCCCACTGGCAATCTACAATTCCAATTCCATAACAGGTTTTTGAACGTTTTTTGGCACATGACAGGTATGTCTTTCAGTATGTGCGAAATATTTAGTATCGAGCGGTACAATGCTTTTTTGACAGGTTTTGGAAAGGGTCGACGACAGATGCTGCAAGGCTTTTTGTACTCTGATGGGGCTATGATATCACATATCTTTCTGGATGCTGCTTTCTCCTTATATGACAGGCTGTCTCTATCTCGTCGGGATTTGTTCTTATATATATACACAGGCCTTCGCATATCAGGCGAGCGCGCTGGGATCTATCAAGCGAGCCAGATTTTCAAGTTCTTACAAGCGAGCGTTGAACCAAATAGTACAGGCGAGCGTGTTGATGATGCCCATAACAGATTGTGCCTTCAATCTTTGTGCAGGATCAATCATTTCTCTCCAGCCCATCATTTCGCCTTTGTCATTAAATCTTATCTCGCTGAAGTATCAAAGGATCGTTGTGCACTTTCTCATTCTTATTCTGACGATCCTCATCTATCGTTTTCATCCTTTGGAGACAATCTGTAGAAATTTCATCTATCATAATCTCCAATTTTGTTATCCATGTAAGTGTTATTAGTACTGGGGCTGATTTGTCCCAACTATGTGGCAGCCCACAAATCTTTCTTCTGTGCTCTAATCTTTGAGCAGATTCTATCGGGCTTTATTCTGGCTTTCTCGCTGGAATCCTCCAGCTGAGATCTATGATGCATATGTACTGTTTTATTAATATTATAATTCAGCGTTTTTTTCTTCTGAAAAAAAAATTGCCGGTGTGGGGCTTGGATAAAAGTATCTGGAGTTGAGAGGTATCATATTTTCTAGAATGGAGGGCGTGGATCTAATAACAAGGCAGAGCTAATGGTTTTGTGGAGTGGGATAATGATTGCTTATCATATGCAAATTCTTTGTATTGATATATGTGGTGATTCGAAGATTATTGTTGATGGTATATCTGGCAAATCTAATTTACAGGGACAGCATTTAAGAGGTTGGATTGATGGCACCTTGTATATATTATCCAAATTTCAGAAGTTTTCTTTAAACCACATATATATATATATATATATATATATATATATATATATATATATATATATATAACTCAACATGAGAGCTGACAAATTATCTAAAATTGGCTTGGATGAGCCCTTTGGCAGCATATCAGTTTTACACTTCAGGCATTCCAACCTGGTGGCTTCTTACTCATATCCTTTATAATTTGCATTTCGGCTTCATTTGCCTGGGGGACCTCCTATCTGGGGAGTCTCCTATTTGTCAGGACTGTCGTGGTAATGTTTTCTGGTGATATGTCAAGTGAGCCTGTTCTCTGTCACTCTATCAAGCGAGCCTGTTCTGTGTCTGTTTCATTTGGTCCATCAAGTGAGCCGGTTTCGTGATTTTCTCTGGATTTTATCAGGCTTTTTTTGGATGGGAAGCATTCTTCTTATATATGCTTCTCTCATATTTGATTTTTGGTACTGTGGTTTGGATCGTAGGCGGATAGGAATTGTATATCTCCTTGTCTCTTTCACAATTTAGCAAAACTCTGGGGTTAGATTGGTCTTTTTTTGATGATGTTTTATACTCTGGTAACTATATCAGGAATCTGCTTGAGGAGAGTGATATATATTTTAATCTGGTATATATTGTTATACTTTGTCATATGGACTGTTTTTAATTTAATGAAACAGCGTTTTTTCTCTATTTGAAAAAACTATGGTCCCATATTATTTGGAACTTTGAAGCTTTTCAGATTTTTGCATATTCCATTTTGGATACTGCAGTTCCCTTCCTGTATCCTGTGGATCTGCTGGAAGCCCTTTTAATGGAATCGATAGACATTTTTGAAAAAAATCAAGGAAATTCTCGATTGTGTTTACAATTATCTTTTTGGCGAAAATTTACAGAAATTATATTAACACCTGAAATTTAATGGCCGAAGGATTTCAAACAATTTCAACGCGGTAACTTGCTTTTGCAACGAGATGAAATGTGGCGTAAGATCTTTAGAGGGAAAACCTATAGAGAATTTCTGCAAACCACCCTCCACGTTTCTTCGCTGCAATTAATGTTTGCTCCCATGACAGAGCTCTGTAGCATAATCATGGCGACAAAGCTAAAGGTGAGGCACTCTTCCTGAATACCATACTTTGGCACTCTATCGGGGTTTTGGCTGCATTGCCCCCTTGCAGATACGAGCCGTTCGCGATTGCTTTTTTAGCATCTTCTTGCAAACCAGGATGAACATGGCAGATAACCCATTGTGAATAAGTCATTGGTAATTTCAATAAGTACTTGGGAGATAAGTTACATTTTGAATAACTTATCGGCGTATAAATTATCTGTAGATAAGTCATCCGAGGAGAAGTTATAATTTGATAACTTCTTGATCATAAATTATGATGTCCTAATTTATTGGTGGATAAGTTATAAATGGATAAGATATCTTTTAATCAAATGACTTATCTGCTGATAAGTTATCATCAACAACTTATTGTGAATCATCTATAACGTATATTCTGATAAGTTATCTTACAATAACTTATTTGCAATAAGCTATTATCCGATAACTTATGTTCTAATAGCTGATAATCAAATGACTTATTTGCTGATAATTTATTATATGATAACTTATTGTGGAAACCTATCATCTATAACTTATATTATGATAAGTTCTTTTAATAACTTCAAGTGGATAAGCTATTATCAAATTACTTATATTCAATAAGTTATTTTACAATTACATAAGCTATAATCTGATAACTTATATTTCGATAAGTCATTTTCCAGAAACTTATTTGAAAATAAGTTATCATAGATAACTTATCTTCTAATAACCTATCATTTTATAACCCATGCAATTTATCTATTCATAAATTTTCATTGAAAATGACAACACTTACTAAATAACTTATGACAATAACTTATTGGCAAGCAATAACCAACCTACCATAGGGCATTCAATGCTCTTACATAGCCATGCCTTGGCATTAGGATGGTGTGCCTAGAATGTTCTTGACCGGAAAAGTCTTCATTTGTGACGTGTCGGAAAATTCGTTTTAGAGAGCCTGGGGATGACCGTCGTGGCTAATAAATTACGCACCTACCAACGCAAATCCGCGCCATTACTATTTTGAATTTGAATTGATATTCCTGCATCAGTGATTTGATTTGAATTGATCTGCCCTGCTCCATTTGATTTTTAATTTTGATTTGAATTTGAATTGATCTGCCACGCTCCATTTGATTTTAATTTTGTAAAAGATTCACACTGGTCAGATTAACCATCCTTCTTAACTGTGCGGGAAGAGATGTGGTGAGGTTGTTCTCCCACAAACACGAGCTTTCAAAGTTGACCAGTGTTGGTGTGCATGCACCTAGATTAGCTTTAGTTCAACTCTAGAGATTGCATGCAATGTGCACTTGTCTTTAGC
This sequence comes from Pinus albicaulis, assembly GCA_034641835.2. Taxonomy (NCBI): domain Eukaryota; kingdom Viridiplantae; phylum Streptophyta; class Pinopsida; order Pinales; family Pinaceae; genus Pinus; species Pinus albicaulis. The sequence continues at coordinate 962,923,816 of CM076577.1, forward strand.
TAGCTAACTTGAGTGCTTTACATGCACATAGTTAACTGAATTATCTTTAGTTCAATTCTATATATTGCATGTGATGTGCACTTATTTTTAGCTAGTTAACTCGAGTGCATACATGTGATGTGCACTTGGCTTAGTTAGTTAACTTATTGCTTGCATGTGGCGCATGTGCACATTAGCATAATATAAAACACAGTTAGCTTTAGTTAGCTTTAACTATCCATAGTTATTGCATGTACAACTAAGCTTAACTTAGTTGCTTTTATGTGTTGATTCCAAAACTAATATTGAAGAATTAATTTCACTCTTTTTTCTATTCTTTCTCACTCCTTCCTTCTCTTGTAAGTTTGTTCATTTTTTTACAAATCTAGATCTTTGTATTTAAAAATCTTACATGGTATCAGAGCGTAGGGATTTGTAATCAGTGCACAAGAAATTTTTATTTTCAGGTTTATAAGATAGAAGCAACAACAAAGAATGGAGTCTAAATTGGAGTTTCCACAATCGGCAATTCTTACTCCATATAATTACTTCAAAGGGAAGCCAAAGATTCTACTTCATCTCAGAAGTAGAGGCTTATTTCGAGTAACCATGGAAACAGAAGTTGAACCAACACCGATTGTGGAGAAAACAAGATATTTCAATCGCATGGACAAGGCCTTCGACATCCTATGTTTATCTATCTCTCTAGAATTACTATTTCATGTTGAATCATGTTCAACTCCAAATGAATTATGGAAAACTTTGGAAGGATTGTTTGGAAAATAGGATGAAATGTAAGGTCACATTCTCGAAAATGAGTTAAACTCATTAGATCCGAGAAATTTTGAGAACATTCAAGATTTTTTCACAAGGTATAAAGCCTTGTTGCTTCAACTGAAAGGATGCGAGATCTACAAATCCAAGAAAGAAAATCAGTTAATTCTTTCCATTTTATCAAAACTTGGTCCAGAGTATGCAGTATTCGTCTCTACATTCCACATAGTAAGATCTGCAACCAGTGCAGCTTGGAATATGCCCTCACTGGATTCTTTTATTCAGTCTTTGATGCATGAGCAAGATAAGCTCATCAAAATGGGCACACTTAAAAATTCCAAAGCACATGCACTTACTATGCATGCAAAAGGAAAGGCAAATTCCAAAGACCATTAGAAAGGAAAAGGGAAGAAGGATCCTGATCTGAGAAAGAGAGGAAAACGCAAACCCCCTGATGGATCATCCGGCTCAAAGGAAAGGAAAGGAACGAAAGGGCAATCAATGTGAAATTATTGCCACCGTGGTTTTCACCCTGAATCTGCATGCATAAAGAAGACTACAGGTCTTATGGCACAGACACTCCAGCAACACAATCTCAGAGACAACATTCCTGAGAATGCCAAGAAGAAGTCTGGAGAAAAAGCACCAGATCCAAGAGGTAATGGGCATGCTTTGATTGCTCTTCAGTCTGCATTGCAAGAATGGATCATCGATTCAGGAGCTTCACACCATATGGCTTCTTCAAAGGAATCCTTTTCTTCTCTACATGCATACTCAGGACCTCCTATTCTCATGGGGGATAATTCTACAGTTACAGCAACTGGACAAGGAAGAGTGCAATTCGAAGATGGAAGTTTTGAGAATGTCTTTCATATTCCAAGGCTTTTTGTGAATCTTCTCTCAGTGTATCAAATGACACACACAAGTAGCAGAAGGAAAGTGGAATTTACCCTGGATTCTGTGAACATTTATGACATGCAAACCAACTTGAAGATTCCATCTGGCAAGGTAAATGATCAATCTCGTCTGTATACATTTTCTGATTGTGTTCCTCAATCATATTCCATTTTGCTGCTTACACATGAAAATGAAGAAAGTAGGATTTGGCACGAGATATTTGGGCACTTGAATTCCAGATATATGCAACAACTTAGCAAGCAAGGGATGATCAAAGGATTCTCAACCATTGAATTTTCAAATGGTGTTTGTAATGGATGTGTTCTTGGAAAGCATCCACAAGACAAATTCAAGAAGGGGCATGCATGGAGAGCCTCTTCACCTTTGGAACTTGTAAAAAGTGATCTCATGGGTCCATTTGTAGTGCTTTCAATGAGCAAAGCAAGATATGTGTTGTCATTTATAGATGGTTACACGAGATTCACTTGGGTTTACTTCTTGAAACTCAAGTCTGAAGTTTTTTAACATCTAAATATTTTCAAAGCGCATGCGGAAAATCAGTTTGGAAAACGCATCAAGATACTCCGCACATATAATGGGATGGAATATGTCAACAAAGGTATCAAGAATCTTTGTAATGAAGCAGGCATACAGTTCCTTACACTCCACAGCAAAATGGCGTGGCTGAAAGGAAGAATCAATCTTTGAAAGAGATGGTCAATTGCATGTTGCATGCAAGATCTCTTCCATCGAAATTGTGGGCTGAAGCTATCAATTGTGCCTCATACATCCAAAATAGATCTCCTCATAAATATGTTATTGGAAAAACACCTTTTGAGGCTTGGACTGGCATGCAACCTGAAGTAAGTCATTTCTGCATTTTTGGATCTCGAGCATGGGCTCGCATTCCTACAGAGAAGAGAAAGGCTTTGGAGCCTCAAAGCAAAGCATGCATGTTTTTTGGATATTCTGATGAATTCAAAGGGTACATATTTCTTGATATCAACACTTAAGAGCTCTTTATTGAAATGAGTATAAATTTTGACGAAGATATTTTGCATGCACCAACAAATGAACTTGTTACCAAGTTCCCATCACCACTCATTGATGAGTATGCAGATGAAACTTTAGATCAGAATTCTGATGAAGATGAGTCTTTTCCCGTGATGCCTGTTGGACCACCAGTTGTTGAACATCGAGATCATAATTCGCATCTAGTTCGGAATATTCTCAACCACCTTCAACGCAAAAATGGCTCATCATGAGTGATATCCTTGATGATCCTGCCTCTATACCTCTGTTTGAGGAAGATCCGCAAGCACTCTTAGCTATGGATCCATGCATGCCCATGCATGCATCTGATCCACCAACTTATGCAGAAGCAATTGGGCATCCTAAATGGGAAGCCGCAATGGATGAGGAATATAACTCTCTCATTGAGAACCAGACTTGGGATTTGGTTCCGCTACCTTCCAATCGTAAAATTGTGAGGTGCAAGTAGGTTTATCGGACCAAGAAAGCAACAAATGGCCAAGTTAGTCAATATAAGGCACGGTTGGTAGCAAAAGGTTTTCAGCAAGTACATGGTGTTGACTATGATGAGACTTTTTCTTCAGTGACAAAAATGGATTCTATTCGGCTAGCTCTCTCCATTGCAGCAACAAGAGGATGGGAGGTGCATCATATGGATGAGAAGAACTCATTTCTTCACGGTGATCTCGAGGAGGAAATCTACATGGAGTAGCCATAGGGATACATGCACAATTCATATCTGGTATGAAAACTAAAGAAGTCTCTCTATTGCCTCAAGCAGGCACATAGAGCATAGTATGCAAATATGGATTCTTATTTGTTATCTCAAAATTTTGTATGCTGCAGATCTGATTTCAATGTTTATTTTTTGAAGAAAATTGACTCCTTGTTGATCATAGTACTCTACGTAGATGATCTTTTGATAACAGGTAGTTCAGCTTCTGTCATTACTAAGATTAAAATTGCATTGCATAAGCAGTTTTCTATGACAGACATGGGCTTGCTAAATTTCTTCCTTGGACTAGAGATTAATCAGAGTGATTTTGGGATTACCATTTCTCAACCAAAGTATGCTAGAGATCTTTTGGCACGATTTCACATGAGTGACTGCAAGCCAACAACCACACCTTTCTTATCGGGGATCAATCTTGAGAATGACAAAGACACACCATTGGTCGATTGCACATTGTATTGTCAGCTTGTGGGAAGTATTATTTATCTCACTCACTCCCATCCTGATTCTCATATGCCGTAGGATCAATTTCTAGATACATGTAGGAGCCACATGAGTTACACTGGAGCACTGCAAAGCACATCCTTTGATATGTCCAGGGGACAATCACCTATGGGAATCATTATGCAGCCAATTTTTCTTTGAATCTCATTGGGTTCACAGATTTAGATTGGGCTGGCGACAACATTGATCACAAGTCCACCTCTGGTTATGTACTTAGTTTGGGATTCGGCACAATTTGTTGGTTAAGCAAGAAGCAGGTTGCCATTGCTTTATCATCAGCAGAGGCCGAGTATAGAGGAGCAGTCAATGCCACTTTTCAGGCCATTTGGCTACAACATTTCCTATTTGAGCTTGGGATCAGTGTCCATCATCCAACTGTAATTTGGTATGATAATCAAAGTACGCTAAAGTTTTGCAGAGATCCAGTGTAGCAGAAGCGAACCAAACACATCGAGATCCACATGCACTTCATTAGAGAACTCATTCATGATGGGATAATTGATCTTCAGTACTGTCCTAGTTCCAAGAAAAGTGTTGATATCTTCACCAAGACTTTCACTGAGCAGAAGTTTCGTTTCTTGCGAGATAGTCTCGGGGTGAAGGACACAACTGCCTAGCAATTGTCTTTTCTCTACTTTTGCATTATATTTTGACGGGGGGTTTTCTTCCCACCGAGTTTTCCCTCTTTCCTCCTTTTTATGCATTGTATATGGGTACATAATATGGCCATGTTATCGGGACTCATTCATTTTGCATCACACTCACATAAGTTATGCTTAAGGGGCGGGGGGAGGGGAGGGGTGTTGGTGTACATGCACCTAGATTAGCTTTAGTTCAACTCTAGAGATTGCATAAAATGTGCACTTGTCTTTAGCTAGTTAACTTGAGTGCTTTACATGCACATAGTTAACTTAATTAGCTTTAGTTCAACTCTAGATATTGCATGTGATGTGCACTTATTTTTAGCTAGTTAACTCGAGTGCTTACATGCGATGTGCACTTGGTTTAGTTAGTTAACTTGCTGCTTGCATGTGGTGCATGTGCACATTAGCAGAACATAAAACACATTTAGCTTCAATTATTTTTAACTATCCATAGTTATTTCATGTACAACTAAGCTTAACTTAGTTGCTTTTATGTATTGATTCAAAAAAAAATATTGAAGAATTAATTTCATTATTTTCTCTATTCTTGCTCACTCCTTCCTTCTCTTGCAAGTTTGTTCATTGTTTTGTAAATCTAGATATTTGTATCTCAAAATATTACAACCAGATCTACGATTGAAAGCACTTATGCTCCTCTGCTCGTCAATATGGTGTGGGATTTGTCAAGAGAGCTGGTTTTTCTGGATAATGCTTCTTATGATTCTCAGATCATCAATCCATTCCATGATTTTTTCTCCAGATATTTTGGTTTTGATTTGCTGGATATAAATATAACATTATTTTTAATGCATTTTTTACTAAATGTCCAACCATGAAATTTTGTAGTGAAGGAACACACAGAAAACCACAAAGGCATTGCAGAGAGAATGAAAAAAATATAAACACAATAAAGTTGGAGGGGAAAAGCACATAGTCATTCCTGAAATATATTAATGAAAAATGCCTTCATCCACATGTGACCAAACACATGTTGCTTCGATTGGGAAGGCCGGAAACTATGAAGGCTATTGTGAAGAAAGTAATAGTAACATATCATATTAATAGTAATCGACAATAGAGTGAATATTGGCAAGTTTTGTGCATTACCAAGGTTTTAAATGTCAAATAAATGTTAATGTTGTGCATCTTATTTTTATTTTTTATTATTATTATTTTATATATTAATTTTGGAATGTTTTATTTTTATTAATAAAAGATAAAATTGATGAAATAAAATTATAAAATTAAACAAATTATATTATTATGTTAAATATAAATTCAAACAATGAAATTATAAATATCTCATTAAATCTTAACAAATCTTGATATCGCATTAAATCTTAACAAATTTTGATATTGATGTAGTTTCATCTTAATTTTGGAATTATTAATTATTTTTATAAATGATGGATTTTTTAAAATCATGATAGGTTAAGATTTAAAATAGAGTTATGGCTATCATAAAGAAATGAGAGAGTAGACATTATTTCATACACCTATAAAGCTCATATTAAATACATGTAATAGTACATATTAATATATCAAATTTGAGCTTACCATAAATACACTATCTTACCAAATTAACAATTAGTGGAGACAACAACTCAACTTCACACCAAACAAAAAATCAACTAGTGATTTCCATCTAGATCTAACAACATCCTAAAATATAGAAACAAACCGATGTAAATATAACCAATAACCAATAATAGTAACAATCACACATATGACAAATATGAGTTAATAATTATAACACTCTCGAGTGTTTTCCTTAATCTTTGTTAAGTGAGTTCATCATCATGTAGGCCTTTCCAACAAATTCTCCATTATGAATTGAAGAATCTTATAATCAAAATCATGTATGTTTGGTTCAATGTGACATTTCCACCTCATACCTCCATCATGTCTTCATCACCAAACTATAAATGTCCATATAAAGAAACAACCATCCACTAGAATCCACAAGTGTCTAATTGTTCCAACCATCAATTTAATAGAATATCCTTCATGTACATGGTTCATTCAACTTCTTGATGAAATGCCCCATAAATTTAAAACAATCATTGATGAACTACCCCATAAATTTAAAACAATCATTTTTAAGCGTCTTCCAAAGTTGACAATCAACATGGTCCACTCATAGAGCATCCAATCAAAACATGGCCCACTCCTCCAATAGTTTAAAAATTCTATAACAATTTTTTTTGCACTATATTGAATAAGTTTTTCAAATCATCACGAACATATGGCAAAGGGGTATGCATGCCTTTTCAAATTTTAAAGTATAGTTCACATGCTCCATTCGATGGGGACACCAAGTACATGCCTTGAAAGCAATGCAAAGATTTTCCCACAATACTTCACTTAAGCACTAACTCTTGACAAGATACATAACTTCATATGTTGCTATAAATGCAAGGTGTAGCTCAAATTTCTACACGGCCAAGTCTATTTTTATTCAACACAACTCACAAAAATTACTTTATTTTTTCATGATCATTTCACTTCCACTATTCCCACAAGAAATATCATCAACATCCCTTGGAAAAAACTCTAAAAAGAACTTTCTATCATATCAAGAATATATATATATATATTGTTCCTATTGCAATCTCGCCATTCCACTTCAAATTTTAGTCTGCAATTAACCTTTGACTTCTCTAATGAGAACAATGTAACATCATCATATTTTTAGTTTTTGTAATTATAGGCACCCAAGTAAATTATTCCATATCAATCTCAAAAAGTGTCAATGTTCTTCCATTCACTTGTTGCAGTGTTATTTTGAACAATTGTATCATCCCTTGTTCTACCCTTGTTCTCGTAATGATAATTGTGATTGTAATGCTAATGTGGAAGAATCACAACTAACTAAACCTTTGATTAAATATATGTTAATTATTATTTAAATTTAATTAAAACAATTGAAGGTCAATGTTGACGCCTAATATTTGGGATTAGGTAAATCCATGTAAATATTATAAATAAGAAAATAAGAAGAATTAGAAGATGAAGATACACTAGGATATGAAACCCAAAAGTCTCTCCCTCCATGTATATATCTATGATCAATATCAATGCAAAATTACAATTCTTTTTAAGGAGTTACCTCATGGCCTGACATGGTACAGAGCACAGGTCCCAACCTCTATTTTTGGCTTCCCTTACCTCATCGCCTGACATGGTACAGAGCACAGGTCCCAACCTCTACTTTTGACTTCCCTTCTACTCTTGTAGCTCCCTCCTGCCTATGTTTTGCATATTTATGCATATTTTTTCATAATAGGCACCTTTGTCCTATGATTTCATTAATATGTTAGCTTCTGTGTTTATATCCGATTGACTTCTCACCTTCATTGTTGGGCGGATTCCACCTCTATACTACCTCAACGGACGATTTTGGTCGCTTCCATCACTGAAGAATGAGAGATTATGATCGAGGAACACTGCACACAACCATTGAAGCTCACCTCCCATTGAATTACACATCCATTGAAGCTCGTCTCCATTGTTAGAATCAGAGAAGTCCACTGTAATGCAACAAAGAGAAGTCCTAAAATTTGGTATCGTCCTGCATGGAGGCACCTTTAAATATTGTGTATTAGAGGTCAATGTCCTTTAAAGACTATTCCTGGAGGTTTGTGTTGCATAGAATATTGAGATGAAATGAACGTTTCGTGAGTGAAGCAGGTATGTTGTTCAATATATATTTCATCTAGACATATTCGATATATATTCTGCATTGAATGTTTTTAAAGGGTCCATATGGTATTGGTATGGTGAATGCATATGGTACATTGAACATACATGGTGAATACATAATTGGTGGAGCCATATGTTATGATATATCTATGAAAGATTTGCGCCTTGGTTATGTTAAATCTTGGATATGGTTCACATATTTTATGAATTCAAAATCCTTTTATATGTTGAAGTTGTGGTATTTAATATGAGAGTGGGTGCAATTCTCAAGATATGAGTGGTGGACAAGATATATGTTATATGTCATATATGAGTGGTGATATATATTAAAATTTTTACATAGTGTAAAGTGACGTTTTTCCACTTTTATATATTTAACAAGTAAGGTTGCAACTGTTTTGGAAATCTAGTCCTTTTTTATGATGCATTCACTAATTTCCGTTTTGGGAGTGGCTCTCTCTAGTAAAGAGAACTACCTTGAGTGGCCTCATAAGATAAAACACACCCTCATTTTTAATGATTATGGAAAGGGGCTTGTGAAGGAGAAGGAGATAATTCACCTGCAAATCCCACATCAGATAAGGAGCTTTCCATTTGGGAAAAAAATGACAACAAGGCCTATGCCTTGGTTCCAGCATTGGTAAATGAAGAGGTGAGTCAACATATTTTACAATTTTCAAATGCCTTTCAAGCTTTAAAGAAGTTCAAGGAATTGTAAGACTCACACTCTGAACTTGAAGTTTTTCAATTGATGATCAAGTTGTTCAGTCTTGAATTGAAAAATGATGATCCTCTTGCCTTAGCATTAGAAGTAAGATCCATTATGCATGATATAAAAACCACTAGTGTTGAAATAAACATATGAATAGCTTGGTTTCAACCTCCTAGTATATTCTGAATAAGTTGTGTGTCTTGCACATAGAGATAAGAATCATGCACAAGTTTCTTCTAGAGGAAGAGGTGGCCGAAGAGGAAGAGGAAGGAAAAACTATGATTCTCATGTACAAAACATTTCGTACAATTCTCACTATGATGAAGGTACATTTCCATCAAGTCTTTTATGACATGTTATATATGTACACTTGAACTATGATAACATTCATTTGCTGAATAAAATTGGTGTTATTAGTGCCTACAATTCCTAGGAAACTTAAGCAATGTGATATTTGTATTCTAGGAAAGCATATAAAACATGCTTTTCATGATTCTCATTCCAGAGCACATAGAAAACTTGAAATCGTTCATTCAGAATTATGTGGCCTAATTTCTGCTCCTTCTACAAATGGTAATAAATATATGATGATATTTATTGATTACTACACCAGAACGTTTTATTTATTGAAGAAAAAATCTGATGATTTTAAAACATGCAAGAATTTTCATGCATGGATTGAAAATGATGCACTATCTCATATTGGTTCTATTCACATTGATGATGGAAAAGAGTACACTTCAAATGAATTTTAAAACTATCTTCTCCAGCATGGGATCAAACATCAAAAGACCATGCTTTATAATCCCCAACAGAACAAGGTAGTTGAAAGAATGAATAGGACAATCTTAAATATGGTACATTCCATGATGTTTTTAAAGAATGTTAAACTGATGTTTTGAGCTGATGTAGTTATATATGCCATGTATATAAAAGAATGGGTGTCCATATAATGCTATAAAAAACAAGAGTCCCTATGAAATGTGGTATGGCCACATTCCTTCGGTGAGGCATCTCAGGGTTTTTGGTTCCATCTGTTATGCCTTGATACCTAAGAAAAAAAGAAACAAACTTGGTGCAAGGAGTCACAAATGTATCTTCTTGGGGTACTCAAATACCTCTAAAGAATATTGTCTCTATGATGAAGTGAAAAATAAGTTTATAATATCTAGAGATGTGATATTTCTTGAATCTTCCAAGTCGGACAACGTTTTTGAGCAGCAACTTGATCACTTGGATATATTCGAACATGCAAAATCTTTTCAAGAATTTGATAATGAGATTCCACATATTGAAGGGGAGGTTTGTATACTTGATCAATCTATGGAATATTCTTCTAAAGCAATCTCTCCCCCACATGAAGCTCTAGCCACTAATGAAACTTTGAGTAATGTGATTGACATAAATGGCAGACTAAATCTTGATTCATCCCTAACTCATTCAACTGAGCAACCTGGGCCATCTCAGAAATGTCCTCCAGAACGGATAACAAATACACTTGAAAGTGTTCATCATGATGAGGTTGGAAAGACAAGAACTCGAAGCACAACTAGGAAAAATCAATTTGTAACAGTAGTGGAACCTCCTCAAGCCAATTCAGGAGCATGTATAAGAATGGCATTGTTTTTCTTATCATAGGATTTCATTATGGTCCTAAATGGATGAACCCATAATTCTTCCTAAAATAACACATAATGTAATCAAAAAATATTGACAAAAATTAAACCCTGATATAATTGATCCTGAAAATAATATTAAGTTATCCAAATACGGTACATCACAAGAGACCCTACTCATGCTTAAATAATATATAATCCAAATAAAATTCATCATAATCAGTGTTGTTTCCTCCAACACTAAATGATATCTATTCAGTGAATAACAGGCAACCCTGTAAAGCAATGAATTCTTCAAACTTCAAACTACATAAAAATTTTATTTGTAATGTTACAACATTAACTTCCAAAAAACATTTGCAAGCCTCCTTCAAAAAAATGTTGGAAAATGATTTATTTGGTGCTAGAAAATTCTTTTCCAGTACCTATAATAGCATTGGAAAATAATTTTCCAACGCCTACAACAATGCTAGAAAATGGTGATATTGAAATGTCAATGTGAAGTTATAGTTTTCTTACCTTGAAAAAACATTATTATTGAAGTTAAGGGGTCAATAAAGTGCTTCTAGGTAACCAAGTCTTATGTATTTTTGAGTCTAATGTTTCAAGTGAGTTGCATCACCCCTCACCAACACTAAGAGAAAAACAAAAAATGGTAGGTGGCATGCCACATAACTCCTCATGGTTGAGGATATATGACCGGTCAAGTTAGGAACCACATAATGTGGTCAAGGTGCCCCAGATGATATGTTAATGGCAGCTTGATGATTGATTACAATTGGCATTAATATTCAATATAATCTTGGATAATTTATTGAAGCCTTACCAAAACTGGGGTTATGGAGATTGATGCCATTACTGGGTGTTACACAGTATTTTGTCACTGTCCCTGCAATCCCCATCCCACACATTGGAGGACCATTTCAGTGACTTCTGTGTATTTTCATACCTTGCAAAAAGTGTCATTATATCCCTTAGCATGAGAAGAACATTTTCTCTGTTGACTATTCCTGGAGTAGGCTCTCAAAAACATATGATTTTGGGTCAGCGCTGGTAGGCAGTTATGGCCTCATGCCCATTGGCACTCTGTCTCATAGAACTGCCTGCACCGAGCTGTTTTTGGAAATTTTTAAAAAATAGAAATGAAGTTCCCATGCCCAACCACTTCGTGAGGGGAGTCATCATGGTTTGTTCGAATAAATAACATCGAAGACCTTCCTTTGGCTTGTTGTTTCCTACATTTGAGCAACTCCCCAAAGGATAAGGTCTCTCTTCCACCTTATGAGGGATCCCAAACCACCTCCTCCTCTCCTATAAATACACCCTTCTCACATAGTTGCAGCTAGCTGAACAGTCCTTACTATAGCTGGTGTGAGATAGAGCAGAGAGGAATCCATTGTCGAGAGAGAGTCTAGGCCTATTGCCTCGCCAAGTCCAAATCCTCGACGAATGCTTGAGATGCGTTTGACTGAACTCATTGAAGGAGGCTATAACGTCAAGGCTCTTTTGGTTATAAACTTCTTCTCTCTACTTATTAATACATGACTGATGTTTTGGTTCTTGTTTTGCATTTGATATGTTTAATCTTGTGCAATGCATTTAATTCTCCTTGACCAATTAAATAGTTATGGATGCAAGTATGTTTTTGTATGTTTTTATTGTTCTCTGATCATTGTGTAGGCACCTGATATTACCGCTGAAGGACTGTGTCAAGACGGAGATTAGGATACTGTTGTAAAGACGGAGATCAGGAGATCGTCTCTCATTGTTTGTCTAGTGTTTTTCTTGTCGAGTCGACTTTGGTCATTTCATCGTTTTTATGCTTTGCTTAGCCTGTCTGACTGTTTTCAGCCATCCTGTTCAGTCCCAAAGTGTCAAGTTTGACCTCTGCTCAGTGATTTTTATTTTTTCTCATAGTTTTCTCCCTCAACATTGCTTTTCCTTGAACAATTGCACCGACTGGCGCTTGTTGCTTTTGTCAGAGGTGCTCCAACCCCTGTTTAGCGTGGATTACAGCTAAACACATGCACTGAATCCTGTAGGATTCAATTTTATGCCTTTTCCCTGAGTTTTGTCAGTATTTCTTGCCTCTAGATTGGATTTTTATCTTTCAATTGGTCCACTGAGATTGTTTTGACTCTTTTGTCTCTTCCTTCTCAGCTAATTGTCCATCATCTTATCAGTGGAGTTTTTCACCCTAGGGTTTCTAGGTGCCTTGTATCGCTTGTTTGGTTCTCTCTTCGCTTAGTCTTCTGAGTTGAGTTAGATTCAATTTGGTCTTTTTCGTTTCAGTTTGTTGACTGATTGTTTTAGATTTTCTTTCAGTTCTATGTGTCTTTGGTTTGTTGAATTATCATCTTGCATTTCATTTAGCTCCCCATTCATCACCTTGAGCATAGATTACATTGCTCATTAAATCGGTTCGAAAGCTTATTTGCTTGAAAGAGTGCATCTCTGTTTTTGAGTGCGTTTGATATTTGTTTTGGATTGATCTCTTTGATCGTTTCGTTTGAATTGCTCAAAATTAGTGTCCATTTTTCTTTTTAGTGTAGCATTGCATTTTGCTTCTCATTCATCTAAAAAGGAAAAATTTGCATTATTTCTCTTAGCTTGAAAATGGAAAATGTTCTTTTGCATTAGTAGTGTTTAGTGAATGAGGAAAGAGATTTTCATTTTCTGCTCTGGTTGTATTAGATGCATTAGGGAGAATTCTCTTTTGTTCGATTGATTGTTGCTTTGTTATGAATTACTATCCCTCTCTTAGCTAGCATTCATTGAGTTGGAATGATTTTCTTTTGCATGTAGTTGTGCATTAAGAATTCATTTGGTAAGGCCTTGAAATCGCAACATTAATTCAAGATCAACTTTAAAATGAATTAAATCAACCTATGGAAGCATTGAAACATAACGCACATATTTTAGAGGTCTAGGCTAGTGACGTGTTTCGACGTCATTAAACCTAGTAGCTGTCATTCGCCATCTGGCTTTAGACAGCGCTAGCACGGACTTGTGCTCCCTGTACTATTGATTATATAGAGGGAGACCCTCATAGGTTGCGATCCTTTATCCATAGGAAGCCGAGTCTACCGCCCTGTAACCATGATACACCAAACACAACATTTGGGGAGACTGCCTGCATGTACGTTAAGTCCTTGGTCATTTCTCTTTGATTTGATCGCCAAGGTGTATATTGCAGTTCACGGAAACTTGGTACACCTTCTTGCTTAGATTTCCTGAGTAGTCATTTTGGTCTTTTCGTGACTATAAAATTGAAAAGATCATCGAGCACTTGTCCTTTCACGCTCGTTTCAACCTAAAAGTGACTATAGTCACCTTTTGCCTGTTTATTGACTCTTAAAATATGAAACGGCAGATTTTTGTTTGAGTGTCTTAAAAAATTAACTGCCCATGAAATATTTCTGGTTCAAGTTATCTTCCTTAGTGGTTTTTTGAAGGTTATTTCTGATGGCAACGTTTTCAGAGTTTACCAACCAAGGAATCCCCTCCAAAGGGAATCCTTTTCCTTTTCATGCTTTTAGGAATGTTGGTGCTCATTATATGGAAACCTTGTCCCTTCCTGCGTTAACTGTTGGTTTCCCCGTATGGTTATTTTCGACCTCGCTGGTCCCGAGTGGTAAATCCTCTGTTCAACCATCTCCTTCGCCTGAACAACATCATGTTGATTCTAAGGTGGACCTCTCGCCTTCTTTTCCTATTTCTTTATCCTCATCTTCTACTTCGCCTAGTGAAAGTTTGGGATCTAGTAACCAGGAGGCTAAGAAGAAGAAGAAGAAGATGAAAAAGAAGAAGTCAGATAAGAGAGAGGCCAACCCTGTAGCTATTGCTCCTAAGATATCTTCCATCAATAAACCATCCAACCTTCCATGGAATGTCAAATTCCCTTGCAAGCTGTGCAAGGGCGACCACCTTCTTCGAGATTACCCTGGCATCCCCAAGGTGCTCGAGGTATGGTTTGACGAACATCCGTCGTTGTATTTGGCCTCTAGAGGTCATTTTGGTGACACATCTTTGAATAGTACTGATAAGACTTGTAAGAAACATGGTAAGATCACGAATCCCTATAATTTGTGTGAAGGGCATCATCCCTTTCACCTTTTTCTGTATATTGATGAAGCCACGGGAGTGTTGGACAACCCTACTATTTCTGCATCCTCCCTTCTGGTTGGTTACTATAAGCTTTCTTTGATTCCTTCGCTAGTTGATCAAACGATTGGTCAAGATCCATCTTTGGTCGATCCTGCTCCCCCGGAAATTCAAAATCATGAATCCATTCCTGACCAACCATTGGACGTGGAATCAGTCGGTCTGATCTTGCCTATGGTTCATCAAATCTTTTCCATCGAGAGTGGATCTCATACCCATCATGTTCTTCTTGTTTATTCTGATTCCTCGGACTTGGAGAAATATCCTTCCATCCCTGTGGCTCAAGAAACTACTCCTCCTTCTCCCACATCTTTGGTCTAGGAGGATGCTCCTCTTTCTCCCGTAACACAAGGGGATGATAATTCCATTCATGTGGTACCCCCTCCAAGTAGTTTGGTCACTTCTTTCAATTGGAATCGATTTGCGGGATATCGTCTTCCTTCTTATGTGCCCTTTGAGATCACGGTACAAGCCTTCAATGTGGTCGTACCTAGAACAACTATAGACGAAGGCGCGTCTGTTATTATTTTGTCTTCAACAACTTGGAAAGATTTTGGTTCTCCATCACTTATGCCTGTTACATAGAATCTGTTGCCTTTTAATAGAGGAACGAGTCAACCATTAGGGATCCTTCTGAAGTTTCCTATTACTTTGGGAGGGAAAATCGTCTATATAGACATGATGGTGGTCCAAGTCCCCTTGGATTTTAATTTACTCCTAGGGTGTGACTATGCTTATGCCATGGGCACGCTTGTCTCTTCCCTCTTTCATGTGATCTATTTTCCACATGAAGGTCGGATCGTGACCATTGATCTGCTTTCATTCTTTGGTCATAATGTGACATCTGGCCTACTACATCTGGCCTACTGTTGTCCCTTCTTGGTCTTTATCCACCGGTTGTATCTTCCCCTCCATGGGTTAATTATGTGGCCACTTGCTCATTGCCCTCATTCAGTGCTGGTACCATTGATTACCATCTACTGGGGGCATTCGATTGTGATTTTCGCGATGTTGTTCTCCCATCAGATGAGAACCTCTTGGAAGCCATGACTTCTTATTTGGCTTGATGAGTTGTCGTTTGAGAATAGTTCGTTTTCTTGTGTCAAGCTCCTTAAAAAATGAAACAAGCCTTTCAAAGCATAGTTCTTTTTCTTGTGTCAAGCTCCTTAGAAAATGAAACAAGCCTTTCAGAGCATAGTTCATTTTCTTGTGTCAAGCTCCTTAAAAAATGAAACAAGCCTTTCAGAGCATAGTTCGTTTTCTTGTGTCAAGCTCCTTAAAAAATGAAACAAGGATGTCAGAGCAGGTTTGTTTTCTTGTGTCAAGCTCCTTAAAAAATGAAACAAGCTCTTATGAGGATAGTTCTTTCACTATGTAAACCTCGTTAAAAATTGAACTATGTTATGAGGTTAGTTCTTTTACTGTTTCAACCTCGTTAAAAAATGAAATGGGTTCCCTTTTCAATTCGAGTCTTTTGCCTAATCTCGTAATTGAACCTTCATTCCATCCACCTGCCAGTAACTAGTAGTCTACTTTGGTGAATGCCATGAAGTCAAAAGGTAAAATTTCAACTTCATTCATCATGTCAAAGTATTCAAACTATTTGCCAGTATTGATTGTCGTTTGTGTAAAAATGAAACCACCTTCAAGAAGAGTGTCCTATTTTCAAGCTTGTGTAAAAATGAAACCACCTTCAAGAAGAGTGTCCTATTTTCAAGCTTGTGTAAAAATGAAACCATTCTTATTTTACCTCTCGTGATTGCCATTTTATCAGCCTTTTTCCCAGATGAGCCTTGGTTTTCTCATTCCATCGTTACCATCTGCTTGACCGATCTTACACCTTCACGTGGTTGTTTTACCCATTCCTAAGGAACATCTGCAATGAGTGGTCTTGTTAGCCAACCTCTTGACCTGTACTTTTTCTGAGCAGTTCCACCATCACCGGGACTAGTTGCTACCCTTAATACCACTTGTTCCCCTGGGAGGAGTCAAATTTTAGATCTTTTTTGACTCTTAGAAATTGAAAAGATTGTCGAGACTCTTATCGTTTTGAACTCATTAAAGGCTGTGAAGCATCATCTGCCTAGTATATGTTTACCCCTTTTTCGGGTTGGGACAAATTATTTACAAAAAATGAATACCTTAGCCTATTGCGACTAAGAGGTTCTCTCACATATTGTTTTCTACCATTTCGGATTTGAGACTACCTGAGAAAAGGGACCTGCTGGAGTTTTCTTTTCCGCTTCTTTTCAAACTCTCTAAACATGAAAAGACATCGATTTTCACCTTTGTCGGGATCGTTAAACTTTTATGACATTGGATCCGTCATCATGACGATTATCGATTTCCTCCTTCCTAGAGCTCATAAAATGTACTAGGATGGATTTTTCTGAAGGAAAAACTTATATGACAAGCATATGCTATCCTCTTTAAGCTTGTGTAAAAAGAAAAGAGGTACTCGAAAGAAATGGTGGGGGAAAATGGAACCAGTTCTCAGTTTTGTCGGCAGTATGTCACTCTTGAACATCACACTCATTTGCATTCGTGTCGTGTTGGGGACATCCCATTTCGTCATTTTTTTCCTCCATGGGTTAGGGTAATATATTTTGACCTCTCATCTTCTCTTTGCCACGTCATCATGACCTTAGATCCCTTGATGTCAAATACTACCAATTTCCAGAGTCGCATCGCCGATATGTTCAAGAGAAGTTTCCTTTTGTAGTTTTTAACCTTTGATCCTTTGTTTGGTCCTGATTCACTATCATCTTATTCCTCTATCTCGTGTCAATGATGTGGGAAACATTATGTCCCTCCTTCGACCGGGTCACCTCCTATCGACTTCAGTTCATTATCCAGGAAGTTGATCTAGAGACTCCCTTCCGATACCTTGGAGCTTGCATGCCTCAATGGAAAGTTCTTCGCATTCGACGATAGGTCCTCATTATTGACCTTCGATCGAGTGATTCCGTGAGGTATCGACACCAGTTCACTGTTCACATTCCGTGGATTGTACTAGTTGTAACTTGAGAGCCAGTATCATATTGGTGGTTTCTCTCGAACATGTTAACAACTTTCATCATTGGCTGGTAATCAGGCGATTTTCTTGCATGTTCGACTTGATCTCACGCATTTTCATGCTTGAATTTGTACTTGTTTGAGTTGAGATGGAGCGCAAGACCCTGGATTTTTTCTGATAAAATTGAGGCTGCGCTACATTTTGATTTGTCATGACTATATGCATGACTCTTTTGATCGGATGGTTGCAACCATACCTGAGTCTATTTATTGATCCTTCTTGCTGGATGGTTGTGTCCATACCTCAGATCTTGTTTTTATATGTACTCTATTATGGATGGTTGTGCCCATGCCACATATTCATGTATTAGACATATCAGTTGTCCTTGTACTTGCAGGTCTTCTGATGACGGTGTTTAGTTTGGACACGTTGTTGTAAATCATTTCACTCCTCCTTCTCTCTCAGACTTCATGCATTAGGGGGCATTTTTTACACAATATTTTGTCACCATCCCTACAATCCCAATCCCGCACATTGGAGGACCATTTCAGTGACTTTTGTGTATTTTCATACCTTGCAAAAAGTGTCATTGCATCCCTTAGCATGATAAGAGCATTTTATCTATTGACTATTCCTAGAGCAGGCTCTCAAAAACATAGGATTTTGGGTTGGCGCTAGTAAGAAGTTATGGCCTCGCGCCCATTGGCACTCTATCTCAGTGGACTGCCCGCGTCGAGCTTTTTTTGGAAATATTTTTAAAATAGAAATGAAGTTTTCATGCCCAACCACTTTGTGAGTGGAGCCATCATGGCTTGTTCGATTGAATAACGTCGAAGAACTTCCTTTGGATTCTTGTTTCCTACATTTGAGCAGCTTCCCAAAGGATAAGGCCTCCCTTCCACCTTATCAGGGATCCCAAACCACCTCCTCCTCTCCTATAAATACACCCTTCTCACATAGTTGCAACTAGTTGAACAATTCTTACTATAGCTGGTGTGAGATAGAGCTGAGAGGAATCCATTATCGAGAGAGAGTCTAGGCCCATTGCCTTGCTAAGTCCAAATCCTTGACAAATGCTTGAGACACGTTTGACTGCCCCGTCGAAGGAGGCTTCAACGTCAAGGCTTATTTGGTTGTAAAATTCTTCTCTCTACTTATTAATACATGACTAATGTTTTGGTTCCCATTTTGCGTTTGATATGTTTAATCTTGTGCAATGTGTTTAATTCTCCTTGACCAATTAAATAGTTATGGATGCAAGTATGTTTTCGTATGCTGTTATTATTCTCTGATCATTGTGCAGGCACCTGAGTATTACCGTTGAAGGATTGCGACGTATCAAGATGAAGATCATGATACTGCTGTCATGGCTACAACAATTGCGTTGGAACAAAGGTAGGTCATCTATCCTGACTCAGTTTCATTAATAAGCTAGGAATCCAAGGATTAGCATGTCCTCTTGCTGCTAGACCCACCCTAGGGCTAGAGGGATTGCCTCTGTTCGTAGAGGGAATTTACCTGCACAACACTGGGTCACAAGTGGGAGTCTAGGGATGCATGAAAAAACTCCCCTAAAGCCATAACCCAACTTCACAAATGGGCTTATTTTCCTTAATGCTATCAAAAACCACACTGAAAAAACTTTGAGCC
Organism: Pinus albicaulis; assembly: GCA_034641835.2. Lineage (NCBI taxonomy): Eukaryota > Viridiplantae > Streptophyta > Pinopsida > Pinales > Pinaceae > Pinus > Pinus albicaulis. Next base: position 962,943,239 of record CM076577.1, read on the forward strand.
ATAGGGTAAATATTCAACTCTTCTGTCAAAAGTTGCTTTCATGTCTTGTAGATCCAGATCGGCCAGTCGTGACTAGTACCAATTAAACCTGCAAACCAAGCCATTCTTCGAAAAATATTTTTCACAATAGAAAGTGTCCTCATCCACGAGAACATTGAGGGAAGAAATTTATTGTACCACTGGAAGACAAGAACCAAATTTCAACATAGAGTTGTATGAAACCAAAGAAGAGCTAGTTGGTTGGTATCCTTAAATGCAAAAGAAACAAAATTTTCGCCAAATCACAAGGATTCTTCATTGAACGATCTACAAAAGGAATCTACAAAAAATCCATGTACAAAAAAATAAAATATGGAATAGCTAGGGTGAAACCCTAGCCATCACAAGGGTTTCCAAATCTCCTTTCATCTCTTAATAATTTCTCGACCCTTTTCATTTAATCATATGATTATTCTTTTCAACATCCTGCATCTTCAAAGCAATTTCCTTCAACTGGGTTGTTAATATTTTGTATCTCTTTTCTCCTTCCTCGACTTGACGTCTTGGGAAGGAAACTCTTCTATTGCTTTGTCAAAATAATAATTATTATTATTATTATTATTGTTTTTATTTTAATTTTAAATTTTTTTTTAGCCTATTTTTTTCTACCAAAGCTGCATCAGGCTCCTTTTTATTTTTAATAGCTTCAACTTCATGTATTTGATTTTTTTCCTTGTTTTTTTAAGATCACTTAAAGAACTGGTCAATTCTCTCTCCACATCCACTTCTTCTTCTTCATCATAGCTAATACCTTTACCCTGAGTATCATCATCATCTTCATCTTGACCTACATGCTTCTTTAAGTAGAGACTTTGAAGCTTCTCTCAAAGTTGTTTAGCTAATGAGCATTGACCTACATTGAATTTCATAGAATCTAAAAAAGCAATAAGAATTCCATTGATTTATTTTGTATTGTACCTTTTTGATTCATTTGTAGATGTGTTTCTAGAAATAACATAATCCCATACATCATAACCATGAGCTTCAAAATAGACTTTCACTCTCGATTCCCATATTTCATATTATTTTTCATCAAACTCAATAATTGTAACAAATTTTGAGATTATGGCAATATCAAAGACTTTCTTTTGTTTAGATGCATGCTTTATTGGATTTCCCATTTCTTATTTCTTGAGATCTACCTTCCAACTATTAGGCTACAACTAAAGGAACCTCCTTTGATACGAATTGTTGCAAATATTAAGAGGGTGGGTGAATCCATGTTTGACTTAATTTTATATTCTTTCAAAGCATTAAATATCATTAGCACAAATCAAATAAGATAATCCACAACATTAACCAAAATAAAAATAATTAAGCCCAATATAGAGCAAATTTAGATTACTAATGTAATGTTTTGCGCTGACATAAAAAAGAATGAAATTATTTGATGATAGCAAGTGAATTTTATGCCCTTTGGAGAGAGTCCAACTCTCTACTTATAGAAGGAGGGACTGACATACACATAAGCCCTAAGACGAACACAAAAATAAACCAATAATTCTACTTTTAAAAAGGGTTGACCTGAATCTCTAAGAAACCAATTTAGGGAGTCGACTTGATTCACTATTTTAGGTTGGTTTCATAATGAAAGAAGTCAAAATTGGAGGGTTGACTTAGAAAAATGAAATCAAATAAATTATATAAGATTATTTTGAATATTAATGCGAACTGTAATCAATCATCAAGCCTAAATAACACTACTCATCAAGTTGTCATTAACATCTCATTTGGGGCACCTTGACCACATTATGGGGCTCCTGAATTGAAAGGGCATATCTCCTTAATTGTGAGGAGTTTTGTGGCATGCTACCTAACATTGGAATCGACATGATAGGGAAAATCAAATTATGATGGCCATGAGAGAAAAAAAAATTAATCTTCCCAAATATTTTCCTCATTAAAATCAAGGCTTCTTCTGGATGCTACTTGGGTTGACATCAATGCCAACCAAATTCCAACATAATCAAATTGTTCCTTTGATTATGTGTGAGGTAACTCCTTAAAGTGAATTGTATTTTTGCATTGAGATTGATCATATATATATACATGGAGGGAAACACTCTTGGGTTTCATATCCCAGCGTCTCTTCATCTTCTAATTCTCCTTATTTTCTTATTTATAATATTTACAGGATTTACCTATCCCAATGATTAGGTGTCAACACCAACCTTCAATTGTTTTAATTAAGTTTAAATAATAATTAGCATATATTTAATCAAAGGTTTAGTTAGTTTTGATTCTTCCACATTGGCGTTACAAACACAATTATCATTACGAGAACAAGGGTAGAAGAAGGGATGATACAGTTGTTCAAAATAACACTGCAACAAGTGAATGGAAGAACAATGCCACTTTTTGAGATTGATATGGAAACAAGTTACTTGGGTGAATATAATTATGGAAACTAAAAATATGATGAGGTTACATTGTTCTCATTAGAGAATTCAAAGGTTAATTGCAAACTAAAATTTGAAGTGGAATGGTGAGATTGCAACAGGAACAATATAGATGTTCTCGATATGATAAAAATTTCTTTTTAGAGTTTGTTCCAAGGGATGTTGATGATATTTCTTGTGGGAATAGTGGAAGTGAAATGATCGTGAACAAATGAAGTAATTTTTGTGAGTTGTGTTGAATAAAAATAGACTTGACCATGTAGAAATTTGAGCTACACCTTGCATTTATAGCAACATATGAAGTTATGTATCTTGTCAAGAGTTGGTGCTTAAGTGAAGTATTGTGGGGATATCTTTGCATTGTATTCAAGGCATGTACTTGGTGTCCCCATCAGATGGAGTATGTGAATTATACTTTAAAAGTTGAAAAGGCATGCATACCCCTTTGCCATGTGTTCGTGATGATTTGAAAAACTTATTTAATATAGTACAAAAATTTTTGTTATAGAATTTTTAAACTATTGGAGTGGGCCATGTTTTAATTGGATGATCTATGAGTGGACCATGTTGATTGTCAACTTTGGAAGACACTTAAAAATTATTGTTTTAAATTTATGGGGCACTTCACCAAGAAGTTGAATGAACCATGTACATGAAGGATATTCTATTAAATTGATGGTTGGAACAATTAGACACTTGTGGATTCTAGTGTATGGTTGTTTCTTTATATGGACATTGATAGTTTGGTGAGAAGACATGATGGAGGTATGAGGTGGAAATGTCACATTGAACCAAATATACATGATTTTGATTATAAGATTCTTCAATTCATAATGGAGAATTTTTTGGAAAGGCCTAGATGATGATGAACTCACTTAACAAAGATTAAGGCAAACACTCGTTAAGGGAGAGTGTTAGAATTATTAACTCATATTTGTCATATGTGTGATTGTTATTGTTATTGGTTATTGGTTATCTTTACATAGGTTTATTTCTATATTTTAGGATGTTGTTAGATCTAGTTTGAAATAACTAGTTGATTTTTTGTTCGCTATGAAGTTGAGTTGTTCTCTCCACTAATTGTTAATTTGCTAAGATAGTGTATTTATGGTAACCTCAAATTTGATATATTTATAAGTAATATTACATGGATTTAACAGAGTGCTTATGAGCTTTCTAGGTGTATGAAATAATGTCTAGTCTCCTATTTCTTTATGATAGCCATAGCTCTATTTTAAATCTTAACCTATCATGATTTTTAAAAAATCCATCATTTATAAAAGTAATTAATAATTCCAAAATTAAGATGAAGCTACATCAATATCAAAATTTGTTAAGATTTAATGTGATATCAAGATTTGTTAAGATTTAATGCGACATTTATGATTTCATTGTTTAAATTTTTATTTAACATAATATTAAAATTTGTTTAGTTTTATAATTTTATTTCATCAATTTTTTCTTTTATTAATAAAAATAAAAAATTTCAAAGTTAATATATAAAATAATATTAATACAAATAAAAAATAAGATGCAAAACATTAAAATTTATTTGACATTGAAACCTGGGTAATCTCCTCTCACAAAACTTGCCAATATTCACTCTGTTGTCAATTGTTGTCGACTTATGTCAGTATGATACGTTACTATTGCTTTATTCAGAGCAGTCTCCATGGTTTTTGGGCTTCCCAATCGATGTAGCACCTGTTTGGTCACATGTCGATGAAGGCATTTTTCATCTATATATTTCAGGAATGACTCTGTACTTTTCCCCCTCCAACTTTACTGCGTTTATCTTTTTTTTCATTCTTTCTACTCTGCCCATGCAGTTTTTTGCGTGTTCTTTGCATGCAGCTTTGCCTTCACTACAAAATTTCATGGTTGGAAATTTAGTAAAAAACAAACTAGAAAAAATGTTATATTTATATCCAACAAATCAAAACCAAAATATCTAGATAAAAAGCATGGAATGGATTGACGATCTGAGAAGCACAAGAAACATAATCCTGAAAAACCAACTCTCTAGACAAATCCCACACAATATTGACGAGCAGAGGAGCATAAGTGTTCTCAATCGTAGATCTGGTCAACTTGGAAATATTTTGTTTGTGGGAGAACAACCTCACCACATCTCTTCCTACACAGTTAGGAAGGTTGGTTAATCTGACCAAGGTGAATATTTTCCAAAATTAAAAATCAAATGGAACACGGTAGATCAATTCAAATTGAAATCAAAATTAAAAATCAAATGGAGCGTGTGACATCAATTCAAATTCAAATCAAAATTAAAAATAAAATGGAGTGCGGGAGATCAATTCAAATTCAAATTCAAATCAAATCAATGATGCGGGAATATCAATTCAAATTCAAAATAGTAATGGCGTGGATTTGCGTTGGAAGGTGCATAATTAATTCATCACAGCGGTCATCCCCAGGTTCTCTAATATGAATTCTTCGACGGGTCACAAAGCCTTTTCTGGTCCAGAACATTCTTGGCACGCCATCCTAATTCCAAGGGCATGGCCATGTATGGTGAAAGGGCCTACCGTAGGAGCATTAAATGCCCTATGGTAGGCTGGTTATTGCTTGCCTAACTTATTAGCCGAAAAGAGCATTGCTTATCCACGAAAAGATTTAACTGCCAAAAAGGAAAGTCATGTATCCTCTAAATAACTTATCTGCCTAATCATTTATCCACCCTAAATGAAGTATCACTTATCCGTCAATCTCCAAGTAGTGGCCAAGGTACTGAGAGCAGCTTCCATCCGACTACAACACCGCGTCACAAATTTCAGGTGAAGGTTTGATCGGTATCGGATTCAAATAAAATATACAAGATATTAGTTTGATTTTAACAAAACAATCATTCCATTCACCTTAACACCTACAATGTTGAATTCAATGAGGAGGAAGCACAATAATTTCATTGCAAATCTCAATGGCACCGCTACAATCCCATGAGAACAGGGTATGCATTTGTTATTCATCACATTACGAATGGAACATGCCTATGCTCTGAATGGGCAGTATATTATTTTAAGATTTATCTGTCTCTTGATTTAACTTCTCAAATATATTTCATCTTTGTGTCTTGGAACATAATGGTTTTTGGAAAACTAATTAATCCATTCTCAATTTCTTATATCTGGATAACTAGGTTGTTGTCCTTCCTGGAGTGACAAAAGCTTTATTTGAAAAAATACAACAAGCTTTGCATGATGAATAGAAGAGGAAGTAGATGTTGTATAGCAGTGGCATTTCTAGAAAAAAATACATAACACATGCTCAACATCTTAGCTCAATAGCCTCTGAATCAACAGAGTCTCCCAATGCTCCTGCAGAGAAGTTAGAGAGGAATGACAACTACTGTTTCATATTTTATTTCAAGCCAGAAGGGACCATTGAGAGCTGTATAGAGCATATGCATAGGAAGCATGGACTTTTATTCCTCGTGTCAAATTTTTGAAAGATCTGCAGGGATTACTAAGTTACCTTGGCATTAAGGTATTTGAGAAGATGAGCAAACAACCCTCATTTTGCTTTTTTTGAATGGTCTTTTGGGTCTGAGATTTTGTAGAGTGAGGGGTTTTTGGGCGTTGCTCAGTTCAGATCTGATCAAAATTTGAGTTGGGTGGATTGAAAAAATGCGAGAGATCCTTCACATTCAGGGGGCCAATGTGGCAACCAGATCGACTCTGAATTCTAGGAAGTGGTCTTTGAAGAACACGGGATCCTACTGGGAGATATCAAGGCACTTCAGATCTACATCTTAAAAGGGTTAATGTTTACTATAATGAGGTGAATTGTGGGATTTTTACCCCGAGCCGTGCTCATGGATCTAGAGCCTGGTACCATGGATAGTGTGAGGGCCAGGCCTTATGGCCAGGTATTCAAACCTGATAGCTTCGTTTTTGGCCAGTCCAGGGCTGGAAATAATTGGGCCAAGGGGCATTACATCAAACGATCCAAGCTTATTGATTTAATGGTTGACATCGTTAGGAAGGAGGCTGAGAACTGTGATTGCCTCTAAGTGTTTCAAGTGTGTCACTCTAGGAGGAAGTACTAGATCTGGATGGGAACCCTCTTGATCTCCAAGATTAGGGAGGAATACCCTGATATAATGATGCTCACATTCTCTATTTTTCCATCTCTTATCTAGCACACTCTCTGATCATCAACTGGAGGAAAATGCAGACAAATATATGGTGCTTGACAATGAGGCTCTCTGTGACATTTTCTTCGGGACTCTTAAGCTCAACGCTCCTATATTTGGTGACTTGAACTGCCTTGTCTCTGCAACCATCAGTGGAGTTACCCATTGCCTAAGGTTTCCTGGTTAGTTGAACTCAGATCTGAGAAAACTTGTAGTGAATCTAATCCTCTTTCCCCGTCTCCATTTCTTCATGGTGGGATTTTCCCCATTGACCTCCCGTAGATCCCAACAATACAGAGCACTCACAGTCCCTGAGCTGACACAACAAATTTCAGATGCCAAGAATATGATGTGTGTCGTAGATCCCTATCATGGAAGGTACGTCACTGCATCTGCCATGTTGAGAGGCAAAATGAGCACCAAAAAAGTGGATGAGTAGATGATCAATGTTCAGAACAAGAACTCCTCTTATTTTGTGAAGTGGATTCCCAACAATGTGAAAACTAGCATCTGTGAAATCCCTCTTAGAGGTTTGTCCATGGCATCCACATTCATTGGGAACTCAACATTGATTCAGGAGATGTTTAGGAGGGTGAGTGAGTAGTTCATAGCCATGCTCAGGAGATAAGATAAGATAATTATATTTATGTCGAACTAATGACCACAAAGTAGGTCAAAGGAACTAGTGAGTACAATGATGTCCATACAATGTGGGAGAACCAAACGATCTCCTATAAAGATACAATGCATGAATATAAAAGGTACAATCCAGGAACATAAAAATACAATGCATGGAGTGTCATGGCAGAGAAGATCTAGAAGCTAATGGGTCTAAGGATCAAACTCATCTCTCCTGACATCCGAGTTTGAATGAACACTGAAGAAACTCCACAAACTTTGTTGCCCTGATGAAGGGCTGTTGGAAAGTGGAGACTATCTGCTAGATCGTTTCCTTGGGGATTTTGCGCACTACTGAGCTCTAGAGGACCTAGTATGTATCCCAGGAATGGATCTGAGATGGATTTGTTACTGAAATCTCATGTGGCAGGGTAAGGTTCCACGAATCTTCACTGATCTAGAGTATGGATATGAACTGGTATCAATCAGTCTCTTGGTGCCCCTATCTGAAAGTAGTACCTTGATGGGAGGTCTGGGGGATAATCATGATTCTCTGTGTGGGGTCTGGTCTGATGGGAGGCTCAAGAATATGCGCTCGAAATCTGAGAGCCTGCTGCATATATAGTGCCAAACATCTCTGATTGGGATACCTCAAAAATTTGGCGAGGGTCTGAGAATCTCTAAACAAGCAATGGAACCTTCCTTTGATCTCGTAGTAAACAGGGCATCCAAAAATGAAGTGCACCTCGGTCTCTACAATATACCTGGCATATTCTTTTTGGTCTATCAATTTGGTGGTCTATCTCTACCCGAAGTCTATGAGAGCCTACTCTGAACTGGCCTAGAGGAAAGTGAAGAGCATGCATCCAATGGTGAAACGTGTACTGGGGTCTAACAATGAGCCTGTCTCTCAAGTCCAAGAAGTGCTTAGTGTAGAAGGCATCTTTGGGCGCAACCCTCTCAGAGGATTGACCCAAGTGACCTGGATGAACTATCTGTAGATTTCCTTCCTGATGATCTTGTTCGGCTCCTATCTAGTAGGTAAAAGGTGACCATTAGAATCTAAGGAATATTGGAAAGGAGGGAGATGATCCAACTGAATATACAATAATTCTAAGAGACCTAAAACTCCTCTAAACCAACATCTAGCTCGGCCTGAGGGAGTAGAATGAGCAATAGTCTCAGGAGAGAAATATGCCAAGGATACAAGTCCCTACTCTGTATACAGTCTGCAGAGCCTCAAACATGATGCCAGAATGAGACCAAACTGAAGACCGTCTCAAGTCGAAAGTGATGAACTCCAAACTCTACAAGGATGATGTGTTGAAGAAGAGTATGGACTCTCTCAGTTGAAGCCCAATCTGACTCAAGTAAAGATGGTCTCCAAACCTTTGAACCATATAGAATAGTGGGACAGACCAAGTTATCCATGAGGCTCATCTTGGACAAGATGTCTTGGAAGTGATGTTGAAAGCACTATCTCTCGAGAAGGGCTAAGGATCCATATCCTTTGTTAATTCGAGGTTGAAGCACTAGTCACAAACTGAAGCGAGGACCTGAGAATTACACCCCCAGGTAAGTGTACGTGCTAGTGATCTCAACCTCCTCCCCTCTGAATAGGAAGTGAAGGTCTGAAGTTTTCTTCACCCCGTTGAATATCATAACCTTGGTTTTACCCAGGTTGACTGTCAACTGTCGAAGATCGCAAAACAGAGATAAGGCATCCAGTTGCATTTGTAATCCATCTGGATATGAGGAGAGGAGGATCACGTCATCAGCAAATAGTAGAATAGATATCAGAACGTGGTGAAGAAGGCAACCATCAATGTCCTGGATATGCTCGTGTAGAAAATGCCTCCAACTCATCAATGTAGATCCCAAACAGGGTAGGGGATAGTGGAGAACACTTTTTAACCCCAATAGTGCTTCAAATAAAATCAGATATCCCATGAGCCATGCGAAGACGACCAAGAATGGACTCATATAGGCGTGTAATAGTTGTTAATAGGGTCATTGAGATTCCAATATCTCTGAGTCTCTGGAGTAAGGATTCCCTCATAACATAGTCAAAAGCTTTCTGAAAATCTTTGAAACAATAGTAGAATTTCTAAGAGCGGTGTCATGCCTCCTCAATCACAGCGCAAAGGGTGAAGATGTGGTCAATGGTATGATGAGCCGGTCAAAAACCTGCTTGTCCCCTAGCTCTGAGTTGTCTCTGCTCAAGTTTAGTGGAGAGATTCCTATGTAGAACAATAGCATACAACTTCGAGAATGTGTGGCCCACCATGGTCGTTTTTTAGTTATTGGGATTTTAGTTGGAGCCTGATTTGTGGATCAGATGGATGATGCGGTGTCACCATGCCGATGGAAAACTTTCACAGGCTACATGGTTGACGAGATCAGCCAAGTAGTTAACCAAAGAACTGAAAATGTACTTAAATAACTTTGCTTGGTAGCCTTCCTCATCAGCTTCTTTGTTGTTGTTCATCACCCAAATGGCCTCTCTAATATCTCCATCTGAGAATAGGTAATAGGAAGAGGCTAGGGAGGTAACATGAATTTGGGCTTGCCTTGGAATATCATAAAGGTTGGAAGTGTGAGAGAACATGGATGTAGGTTCTAGGTCAGATGGAAGAGGAAAGCTTCGGGGAAGGATGGTGTGCCAGAATTGTTTAGGGGAGTGGGCAAGGAGAGCAAAAAGTTCTCGTCTTCTATGAGAGACAAAGAGTTGTTTCTTGCAACGAAGGAGACCATGATAAGAAGCCTTTATGTCGGGGTAGAGGGGTTGAGATTGGGTGAAAGCATATCAAAGTTCTTGATGTAGAGGCTTGCATTTGTCATCGTACCATTTTTTCATGGGGCAAGATCCAACTTTTGGGGAGATGGAAGTGGAAAGAGTGGAGGGGGGGAATCAAGCAAGGAGAATTGGGTCTTCGATGGGAGCATATTGCGTAGGGTAGGAGAGAATATGTCAGGGTCGCCTTGGTCAAATCGAAAGGTGGTTTGTGGTGGGATCCGAGGAGAAGGATGGAGAAACTTTGAGCCATAGGGTGAATATTCAACTCTTATATCGAAAGTTGCTTTCATGTCTCGTAGATCCAGAATGGCCAGCCATGAATAGTACCAATTAAACCTGCAAAACAATCCATTCTTCGAAAAATATTTTTCACAATAGAGAGCGTCCTCATCCACAAGAACATTGAGAGAAGAAATTTCTTGTACCACTGGAAGACGAGAACCAAATTTCAGCATAGAGTTGCATGAAACCAAATAAGAGCTAGTTTGATTGGTAGCCATAAATGCAAAAGAAACAAAATTTTCACCAAATCACAAGCATTCTTCATTGAACAATCTGCAAAAGGAATCTACAGAAAATTCATGTACAAAAAAATAAAATATTGAATAGATAGGGTGAAACCCTAGCCATCACAAGGGTTTCCAGAGCTCCTTTCATATCTTAATAATTTCTCGACCCTTTTCATTTAATCACATGATTATTCTTTTCAACATCCTGCATCTTCAAAGCAATTTCCTTCAGTTGGGTTGTTAATATTTTGTCTCTCTTTTCTCCTTCCTCAACTTGAAGTCTTGGGAAGGAAACTCTTCTATTGCTTTGTCAAAATACTTTTTTATTTTTATTTTTATTTTATATTATTATTATTATTATTATTATTATTATTCTTTTTTTAGCATGTTTTTTTCTACCAAAGCTGCATCAGGCTCCTTTCTATTTTTAATAGCTTCAACTTCATGTATTTGATTTTTTTTCCTTGTTTTGTAAAGATCACTTAAAGCACTGGTCAATTCTCTCTCCACGTCCACTTCTTCTTCTTCATCATCATAGCTAATACCTTTACCTTGAGTATCATCATCATCTTCATCTTGACCTGCATGCTTCTTTAAGTAGAGACTTTGAAGCTTCTCTCAAAGTTGTTTAGCTAATGAGCATTGACCTACATTGAATTTCATAGAATCTAACAAAGCAATAAGAATGCCATTGATTTCTTTTGTATTATACCTTTTTTATTCATTAGTAGATGTGTTTCTAGAAATAACATAATCCCATACATCATAACCATGAGCTTTAAAATAGAATTTCATTCTCGATTCCCACATTTCATATTATTTTTCATCGAACTCAATAATTGTAACAAATTTTGAGATTAGTGCAATATCAGAGACTTCCTTTGATTGTTTAGATGCATTCTTCCTTGGATTTCTCATTTCTTATTTCTTGATATCTACCTTCCAACTATTAGGCTACAACTAAAGGAACCTCCTCTGATACGAATTGTTGCAAATATTAAGAGGGTGGGTGAATCCGTATTTCACTTAATTTTATTTTCTTTCAAAGAATTAAATATCATTAGCACAAATAAAATAAGATAATCCACAACATTAACCAAAATAAAAATAATTAAGCCCAAGATAGAACAAATTTAGATTACTGATGTAATGTTTTGCGCAGGCATAAAAAAAGAGTGAAATTATTTGATGATAGCAAGTGAATTTTATGCCCTTTGGAGAGAGTCCGACTCTCTACTTATAGAAGGAGGGACTGACATGCCCATAAGCCCTAAGACAAACATAAAAATAAACCAATAATTCTACTTTTAAAAAGGGTCGACATGAATCTCTAAGAAACCATTTAGGGAGTCAACTTGATTCATTATTTTAGGTTGGTTTCATAATGAAAGAAGTCACAATTGGAGGGTTGACTTAGAAAACTCAAATCAAATAAATTATATAAGATTCTTTTGAATATTATTGCCAACTGTAATCAATCATCAAGCCTAAATAACACTAATCATCAAGATGTCATTAACATCTCATTTGGGGCACCTTGACCACATTATGGGGCTCTTGAATTGATAGGGCATATCTCCTTAATTGTGAGGAGTTTTGTGGCATGCTACCTACCAATGGAAACAACATGATAGGGAAAATCAAATTATTATGGCCATGAGAGAAAAAAAAATTGATCTTCCCAAATATTTTCCTCATCAAAATCAAGGCTTCTTTTGGATGATACTTGGGTTGACATCAATGCCAACCAAATTCTGACATAGTCAATTGTTCCTTTGATTATGTGTGAGGTAACTCCTCAAAGCAAATTGTATTTTTGCATTGAGATTGATCATAGATATATACATGGAAGGAAACACCCTTGGGTTTCATATCCCAATGTCTCTTCATCTTCTAATTCTCCTTATTTTCCTATTTTTAATATTTACATGGATTTACCTAATCCCAAAGATTAGGTATCAACACTGTCGATTCACAAAGGTGGCTTATTATAGGCAACCTCTAAGCTCCTCATTCAATTGTCAACATAGCTTAAGTCTTCTTATTTCAAGAGTGCAAGCACAATATATGCAAGTGAGATCGAATGATAGTTACTCTATGTTGCTTATGAAAAGGATTCTCTAATTCTCGAAGTTCAATCAACTCAAAGAGAAGTGAAAATGGCATAATGCAGCTAACTACTTTGCCTAGCTCTAAAGGAGAGAAACCTATGATTGAATAGCATAATGATGCATTGAACAACAATCTAAACGAATTGAACAACAACCTTAATGAATTGAATCAGTAATTACATATATGATTTTGCAATGGAATTCTCTTTGCAAAGTAACTAATTGACATTAATCAACAATTGGACGCCTTATTGTATTGAGGGAACAATATAATTCTTAGAAATAGATAACATTGAACAATAAGTACTCTACGATTCATAAAGCTACTATAAAGGCGTGGGAGAAAATGAAAACATTTAACAGCAATAAAGCATTAATATAAACCAGAAAACACAACTGCTAAACTACTCTGACGAAGGAGAAATTGTAACCTCATGTAATTCTATTTTATCGAGTAGAAAAGTAATTCACAAACTGCATTAGATAACTAGAAATCAATTCTATTATTAATGCAAAACACGGAAATTAGCGGGGAAACTCCCAGGGGCTGGGCCCAAACCACCGGAAGTTCTAACGCAATGAAAAACTCAAAAGATGATTGCCTAAAACATCAAAACTCTTTATTAAATTGAAGGAAAATGCAGGGATACAACTAAGCAATTCTGTCCTGATGTGTTGATTATAGTAGGAAATTCCTATTCAACTCCCCTATCTCATTCATCCTTAGTCCTTTTAAAAGTGTTTTCATGTAGTGGGACGATATTTTCCAAACGACAGCCCATCGAGCGTGGCTGTCGTTTGAGTTCTGCAGACATGGATCCATCTTTCCGCCTTCCCCTCATCCCTGGGGGTTACTGTAGATTCATGTTCTTTGTTTTTCAGCTGTATTTTGTTCATCGTTGATTTAGCTTCCTCATTTATCTGTGAATAAAGATGAAACAAGTCAAGTCCTCGTTGTTTTAAACATGCTTCTTTCCGTTAGTCACTTTATCCTGATTTTGCATTAAACCTTCTTTATTTTACTGTCAAGATGAGAGAAATCGTAAAAATGTATGATAATTCGAGGTAAAATTAGGGTGAAATAATACCTTAATTCCAACCCAACATACTCCCCCGCTTACCTATTTGCAGGTCCTCGTGCAAACAGATGATTGAGATGCAACTGCGTTAAGGAGTATGGAGGGTAGACTTCTTCTTTGTATGCTTTGAAACCATGTTTCTGTATAATTCTTGCAAAGGCAGTGTTTGTGTGTCCTTCTGGTAATTCATAGTCATGATCATAGCCCTCAGGGGGGTACCAAATAAGAGGGCATCTATATCTGTATCCTAACCATGCAGGACCCATGCTGAAGACTAGGTTACTATATGAGAGGAATTTAGAGGTAGCTGCTTTGAAGTTCCGGTAGCCAAATGGCTCCCTATTCTTTACATTGTTTGTGGAGGCCATCCATCTTTGTTTGGTTGCTGCCAAGGCTGCTTCCTGAATGTCCTTGAAATATACTCGCCCATTCTCTATAATGTCTTTATGGATGGGTCCCAGCTTAGTCCTTACACCCTTTCTTCGCATGAAATTCTTGTGTTGGATGAACAGCTGCAGGGGTTTATTGGGCTCTCCTATGACCCATAGGTCTAGGCCATGTTCTCTCTTGTGGAAGATGTTATAGGCTTTGGCCCACCTAATCTGGTTCTTAGTGAATGAGAGGAAGGCCTGGAACTGAACATCTCCTATAAAGGGACTAGGATTGTTGTCCCTGTCTTCTTCTAGAAAGAATTTGTGCATATAAAGTTCACATAAAAGTCATTGGACCTATTCATCATGATCATTATAGCAGTGGACAAACTCTTCTATGGTTTTGACAGTTGTGGGCTTCCCTACCCTAACGACCTTGATTTTCAGTAGTAAATATCATTCCACTAGGAATAGGGCATAATTGGTGGTTGGCGCCCTGCATGTTAGTGCATCAAAATACAGAGAAAAAATCGTAGTGATTTGTTTCTTGGCTTGATCTACCTAGTCTTGTGCCCTTTTTACCTTTTCTTGTTCCTCTCTGAGTTGGGAAAATGTTTCATATCCTGTGGTGGAAAGGTTTATGAATTTCTTCAGTAGTGCTTGATACTCTGATGTTGGTACTAATTCATTAGTGCACTGTGCCAACTCATGCTATGTTTGGATTAATTCGTTATACCATTTTTGATTGACAACTCTTTCAACTAGAGGAGCATAGGCGAGGATTTCCTTCGTTTGGGTTCCCTTTTCGTCGGTGAATTCTTGCCTAGTTTGGACAGAGGCTTCAAGAGTGTCCACCCTGTCTGTTTGCACCTCGATCTCAATGGTGCTCGCCAAGTCAGTCTGCGTTCCAGTCTCAGCAGTATATGCTAGGCCCATCTGCATTCTAGTCTCAGCAGTATCTTCTAGGTCCGTATGCATTCCAACCTCAACAGTATCTAACAAATTGATGGTCAATTATGTTTGAGTTTCGGTTGTGGTCAATTTTTTCTTAGGCTTTCGGGCCTTATTTACTTCCTTTAATTGTTTTCTTAAAAATTTCACCATTTTCCTCAATCTTTTGCAAGTCCTGCTCAGTTTCTTAATCTTCTTTTCAGCCGAATTTTCTCTTATTCTGATCTCAGCAGGGGGTGGAGGAGAAACATCATCACTTTCAGGAATGGTGCTGCCAACCTCGAGATTGCTTGTGAAGGCATTTTCTACCTGTGCTTCGGAGTTTATTTCTATATGAGGGTCCTGGCTAGGAGAGGCAATGTTACCCTTAGGTGTCAAAGGAACTGTTTCTATGCTTGTATTCTACTCCAGAGGGATGGTGTCCCCTAACTGATTTTCTGATTTCGTTCTTCCTTTTGCCTATTCTTCACTATTTACCTCATAATTCTTGAGAGGGGACAAAGCCCCAAAGACCTGTGATTCCTCTTAGTGAGATAGTACCTGGGTGTAGCCAGAACTGCTGGCAGTGGCTGACTGGTGTAATGGTTCCTCTTGTTCTCCATCTTGCTCCGATAAGCTTTTAGTTTCATTGGATGCCCTCATTTGCTCTAAGACTTAAGCCATTTCCTCCTCATATTCTTTCAAGGGTGCGTTTTGAGGGCTTGAGGGTAGTGAACGGGATGGCCATGTCTCCTCTATGAAGTCCGAGGTTCCTTGAAGTATTTTGGACTATCTTTGCCTGCTTGGTTCTAAAGCTGAGGTACAGGTCCTTTTCCTTCTAGGTATGTTTACCCTGGGGAGCTCAATTTTTGTTTTGCCAGGGTTTTCCTCAGGTACTTGTGTGGCAGGGTTAACAAAGTTGCCCCAGGCTATTTGCTGCTTGTCCAACTCATGTATGGTTATTAGTTTGATTAGGCCGTGGTGACTGAAAACTACTTTGGGATTTTTAGCTCTTCTTACTCGAACAACAATGTCATGCAATATAGAATTTAAGAAAGTAGATAGGTTAACTGAAATATTTTTCTTAAGCACAGCTAATAGTTTAAGTTGACGAGGTTTTACCATGTCTTGGAGTCCGTCGCATGTAATAAACCTTTGTATGAATGTCGTTAGTTCCTTCCACAGTTGATGTAGAGAGGTAGAGTTAATCCCTTTTCCTTTTCGCTCCAATGGCTCTTTTGGATCCTAATATGCTACAACTGCCTCTCGTAAGAGGAGATGCTTATATGTCCATCTCTCTCCCTTCGCTAGAATTCCGGAGACTTCAGCAATAATTTCTTCTGTGACCGGTGTAACCCTTTCCCTGAACCTGGTCTGTCCCTCTTATAGGTTTTGTAGAAAATCAATTGCTACTTCTGTATCAAATCCTTGTAATCGGTGTAAATATGCCAGCCAATCGGCTTGTTGGAGGATAGCGCTAGTTGTATATGAAATCAGGAAGTTCGAAGGTTCATTCCGAAGAGAATTTCCTCCCATGGCTGGTGTGCTTTCCTGAGATATTTCCTTCTTCTGATTGAGTTCTCTTTCGGCTTTGTTGTTTCGAATGAATATTTTATGTAAGAGAAAGGGAGATTGCAGCCTTTTGCAATTAACTTCATACCTTAATTGCGATGCTCCTTCGGTCTCATCAGCATATCCAATGGGATTTGTGTTGAAAATTTGCATACTTTCTTATTTATGACTAATTACACCCCCTCCGCCGAAGTAAGGGCGCCCACTTCCTCAAGTACACGAGGGATATGGCCAATCATGAATGAAAATGAGGGGAATGTCAGGATTTGATAATCATAGCTTGTACGCGAGAGAGAAGATCGTGGCTTTCAAGTTTCAGGGCATGACGAGTAATTGGGTAATTATAAGCGTTAGCAGTGCAAAGGTCAAATTTGGAAGTTTTGATATAAGCGCATCTCATGTGGAAGTGACCGGAGAGGGAGAGAAAACATTATATATCACTAATTCGAGTAGTGGCTTATGGAAGAAGAATTGAAGATAAGGTATATGTAATATTAATTGGCTATTGCTGAAACATACTCTCATACCATAAGCAGAGCCACTGCTGCTAGTAGGCATTCATAGCCTCGACAGGGTCGTTGTTTTAACCTGAAAAATGAACCAGGGTCCTTATGTAAAAGTAGTTATTCTGCCAATTTTGTGGAGAGATCACCATGCTGGTATGATAGCCAGATGACCATAGTGTCATTCACCAGAGCTGTAGCAAAGTGATCAAGCTGGCTCGTGATGAGACCTCCTGTCCTTCAAGTAGTTGAGAAGGTCATTACCCTGGTGTGGTGTCCATTTTGGGCATGTCACTTGCTAAGCTCTTATGAACATCGTATGTTAGCTCGTAATGAGACCCCCTATCCTCTCTTGAAAAATTTCATGTAAGCATAGTACTTTTTTTTGAAACATAAGCATTTTGATTTATAAGGAGGTCACTATGCTGATGTGATGGCCAGATAGTCACAGTGCCATTCACTAGGATTGTAACAGAGTGATCAAGTCAGCTCGTGATGAGACCTCTGGTCCTTCAAGTAGATGAGAAGGTCATTACCCTGGTGTGGTGGCCATTTTGGGCATGTCACTTGTTAAACCCATATGATCATGGTAGTCTGGCTCGTGATAAGACCCCCTATCCTCTCTTAAGGATTTGCATGAAAACATAATAGTTATTCTTTATACTTGAAGGAAGGCTCATTAACTCCTTAAGATTTAGGGATGGTGCAAGAAGTACAAAAAATGCCAATACAATTGATATTCCTTATTCCTATTTCTTCATATTGGAGGGAAAAATACTCGAAAGTGTAGAAAGATATACCATCATAAGATCATGTATTGTATGCTAACATAATTGAGATGGGAATGACTTAGCCTTTCATTTCATATATATACAATGTCATCTTCCAGTTTAGGGATTATAGTGTCAAAGAATCATCATATTGGTAGTTTTACTACTTTCCTTCTTTATTCTATTGGCACTTCCTCCTCAGAGATGCCTTTCATAGCTAGGGTGCGGATCGAGGGTAATATCGACAAAAGAAGGAATAAAATGCAAAAATGAGGTTATTCAATCTGATTGAACAACAACTATTCAATTGGGTTGAACAACAACCATTGAAATAATTTGAACAGCAAGGATAAAAACACAAAAAGCACGGTTGTTCAATTCGACTGAACAACAGTTTTTCAATTCGATTGAACAGTAGTCGTTCAAAGAGTTTGAACAACAAGAATAAAAATGCAAAAAAGCACGGCTGTTCAATCCGATTGAACAACAGGTGTTCAAAGAGTTTGAACAGCAAGAATAAAAACACAAAAAAGCACGGTTGTTCAATCTGATTGAACAGCAGCTATTCAATTGAATTGAATAGCATTCTTTCAAAGAGTTTGAACAGCAAGAATAAAAACGCAAAACAACACGGTTGTTCAATCCGATTGAACAACAACTGCTCAATTGGATTGAACACCAAAGGGAAAAAATGCAAAAAAATCTCGGTTGTTCAATCCAATTGAACAACAGCCGTTCAAAGAGTTTGAACAGCAAGAGAAAAAAATTAAAGAGGAAAAGAATACACTTTCGGGCATGAGGGATGTACAACAAAATAAGAACTAGGAATTGTAAAGAAATTATAGACATTATTTACAAATGACGGTAGCAAACTCTCATGTACTTGAGGTTGTGGGGTTATCACCCCCTCCATCCACAACTTGGATGGTAGGATCGTTTCGTACCTACTGGCAAAAAGATTCTTTTGTGAGAGGTTTGTGATATAGGCGCACTCTGTGCCCGTTCACTCGAAATGTAGAACCATGCCCGTCTATGGTGGTCAGGGTGAATGTGCCATTGTTGTGTACTTCTTGAATTTCATATGGACCGAGCCACCTTGTTTGTAATTTTCTCGGAAAATCTTGGAATCTGGAGTCACAGAGGAGTGCCCAATCTCCTTTTTGAAATATCTTCTTCTTGATAAGGTTTTCATGCCACTTAGCTCGTTGTTGTTGAATGATCGTTGTGTGTTGCAGAGCCAGTAGTCGTATTTCATCTAGCTCATTTATTTGTTGGAGTTTTCTAACCTGGGCTTCTATTAAGTCAAACCCTACCTCCCGGGTTGTTCTTAGAGTTTTGATTTCGAAGTCAATGGGGAAAATAGGCTCTCTCCCAAATACTAGATGATATGGGGAGTATCCTGTGGTGTTTCACCAGGTTGTGTGATAAGCCCATAAGGCTTCTGGTAGTCTAGTGCCCCAGTCTTGACAATGTGTTGATACCGTTTTGGTAAGAATTTCCTCCAGAACTTTGTTGGTGCTTTCCACTTGCCTGTTTTCCTACGGGTGGTAAGGAGGCGTAACTTTATGGGTGATATGGTGATTTTTTAGGGTGACTGTAATTTTATTACCCACGAACTGTGCCCCCCCATCAGTTATCACTTCCTGTGGCAAATCATATCGCACGAATAGCTTGAAAAGGAAATTAATCACCGATTCTTCTGTGGCTCTTGATAAGGCCACTGCTTCTACCCATTTCTTTACGTAATCTGTGGCAACCAATGTGTAGATTTTCTGGTTCGATGGTGGATTGAATGGTCCAACGAAGTCTAGTGTCCACCTTTCAAATGGTTCCATCTCCAATTGTGGTTGTAGTGGCATTTCGTCTGCTTGGCCCAGGCAGCCCATTATTTGGTAGCTATTGTAGGCTTGGAGATATTTTTTCGCATCTTTGAAAAATGTAGGCCAATAATAGCCTAATTATAACACTTTGTGCCCTGTTCTACAATCTGCGAAATGGCCACCACGAGGTTCATCGTGACAGACCCGTAGGATATCATAGATTTCGTCTTCTCTGATGCATCTGTGTATGTGCATGTCAGCCCCCATATGGAAGAGGTATCCACGGATTCAGGAGAACCTTGCGCTGCGTTGTACAATCAATTTCCGTTCTCTTGATGTTAAATGCCTGGGCAGCTTTCCCACTACAAAGTAATTTGCCACGTTTGCATACCATGGCATTTTTACCGCTACCACAAACAGATGTTCGTCAGGAAACTGATCATCGACTGCTAGCGTGTCATCCGTCTTTGGAACCCTGGATAGGAATTCTATGTCCACATTTTCCTTTCCTGGACTGTCCTTGATAGTTATATCGAATTCCTGCAATAGCAACAACCAACGAGTTATTCTACCATTCGTGATTGGTTTATTGGTTAAATATCTAATGGAAGAGTGATCAGTATACAGGAGTACTTGATAGCCTGTTATATAATGTCTAAATTTATTAATAGCATAAATGACAGCCAGGAACTCCTTTTCAGTCACTGTATAATTTAATTTGGTAGGAGTGAGGTTTTTGCTGATATAATAAATAGCATAGGGTTTTTTGTCTTCTTCTTGGCCAAGAACTGCCCCTATTACTATGTCGGATGCATCTGAAGAAATGTGAAAAGGCAGTTTCCAGCTATACCCTCGCAAAATTGGTGTTGTCAAGACTAGTCTCTTTAAATCTGCAAAAGCGGTGTCACATTTATCAGTCTAGTGGAATTCAACATTTCCAGTTAATACATACAAAGGTGAAGCTATTTGTGAGAAATTATTTATGAATTTGTGATAATATCCTACATACCCCAGAAAATTGTGTACCTCCGTCTGTGTACAAGGTGTGTCTAATAGAAGGATTACCTCTATTTTTGCAAGATCTACCTGTATTCCAGTTGCAGAGATGTAGTGATCTATGATTACTCCCTTGGTCATAATCATGTGACATTTTTCATTGCTTAAACATAACCTAGTAGCAATAAATCACTCCAACACCTTTTCTAGCATTTCTAATGCTTGATCAAAGTCCTCACCGTATGGGGTGAAGTCATCCATATAGATTTCGAGTCCCTCATTTATTAAGTCAGAAAAAATGATGATTATGGCACTTTGAAATGTTGCTGGTGCATTACATAGCCCAAATGGTAAGACTCTGTAAGAAAAAGTACCCCATGGGTAGGTAAAGGTTGTCTTATACTAGTCTTCGGGAGCTATCAGGATTTGATTGTAACCATTGAACCCGTCAAGAAAGGAGAATAAGTATCTCCCTGCCAATGTGTCAAGGATCTGGTAAATAAAAGGGAGGGGGAAGTGGTCTTTCTATGTTGCTTCATTCAGTTCTCTGTAATCCACACTGATTCTCCATTTCCTATTCTTTTTAGGGACAACTACTAGAGGGAAGACCCATTTGCTGTCTGAAATAGGATAAATGAAATTTACATCCAGCAGTTTTTGCAGCTCATCTTTTACAATATCTTTTAAGTGTGGATTTAGCCTTCGCTGAGGTTGTCTAATGGGTCAGGTTTCCTTATCAGTATAGATGTGATGGGTGCATAGTTGAGGATCTAAACCCTTCATGTCTGGGTAGTCCCAAGCAAATGCCCCTTGATACTTTTGTAGAACTTTTATGAGCCTTTGCTTTTGGTTACCATCCAAATTTCCATTGATATTTAGGATCTTTCCTAGCTCAATCTCAATGGGTATGTTGTTATGCACAGTGGTCGTGGGAATATATCGATCCTCAAGGTCTGTCAAGGGGTCCTCTTGAACTTTATCTTTGAGGACTGTTTTCGACATTTGGCATTTTAAATTTCTAGACGTGGGGGGCTGACTCAGAAAATTATTGATTGCATCGTCTTCAGTTTGATCTTTAAATTCAAGAGCTTCCACTAATGTCAGAGGTGGGTGGATGTTTTGTTCCCAATACTCATATGGAGGTTTATGAATTTTTACCATGGGTAAGCTCGGTTTGGCAGGCGGGTAGATGATGATATTCTTTATGAAATCTCCTCTAGTGATGGTCATGCTGCCTATTCGACAACCTATGTAAGCATCAACTGTCGCCAGCCAAGGTCGCCCAAGAATCAATGGGTGCCCATCCATCCTGTTCTTTGGATTAATAACTAAGAAATTGGCTAGGTATTCCCATGAGTCTATGGAGACCAGGATGTCCTACACTATTCCTTCTGGTCTGATAACAGGCCTATCAGCAAGCTCCAACAACATGGTTGTGGGTTATAAAGCTGATATGCCTAGCTTTTCGTAGGTTCCTGTAGTTAGGATGTTAATGGCCACCCCTAATTCGACCAATGTGTTTGGAAAGGAGTGGCCAGAGATCTACATAGTTACTATGGGATTTCCTGGGTCTTCATACTTCACTGGCAGTTTCTTACCCAGTAATAAGTCAGATAGCGTTCCTACCACATGAACGATGGGCACAGCCTTTGTATTTTTTACCTAATTTTTCCCACAGTTATTTAATTGTTTTTGCGTAAATGGGAATGTCTTGTATGGCCTAGAGAATAGGAATTTTGATACAAAGGTTTCTTAACTCCTCCAGGATATCAAAATCTGGAGAGGCTATAGGTCTAGGCAGAGTTAACCTTTCAGGGAATGGGGGTGGAGACACCCTAAGCTCTTCAAGTCTCACTTGGTCAATCATTTCCTTCTCCTGTCCTACCTCTGTTTCCATTATATTTGCTTGGCTAAGTTTCGTTGAAGTCCCAGGTTTGGGTTGAGGTGAGGTTGTGACTTCTGTTGGTGAGATAGTACGTCTTGATCTCAACCTTAGTTCATTGCATTGCCTCAGTTTAGTTTCAGGGTTTGGATCTTCAATAATTTGAATTAGTTGAACCGGTCTGTTATTGGGAGGATTGGGTTGATCTGGTAATTGAGGACGTAGGATAGGCTGACGGTTGTTCTGAACTGGGTATGGAGCTGGAAGTGTAGGTTGATTCTAGACCCCTGCTCCCATTGGTAGGTTGGTCATTCCAAGGGGTCACTGCCAATTCTAAGGCCAATTAGTAGTTTAAGAAGGGGATGCTGGCCACTGGGCTTGATATGGAACGTTTTTCCAATAAGGAGGAGAACAAGGAAATCTTGGTCAATTATTCCCTAGTGAGGGTTGTGTTGGCCAGGGTGGTATAGGAAACGACTGTGTCGGCCAAGTAGAAAAAGGGTTTTGATTTTGCCAAGTTGTTGCAGGGTTTTGTTGGTTAAACTATGGAGGAGAAAAGAACTAAGGCAAGTCTTGAGGCATACCTGGTCATGTTTGCCATTGTCGACGTTGATTCATTAAGTAGACTGGTTTTGTCTCTTCCTCTGCTTCCTTGTAAACTGCTTTCAGCCCTGAGAGTGAAGGGTAATGGTCGGTGGCATGGTCCTTAGTGAAGATCGCACAGGTCTGAACTATGTCTAAGGGGCATTCCCTTTGGGTATGCTTCTTCCAACAACGTGGGAAAAACATGGGAAAATTATGTTTTGCTATATCTTGCTTCTGCTTGGCTTGTAAGACATCAAGTTGTGTTGTCAAGGTACCAAAAATGTCAGTTTTAAAATTTTCCAAGAGATTACCAAACTCTGCTCTAGTTATGTTGCCACTAGACTGCTTAAGGTCCTTTTCTATTGAGTCACGTTCACTTGGCTTATTGTGTGTATTACCCCTAGAGCACCTAATACACAGGCAAATAATATCATCATAAGTTAAGTGTTTCAACCCATTCTTCTTTCATTCCCTTAATCATTGTATCTTTTAAGATGTCTTTGGATAGTGTAGTATATGGAGACCTTTGTAAATTGTATTGAGATCTTTATATGTATTCCTCTAATGTTTCATTGTCCCTTGCAGACATATTGAAGATTTCATTTTTTAGTTCTCAAGTCCGAAAATAGTCTTGATATTTATTAAGAAAAATGTTCTTCATTTGGTCCCAATTATTGATGGTTCCCCCACCTAGCCCCATGAACTAGCATAATGCTGCTCCATTTAAAGTCGATGGAAATGGTTTCAATTTATGAGGGTCAGTGGTGTAGTCATACCCCCTACATAGGACATCGAATTCAAATAAAAATGCATCATGATCTTCCGTGGTCAACCCATGGAAGGTGGGGATTCTTTGTAAGGGAATGGCTTTCATAGGGGCATTTGCAGCATGATCAACGATGGGATACTCCAATGTTGATGTCTGGCTCTAATTCTAGTTTTGATTGTTTTCCATTTGATTAAAGATGTGCCAGTAATCTTCGGGAGTTTCTTGTTTTGGAGGAGTAATCCTGGGGGGATTGGGAGGTGACTGCGGAGGAAAATTTACAGCGCTTCCCTGGTCTGGAATACCAAGTATTTCTATCTTGATCACTCCTTTAGGGGATTTAGGCTCGAAAGATTCTATTTGTATTGCACCGCTAGTTTCTCCTTCCCCTTCCTGTAAGTTGCAAGAACCTCCCTCTCTTGAAGGGTTAGTACCTATATGATCAGTAGTCTGAAGGCTTGGTTCAGATCCTTCTATCTCCTTGTGAATATCGGCGTGGGCTTCAGATGGTGAGGCTGCTGCCTGAGGGAGAGTAGTATGACTTTGAGTGGGAATGATTCGGGGTCCTACAGATGCCTGGGATTCAACTTTCTTAATGATTTCATCTATATATGTTGTTCTTCCAAGGATCACCGATCCCTTGGATTTTGGGGATTTTTGTGGAATGATTTCGATTTGTTTCTATCTTTTTCTTCCTAGTCATAAAACAAAGGCACCTATTCTACCAATTTTTACACAATTTGCTAAGAAGCAAGCTAGGGAGCAAGCATTTTTCTTGCCGGTACGCAGGTTCTTACCTCTAGTTTTTAATACCCCATTCTTCACAGCAATGGAGAAAGATAAATAAAGGATATCACTCTTAACACTCTCCTCGGAAACGATGCCAAAATTGTCAGTTCACAAAGGTGGCTTATTATAGGCAACCTCTAAGCTCCTCATTCAATTTTCAACCAAGGGTAAGTCTTCTTATTTCAAGAGTGCAAGCACAATATATGCAAGTGAGATCAAATGATATTTAATCTATGTTGCTTATGAAAAGGATTCTCTAATTCTCGAAGTTCAATCGACTCAAAGAGAATTGAAAATGGCATAATGCAGCTAACTACTCTGCCTAACTCTAAAGGAGAGAAACCTATGATTGAACAACATAATGATGCATTGAACAACAACCTTAATGAATTGAACAACAATATTAATGAATTGAATAAGTAATTACTTATATGATTTTGCAATGGAATTCTCTTTGCAAACTAACTAATTGACATTAATAAAAAATTGGACGCCTTATTGTACTGAGAGAACAATCTAATTCTTAGAAATAGATAACATTGAACAATAAGTACTCTACGATTCATAAAGCGACTATAAAGGCATGGGAGAAAATGAAAACATTTAACAGTAATAAAGCATTACTATAAACCAGAAAGCACGACTGCTAAACTACTCTAACGAAGGAGAAACTGTAACATCAAGTAATTCTATTTTATCGAGTAGAAAAGTAATTCACAAACTGCATCAAATAACTGGACGTCAATTCTCTAACTAACGCACAGCACCAAAATTAGCTCGGAAACTCCCAGGGGCTGGGCCCAAACCACCAGAAGTTCTAATGCAATGAAAAAATCAAAACATGATTGCTCGAAACATCAAAACTCTTTATTATATTAAAGGATAATACAGGGATACAACTAAACAGTTATGTCCTGATGCATTGATTACAGAAAGAAATTTCTATTCAACTCCCCTATCTTGTTCATCCTTGGTCCTTTTAAAAGTGTTTTCATACAGTGGGACAATATTTTCCAAACGACAGCCCACCAAGCATGGATGTCCTTTGAGTTCTTCGGACGTGGATCTGCCTTTCTGCCTTCCGCTCATCCCTGGGGGTTACTGTAGATTCATGTTCTCTGTCTGTCATCTGTCTTTTGTTCATCGTCGATTTAGCTGCCTCATTTATCTGCGAATAAAGACGAAACAAGTCAAGTCTTCGTTGTTTTAAACATGCTTCTTTCCGTTAGTCACTTTATCCTAATTTTGCATTAACCCTTCTTTCTTTTACTATTAAGACAAGAGAAATCCTAAAAATGTATGATAATTCGAGGTAAAAGTATGGTGAAATCATACCTTAATTCCAACCCAACAAACACCAACCTTCAATTATTTTAATTAATTTTAAATAATAATTAGCATATATTTAGTCAAAGGTTTAGTTAGTTGTGATTCTTCCACATTGGCTTTATAAACACAATTATCATTACGAGAACAAGGGTAGAACAAGGGATGATACAATTGTTCAAAATAACACTGCAACAAGTGAATGGAAGAACATTGCCACTTTTTGAGATTGATATGGAAACAAGTTACTTGGGTGAATATAATTATGGATACTAAAAATATCATGATGTTACATTGTTCTCATTAGAGAAGTCAAAGGTTAATTGCAAACTAAAATTTGAAGTGGAATGGTGAGATTGCAACTGGAACAATATAGATGTTCTCGATATGATAGAAATTTTGTTTTCAGAGTTTGTTCCAAGGGATGTTGATGATATTTCTTGTGGGAATAGTGGAAGTGAAATGATCGTGAAAAAATAAAGTAATTTTTGTGAGTTGTATTGAATAAAAATAGACTTGACCATGTAGAAATTTGAGCTACACCTTTCATTTATAGCAACATATGAAGTTATGTATCTTGTCAAGAGTTGGTGCTTAAGTGAAGTATTGTGGGAATATCTTTGCATTGTTTTCAAGGCATGTACTTGTTGTCCCCATCAGATGGAGTATGTGAATTATACTTTAAAAGTTGAAAAGGCATGCATACCCCTTTGCCATGTGTTTGTGATGATTTGAAAAACTTATTTAATATAGTGCAAATTTTTTTGTTATAGATTTGTTAAACTATTGGAGGAGTGGGCCATGTTTTGATTGGATGCTCTATGAGTGGACCATGTTGATTTTCAACTTTGGAAGATGCTTAAAATTGGTTGTTTTAAATTTATGGGGCACTTCATCAAGAAGTTGAATGAACCATGTACATGAAGGATATTCTATTAAATTGATGGTTGGAACAATTAGACACTTGTGGATTCTAGTGGATGGTTGTTTCTTTATATGGAAATTGATAGTTTGGTGATGAAGACATGATGGAGGTATGAGGTGGAAATGTCACATTGAACCAAATATACATGATTTTGATTATAAGATTCTTCAATTCACAATGGAGAATTTGTTGGAATGGCCTAGATGATGATGAACTCACTTAACAAAGATTAAGGCAAACATTGTGTTAGACTTATTAACTCATATTTGTCATATGTGTGATTGTTATTAATATTGGTTATTGGTTATCTTTACATAGGTTTATTTCCATATTTTAGGATGTTGTTAGATCTAGTTGGAAATGACTAGATGATTTTTTGTTTGGTGTGAAGTTGAGTTGTTCCCTCCACTAATTGTTAATTTGCTAAGATAGTGTATTTATGGTAAGCTCAAATTTGATATATTTATAAGTACTATTACATGGATTTAACAAAGTGCCTATGAGATTTTTAGGTGTATGAAATAATGTCTACTCTCCTATTTCTTTATGATAGCCATAATTCTATTTTAAAACTTAACCTATCATGATTTTAAAAAAATCCATCATTTATAAAAATAATTAATAGTTCCAAAATTAAGATGAAGCTACATCAATATCAAAATTTGTTAAGATTTAATGCGATATTTATAATTTCATTGTTTATATTTATATTTAACATAATATTATTTTTTTTTAGTTTTATAGTTTTATTTCATCAAATTTTTCTTTTATTAATAAAAATAGAACATTTCAAAATTAATATATAAAATAATAAAAAATAAAATAAAAATAAGATGCAAAACATTAAAATTTATTTGACAATGAAAACCTTGGTAATCTCCTCACACAAAACTTGCCAATATTCACTCTGTTGTCCGTTGTCGACTTATCTCAGTTTGACATGTTACTATTGCTTTCTTCAGAGCAGCCTTCACAGTTTCTGGGCTTCCCAATCGATGCAACACTTGTTTGGTCACATGTGGATGAAGGAATTTTTCATCTATATATTTCAGGAATGACTCTGTGCTTTTCCCTCTCCAGCTTTACTGCGTTTATATTTTCTTTCATTCTTTCTGCTCTGCCCTTGCGGTTTTCTGCGTGTTCTTCGCATGCAGCTCTTTCCTTTACTGCGAAATTTCATGGTTGGACATTTAGTAAAAAACACACTAAAAATAATGTTATATTTATATCCACAAATAAAAACAAAAATATCTAGATAAAAAGCATGGAATGGATTGACGATCTGAGAAGCATAAGAAGCATAATCCCAAAAAACCAGCTTTCTAGACAAATCCCGCACAATATTGATGAGTAGAGGAGCATAAGTGCTCTCAATCGTAGATCTAGTCAACTTGGAAAGATTTTGTTTGTGGGAGAACAACCTCACCACATCTCTTCCTGCACAGTTAGGAAGGCTGGTTAATCTGACGAGGGTGAATCTTTTACAAAATTAAAAATCAAATGGAGCCCAACAGATCAAATCAAATTCAAATCAAAATTAAAAATCAAATGAAGTGCGGGAGATCAATTCAAATTCAAATCAAAATTAAAAATCAAATGGAGTGCAGGAGATCAATTCAAATTCAAATCAATTCAATGATGTGGGAATATCAATTCAAATTCAAAATAGTAATGGCGTGGATTTGTGTTGGTAGGTGCGTAATTAATTCTCCGCAACGGTCATCCCCAAGCTCTCTAAAATGAATTCTCTGACAAGTCACAGAGCCTTTTCCGGTCAGGAACATTCCGGGCACGCCATCCTAATGCCCATGTATGGTGAAAGGCCCTGTCGTAGGAGCAATAAATGCCCTATGGCAGGCTGGTTATTGCTTGCCTAACTTATTAGCTGAAAATAGCATTTCTTATCCACGAAATGATTTAGCTACCGAAGAGGAAAGTCACGTATCCTCTTTTTTTTTTTCAGAAGAAAAAAAAATGTTGCATATATTAAAAATATACTAGTACATATACAAGATACATTCTCAGTTGAAAACAATTTCCAATGAGAAAGACATAATATCAAAACCAGACGGAAAACTGCTAATTCACGAAGTGAATAGGCATATTAGATCTCGTCTGACAGTCCAGTAAGGGGGAAATTAATCAACCCCATCCATATGATGCTGAGCATTTCTGTAAGAAAAACATAAACGATTAAAGGTCAACTTGTTCCTAGACAATACCATTATCCAAAAAGAGGAAAGATTATCTATATCTATATACCGGACATTCATAAAAAATGTATTCCAAAGCTTCCAGTGTATATGATAAAAGTCCTAAAATGATCTAGCTCGCTTGAGATTTAAAACAGGCTCGCTTGCTGTAGTTTTCACGCTCGCTTGGTATATAGTGTTCCGGCTCGCTTGATTTTAGAGACAGGCTTGCTTGATACTTGTGAGACTTCCGGTTGTAATCCAAATCCCATCTCTTTTATATGTATGCTCAGACTCGCATGTTATTTTTCAGGCTCGCTTGATAGTAGAGAGTATCCAGGGGACAGACTCGTTTGATAGTAGTGATACTTCCAGGTAATTAGCCAAATCCCATCCATTAAATAAGTTTACTCAGGCTTGCTTGTAATTTGTGTCGGGCTCGTTTGATAGTGTGGAGAATCTTCTGATGGACCCGAATAACCTCTCAACAGTAGAATGTATATCAGGCAGGCTTGATAAACAGAAAGACGTTCCTGTAAGCAAAAATTGACTCCCAAAATCTTTGATATACCGATTCTGATAATGGGGAGATTCTACCATCATCAGTCAATACCTATGTAATTTGGAAAGATGATTGAGTAGTAAAAATACTTCGAATCTAAATCCATATAATCTGATATTTGGGAACAAGTATTAGTGACTATAGGGAAAATATCATAAAATCCAAAAAATGTAAAAGCACACACAGATGATATAGCAGAGAAAGATATCACGGGATAGGAACAGTGTATTCCTGTATCAAGTTGCCATCCCTGTAGTGGGATACCTGCATATTCCCAAATTCAGCCAGGAGTCCCTTTTTAGATAATCCGTCAGCCCGTGTATTATTCTCTCTGTGCATATCACTGATCGACGGGCAATTCATCCTTCTCCATAATCTTTGTGTATGATCCAACCATCCCTGAAGATGTGGCGATAAAAAGGCATAACTATTTGTGACCCATCCAATGACTACCTTCGAATCCCCAAAAATGTTAGCATTCTGTATAGAGAGATCCGACGCCATCCATAGACCACCCCAAAGAGCCATTATCTCAGCTTTGTTATTTGATCCTGGGCCCCCATTCCAATGTATATGAATATGTTCAGAGGATGATAGTTTTATCCATACACCACACCCAGTGTTCACCCCGGCTGAGGCCCCATCAAAAAATATTGCTGGTAAGGCAATAGCATGCGGTCTGATGCGAACTAAGAAGTCTACCACCACCTCCTCCTGGTGTGGACGATCTGCAATCTACCTGTAAATGCGCGTATATACCATGTTCAGCTGGAAAGGAATATCATCAAAAATCAGATGATTTCTGGCCAACCAAACCTCCCAGATGAGGTAGAACGGAAGCACATTAAAATTTGATTTCAGTTTGCCCCAATCCTCTACCGCCGATAGGAATCTCAACAGATTCCAGTGGGGATCCATTAAATATACACTGAACAGACGCCATAATCGTATTATGATTGGGCAAGTGAAAAATAAATGGATAATGGATTCATCTTCGCAACAGCAAATAGCACATCTACCCGGACCCAGAAGCCCACGTTTCTTCAGATTATCCCAAGTGAGTACTTTCCTGCGCCAAACTAGCCACACAAAAATCGTAATTTTCGTTGGTATTTTCCTCCCCCAGAGAGGGAAAAATTCTGAAGGTACCCCCCCAATGGACAGGAGATTATATCATGGTATATGTCCTTTACAATGATCATATTATTCTTAAGGGGCCCCCGCCATCTCATAAGGTCTCCACCAGGTGCGTAGCAAAATCCAACACCTCTTAGCTCATTCCGATAATATTCCCATTTAGTCGCTACCTCCCCAGTCAGCCCCATGTGTGCAGCGTTTTTAAATATTGGAGCAGCATAAGACCATTCAAGTATGACCTGGGATAGAAAATGTATACCTTTATGTGCAAGAGTATGTACCAATCGAATGGAGGGCCCCTGACAGTCTTGAAGATAATGAATATTCCTGCTGTCGATTGGGATGCGACTGCCATCACGAAACTGCCAAAGAATCCTTTTATCAAAATAGTTCAGTACCTTTTTGAAACTAGCCCAGATAGCTGATATGCTCCGGGGAAAAGTGATCTCGTGACAACTGATTCTAAATAATATGTCCCCCTCTAAATATTTGGCTTTAACGATGGCAGTCCATATGCCAGAACCATTTATAGCCCTCCAAAAATATTTCATGAGCAGGGCAGTGTTAAATACGCGAGCGTTGAGAATGCCCCAGCCATCCATTTCCTTTGGTCGACACAGTTCCTTGAGGCTACAAAGATGGTACTTTGTTTCCATTTGAACCCCCCCCCCCCATAGGAATTTGGAAATGATCTGATTAATCTTCTTTATGATATCCTCGGGAATATAATGGAGATGTCCCCAGAAAACCATCCTCTGTGACAAAACCGCTTGGACCATAATAAGGCGCCCCCCGATGGAGAGCCACCGATGCGTCCACCTGCCAATGCGGGATTTGAAATTGTCCAGCAACCAACACCAATTTTTGATTCTATAGCCACATGGTTTAATAGTGTATCCCATATATTTGAAGCCGGAAGAAGCCAATCTGTATTCCACCCCCAGGAATTCTGCAATGAACTGAATCTCCTGTAATTCTTGAAATTCATAAATGAGAAAAGACTTACTTTTGTTAATATTCAAACCAGTAGTTGTTCCAAAGCACAGGAAAATAAGATGTATGTAGAACCAGTGGTTCCTAATGAGATAACCAAAGATTAATAGATCATCCACAAATAGTGAATGGGTCATGGATACAGCTTGTGAAAAACCAAATCTCTTTATGATACCCCTTTGTTCAGCTCTATGAATGATCTTGCTAAAGCCATCCATAACCAGGATAAAAACCAAGGGTGAGAGAGCACATCCTTGCCGTAGACCGCGGCTTGCTTCAAAAAAATTGGTCGGCAATCCATTCACAATAACTGCATATCTAACTGAGGATATACAAGACATTATCCACCGAATAATACGGATAGGAAGGCCTATTTTTAGCAAAATAACTCGGATGAAAGACCAATCCACCGAGTCGTATGCCTTATGTAAATCCACTTTCATCATCAGAGCCTCCTTTTTCCTCGAGTGCATCGAGTGGAGAACCTCTTGTGCAATGGCAATCGTGTCATGTATTGATCGGCCTTCGAAGAAGCCATACTGCTCCATCGAGATGTGTCTAGACAGACATCCCTTTATGCGGTTAGCTATGATCTTGGAGGTAATCTTATAGATAAGATTACATAAGGATATAGGCCTGAAATCAGCAAAAGTTTGAGGGTCAGTAATTTTTGGAATAAGAGCAATGAAGGTGGAATTAAGATTTGCCAGAATATGTCCCCTTAATCTGAAAACCTCCATTAATTCAGTGAGTTCTCCACCCAAGAGATCAAAAAAGTGTATAAAGAACTCTGCGGGCCAGCCATCTGGCCCTGGGCACTTATCGTGTGGAAAAGATTTAAGTACCCCAAGTACCTCCTCTTTATCAATGATTTTATCCAACACCCCAATGTCCTGAAGTTCAAAATATCTATCAATGTGATCCAGGACCCATTTCTGATTCTCAGCACATATAGAGGAGTCTTTTTTATAAAAAGATGAGAAATAGGAATATGCTTCCTTCTGTATCTCCGATGTAGTTTGTGCATAACTGTTATCCTCTCTTTTGATCCTCTAGATTGCATTCCGATTGCGTCTGTCACTCGCCGATTTGTGAAAGAATTTCGTATTGAGGTCTCCCTCTTTTAACCAAGCAATCTTGCTCTTTAATCTCCACGAGACCTCATGAATACTCAGAATCTCCCTCTTTCGCCTGCTAAGCTGATCCATGACAGCCATAGATGCCTCCACCGGATTAGACACAGTAAAGGATTCATATAACTGCGCCATCTGGTTGTTAATCTCAATAAATTCTTTATTGAGGGCCCTTTTCTTTTCGGTTTCCCATACCTTGGTCCTATTTTTGATAACCTGTAGCTTATGATGGAAGCGGTCCCATATCTGTCTGGTATCATTATCACCTGTATTCTGCGAAAGTGTCTTAATCATGTTTGTGTATTCTTCATCTTCAAGCCAAACACAGTTGAATTTAAACGGTCTGCCCTTCACAGTCGACTCCTCATTCCATACCAATTTTATAGGCATATGATCTGAGATATCTGATATTGTGACCATCGAGCGAGGCATTCCCCACTTATCCACAAGATCTAATTTCACCAATGCACCGTCCAATCGCTTACCCACAAAGGCGTCTTCCTTCCTTTTATTAGTCCAAGTGGGTAATAGAGGAATAGGACGTATATCCACCATATGTAATCCCAGAAACATATCTGAGAGAAAAGAAGCCAGTGGGTCCATTCTGGCTGGAGCACCCCATACTTCATCCACTTGTAGGGTAGCATTGAGGTCCCCCATCAATATCAAATTCAGCAGCGACAAAATATTAGAAACCAACATCCTCTGCCAGAAAGCAAGTCGGTTACAGTATGGAGCATATATATTAATTAGATAAAATGATTCATATTTGCCTCTAATATTTCCTTCTAGTAATATGCCCCCAAAAACGCTGAAAGCTTTAAAAGTTACCCGATAAGGATCCCATATTACAATCAGACCCCCCGATAGTCCATTCGAATGCACTGCAGCCGCCTTCCATCCTTGTTTTATATTAAAAAAAAACTTGATAGCTTTCTCCCGACGACACATAGTCTCTTGTCCCAGAAAAATGACAGGGTTCTCTGAAAATAGTAAATCCCGCAGGCAATGAGTTTTTGAGGCATTGCCCAAACCCCTAATGTTCAATGAGAGAATGTAAGTCATGGTAAATCCAGAGCAGGGTTGTGTGCTCTAAGCGCCCTATTGGATTCCCCTGTCCCTTCACTGGTCATAATCGGGATGTCAGTAAGATTGTCCTCATTTGCAGCAAACAACGATATTGCCCTAAACTTACCCCTTGTGAATTTATTTACCGCCTTATGACTTCTATCTACGGAGGATGGTCTCTTTTCAGTAGTTAATGGGGGTTTGTCGAAAACAGTAAGAGCGGCTAGATATAAATTTGGATTAGTTAAGATAGACTCGAGATCACACCCTACTAAATTCCTAGGAGATTCTGGCATGACAAGTAGATCCTCATTTTCAGTTTGTGTATCAAGGGTCAAGTGGGAAACGGTCGAATTGGACTTTGTGTATTCCGAAGGCTCGCCTGCGATGGGATTGGGAAAATGGAGGTGTTTTGTATCTACAACAGACTTACCCTTATCCAATGGAGTGCCATGTGTGCGGATGGGCGTACTATCTGGGCTATGTAGAATAGGAGGATCAACCTCATAGGTTTCATATGGCAAGTCAGAATAGATTGAATAGGTCTGTCATCCCCCCTCCCATTCGGTACCAATGGAATGTTGTTGTCAGAGGATAGTAAATTGGACTCCGGTTCCAGGACCCTCAGATTATGTAGTGACCCTCTATAGTGTCTAGTGCCCATAAATGTATTCTCCATCTCATTTGAATTACAACTGTGTTTACTAGCAGCAGGAAAAAGTGCATCATCATTAGAGGATGGTGACTCGGGATTACCTGAATGAGGATCCTTGGCAGAGACCGCAGATACACGGTTGAATCGCCCGACAGCAACACCAGCCTTGGCACCTCCCAGACGTTCTAGTCGCGAGCGGAATGGAAAATTTGCTCTCAAGTGTCCAGTACGATGGCAGATGAGACATCGGAATGGTATACCCCAAAAATCCACGCGCTGCCGATGTCTTCTGTCCCCCCAAATCAAATCAATATCCCCAGGCAATCCCCCTGAGTAGTCTACTTCCACAAGTAGCCAGGCAATACGCTTATCCCCCGTGCCCACTATACTGGGATCAATGTACATGGTTTTGCCAATAGTGTCACCAATAGCCCCCAGGGCCTTGAGCGTCCAGAATTCGAGTGGAAGACGAGGCAACTTCACCCAGACCACCTTACAACGAGGAGCATCCATGAGAGGATTAAATCCAAGGAACCATGGCATGATCTGCATAAAACTCCGCCCTCGTACCCAGGTCCTGCTTATAATCTTGTAGACGTCGTTTTCATCCATGAAATGTATATAGAACCATCCGTTTATGAGGTTACTGAATTTTGAAATATATCGAATAATCGGCTTTCACATTTTACTGATCCATGAAGCAGTATCAAAATCGTTGTTATCCGGGAAAACCGATCTGCCAATGACCGCCCTCTTCTGCAGACTCACCACCCGGATACTGAGATCCTCCACATCCAGAGATACGTCCTTAATTTCCATGTTATGTTTATAAACTGCTTTCAATTTCTTACGTCGGCCACCCTTCAGTTTCCTACCATTATCAACCTTATCCTTCTTTTATGAGATAGTAGGAAATGAAATACCTTGCAGAATAATGTGCTCGTCGACATCCAACTCCTTTAACTTTATCGATGCAATAGAATTAGGGTATTCAGGATGTCCTGGGTCCTGCATGATTACTGTGGGCATCGATATTATAATTTGTGGCAGCCTGTGCCTAGAAACGATGACCAGATACTGGGTGTCAGAACCACAGCAGAAGATAATTTAAGAAATCCCGGTGTATGCTTCTCACCGCCCAAATAGCATTGATCCGGTGTCCCAATGCCCGTACAGAAGATGCAGGAGGATATCGTCCAGAGATCCGATACACCCAACTAATAGATTGTGGTCATAATTTATGGATATAGAGTATCAGCAATTCCAGGACCACCAACGTCTACTTCCCACTTAGTCATAAATTGAAAACAGTCATGTCGAATTCCAATGAATAAACAATTCGCGGAAAATAGACAATGGATAGATGAGGAAGGTGCATCACTAGGAATGATAAATCCCAGAAATGGACGTCCACCAAGAAACTTAAATAGTGCCACTTAGAAATATGCGTCCAAATAAATGTGATCGTCTTTCAGGACAGTGTCAATAACTCAATGCCGCCTCCATTGTCAGACTGCTTTGAGAAAACAAACCACGCAATATCCGATCCTCGGAAATCAATTCAAAATTTGCCGGAGAAATATGACTACCCGGAAAAATCCAGATGGTGGTCAGAGTTGGCAGCAACAACAACAATAACATCCAGGAACTGCCCACCATCGCCTGCAAAAACGGACCCCGAAGCTCTTACAAGATTGTGATATATTGAATAAATCAACCCATCTGTTCCCACTATTATACCACCTAAACAAAAAATGATCGGTCCCCTTCGGTAATTCCTGTGACTGTAATTGCTCCGAAGTATGCTCCCTTTGTAAACAACTTATTATATATCTTAAAAAGACCTTCATACAATGTTGTCCGATAAGCAATCCCCAACAAAAGGATCCCTTCCAATATCCAATGAAACACCAGTCCCCGAAAACTCAAAACGCGATAGATTGGTTGAAAACATAAGAACAAAGCAATATGCCCATCATGTGAATACCCGAAGATATCATATAATGTTACAGAATTCACATGCATATACAGTCGATGAAGAAACACCAATACACCCCACGCTGCTAGAACAAGTTATTCTCAACAATGTAGAGCGGCTTGTTCATATGCACATTCGACCAATCCCACATGATCAGGATATACAGACTAATCACCAAATAAAATTTTGTGAATCAAGTGGCTGTATCATAAGCAACCATTTGAAACGTAGATGTGTAGATTCGCATAACCCCAACAGCATATAAGAAGCATCCGGCAATTACCCACGCATATTATTTGCTGCTCCTCATGTGAAAATCCATAAACACCCCATATGGATGAAATAGGAAACACAGTCATGTACATTTGAGGAGAATGTTGATGACACAAATGCCAAAATCGCTAGAACAAGGTATTCTATACTTTGATGATAGCATGCCAAAACATCAACAGGAAATGTTTATCCGGGCCATCTTACCCAAGAAACTCCGCAGAACACCCGACTGACTTCGAATCGCCATGATCAACGATGCTTCCCCAAGAAACTACCAAAAAAAGCTCGACAACGAGAAGTTCTTCCTCAACAAGAAGCGCAGCGAAGGCGAAAAAACTCTCTGCCGATCTCCAAGCCGTGGCCAAGGTACTTAGGGCGGCTTCCATCCGGCTGCAACACCACGTCACAAATTTCAGGCGAAGGTTTGATCGGTACCGGATTCAAATAAAATATGCAAGAGATTAGTTGAATTTTAACAAAACAATCATGCCATTCACCTGAACGCCTACAATGTTGAAATCAATGAGGAGGAAGCGCAATAATTTAATTGCAAATCTCAATGGCACCGCTACAATCTCATGAGAACAGGGTATGCATTTTTTATTCATCACATTACGAATGGAACATGCCTCTGCTATGAATGGGCAGTATAGTATTTTAAGATTTATCTGTCTGTTGCTTTAACTTCTCAAATGTATTTCATCTTTGTCTCTTGGAACATAATGGTTTTTTTAAAACTAATTAATCCATTCTCAATTTATTATATGGATAACTAGGTTGTTGTCCTTCCTGGAGTGACAAAAGCTTTATTTGAAAAAAGACAAGAAGTTTTGCGTGATGAACAAAAGAGGAAGCAGATGTTGTATAACAGCGGCGTTTCTGGAAAAAAATACACAACACATGCTCAACATCTTAACTCAATGGCCTCTAATTCAACAAAGTCTCCCAATGCTCCTGTAGAGAAGTTAGAGAGGAATCTCAGTTGTTGTTTCATATGTGATTTCAAGCCAGATGGGACCATTGAGAGCTGTGGACCACTGAGAGCTGTATAGAGCATATGCACAGGAAGCATGGAATATTTATTCCTCATGTTGAATTTTTGAAATGTATGCATGGGTTACTAAGTTACCTTGGCGTTAGGTATTTGAGAAGATGAGAAAACAACCCTCATTTTTTTTTTGAATGGTCTTTTGGGTCTGAGATTTATGTAGAGTGAGGGGTTTTTGTGTGATGCTCAGTTCAGATCTGATCGAAATCTGAGTTAGGTGGATTGCAAAAATGCGAGAGATCTTTCACATTCAGGGGGCCAATGTGGCAACTAGATCAGCTCCAAATTCTGGGAAGTGGTCTTTGAAGAACATAGGATCCTACCGGGAGATATCAGGGCACTTCAGATCTACATCTTAAAAGGGTTAATGTTTACTATAATGAGGCAAGTTGTGGGATTTTTAGCCCGAGCTGTGCTCATGGATCTAGAGCCTGGTACCATGGACAGTCTGAGGACCAGGCCTTATGGCTAGGTATTCATACCTGATAACTTCGTTTCTAGCCAGTCCAGGGCTGGAAATAATTGGGCCAAGGGGCATTACATCGAAGGATCTGAGCTTATTCAATGGTTGATGTCGTTAGGAAGGAGGCAGAGAACTGTGATTGCCTTTAAGTGTTTCAAGTGTGTCACTCTCTGGGAGGAAGTACTAGATCTGGATGGGAACCCTCTTGATCTCCAAGATTAGGGAGGAATACCCTGATAGAATGATGCTCACATTCTCTATTTTTTTGTCTCCTATCTGACACAATGGTGGAGCCTTACAATGCCACACTCTCTGATCATCAACTGGAGCAAAATGCAGACAAATGTATGGTGCTTGACAATAAGGCTCTCTATGACATTTTCTTCAGGACTCTTAAGCTCAACTCTCCTAGATTTGGTGACTTGAACCACCTTATCTCTGCAACCATCAATGGAGTTACCCATTGCCTGAGGTTTCCTGGTCAGTTGAACTCATATCTGAGAAAACTTGCAGTGAATCTGATCCTCTTTCCCTGTCTCGATTTCTTCATGGTGGGATTTGCCCCATTAACCTCCCGTGGATCCCAACAATAAAGAGCACTCATAGTCCCTGAGATGACACAACAAATGTCGTATGCTAAGAATATGATGTGTGTCGTAGATCCCTGTTATGGAAGGTACGTCACTGCATCTGCCATGTTGAGAGGCAAAATGAGCACCAAAGAAGTGGATGAGAAGATGATCAATGTTCAGAACAAGAACTCCTCTTATTTTGTGAAGTGAATTCCCAACAATGTGAAATCTAGCATCTGTGAAATCCCTCTTAGAGGTTTTTCCATGGTGTTCACATTCATTGGGAACTCAACATTGATTCAAGAGATGTTTAGGAGGGTGAGTGAGCAGTTCACAACCATGCTCATGAGATAAGATAAGATAATTATATTTATGTCGAAATAATGACCACAAAGTAGGTCAAAGGCACTGCTGAGTATAATGATGTCCATACAATGTGGGAGAACCAAACGGTCTCCTATAAAGATACAATGCATGAATATAAAAGGTATAATGCATGAACATAAAAATACAATGCATGGAGTGTAGTGGCAGAGAAGATCCAGAAGCTAATGGGTCTGAGGATCAAACTCATCTCTCTTGACATCCGAGTTTGAATGAACACTGAAGAAACTGCAAAAACTATGTTGGCCTGATGAAGCGCTATTGGAAAGTGCAGATTGTCCGCTAGATCGTTGCCTGGGGGAGTTCACGCACTACTGAGCTCTGGAGGACCTAGTATGTCTCCCAGGAATGGATCTGAGATGCATTTGATGTTGAAATCTCGTGTGGCGAGGTAAGGTTCCACGAATCTTCACTAATCTAGAGCATGGATATGAACTGGTATCAATCAGTCTCTTGGTGCCCCTATCTAAAGGTAGTACCTTGAAAAAATCCGTGATCCTCTGTGTGGGGTCTGTTCTGATGGGAGGCTAAATAATATGCACTCGAAATTTGAGAACCTCCTGCATATATAGTGTCGAACATCACTGGTCGGGATACCTAAAAAAGTTGGTGAGGGTCTGAGAATCTTTGAACAAGCAATGGAACCTTCCTTTGATCTCATAGTAGACAGGGCATCCAAAAATGAAGTGTACCTCGGTCTCTACATCCTGTGAATGATATACCTGGCAGATTCTGTCTAGTCTATCAATTTGGTGGTCTGTCTCTACCTGAATTCTATGAGAGCCTACTCTGAACTAGCCTAGAGGAAAGCGAAGAGCATGCATCCAATTGTGAAACGTGTACTAGGGTTGAACAATGAGCCCGTCTCTCAACTCCAAGAAGTGTTTAGCGTAGAAGGGCATATTTGGGCACAACCCTCTCGGAGGATTGACCCAGGTGACCAGGATGAACTACCTGTAGATTTCCTTCCTGATGATCTTGTTCAGCTCCTGTCTAGTAGGTAAAAGGTGACCAAGAGCATCTAAGGAATATCGGAAAGGAAGGAGATGATCCAACTGAATGCCCACTGATTCTAAAAGACCTAAAACTCCTATAAACCAACATCTAGCTCGGCCCAAGGGAGTAGAACAAGCAATAGTCTCAAAAGAGAAATATGCCAAGGATAGCAGTCCCTACTCTGTATAGAGTCTGCAAAGCCTCAAACACGATGCAAGAATGAGACCAAATTGAAGACCATCTCAAGCCCAAAGGGATGAACTCCAAACTCTACAAGGATGATGTGCTGAAGAAGAGTTTGGACTCTCTTAGCTGAAGCCCAATCCGACTCAAGTAAAGACGGTCCCCAAACCTTTGAGCCATATAGAACAGTTGGACGGCCCAAGGTGTCCATGAGGCCCATCTTGGACAAGATGTCCTGGAAGTGATGTCGAAAGCACTGTCTCTTGAGAAGGGCTAAGGATCCATATCCTTTGTTAATTCGAGGCTGAAACGCTAGTCACAAACTGAAGCAAGGACTTGAGAATTACACCCCAAGGTAAGTGTACGTGCTAGTGATCTCAACCTCCTCCCCTCTGAATAGGAAGTGAAGGTTTGAAGTTTTCTTCACCCTATTGAAGATCATAACCTTGGTTTTACCTAGGTTGACTACAACTGTCGAAGATCGCAAAACAGAGTTAAGGCATCTAGTTTCATTTGTAATCCTTCTGGAGATGAGGAGAGGAGGACCATGTCGTCAGCAAATAGTATAATAGATATCAGAAACTGGTGAAGAAGGCAACCATCAATGTCCTGGATATGCTCGTGTATAAAATGCCTCCAACTCATCAATATAGATCCCAAACAGGGTAGAGTATAATGGAAAACCCTGTTTAACCCCAATAGTGCTTTAGATAAAATCAGATATCCCACGAACCATGCGAATATGACCAAGGATGGACTCATATAGGCATGTAATAGTTGTCAATAGGGTTGTTGAGATGCCAATATCTCTGAGTATCTGGAGTAAGGCTTCCCTCAGAACTGAGTCAAACGTTTTATGAAAATCTACGAAACAACAGTAGACTTTCGAAGAGCAGTGTCATGCCTCCTGAATCACAGTGCGAAGGGTGAAGATGTGGTCAATGGTCTAATGAGCCGGTCGAAAACCTACCTGTCTCCTAGCTCTGAGTTGTCTATGCTCAAGTTCAGTGGAGAGCCTCCTATGTAGAACAGTAGCATACAACTTCGAGAACGTGTGGCCCACCATGATTGTTCTGTAGTTATTGGGATCTAAGTTGGAGCCTGATTTGTGGATTAAATGGATGATGTGGTGTGACCATGCCGATGGAAAAATTTCACAGACTGCATGGTTGAAGAGATCAACCAAGTAGTTAACCAAAGTACTAAAAATGTACTTAAAGAACTCTGCTTGGTAGCCTTCCTCATCAGCTGCTTTGCTATTATTCTTCACCCAAATGGCCTCTCTAATATCTCTGTCTGAGAATAGGTAACAAGAAGAGGGTGGGGAGGTAACATGAATTTGGGCTTGCCTTGGAATACCATAAAGGTTGGAAGTGTGAGAGAACATGGATGTAGGGTCGAGGTCAGATGGAAGAGGAAAGCGTCGGGGAAGGATGGTATGCCATAATTGTTTAAGGGAGTGGGAAAGGAGAGCAGAAAGTTCTCGTCTTTTATGAGAGACAAAGAGTTGTTTCTTGCGATGGAGGAGACGACGATAAGAAGCTTTGTGGTCAGAGTAGAGGGGTTGAGAGTGGGTGAAAGCATATCAAAATTCCCGATGTAGAGACTTTCATTTTTCATCGTACCATTTTTTCATGGGGCAATATCCAACTTTTGGGGAGATGGAAGTGGAACAAGTGGAGTGGGGGAATGAAGTGAGGAGAATTGGGTCTTCGATGGGAGCATATTGCATAGGGTAGGAGAGAAGATGTCAAGGTCACCTTCATCAAATCAAAAGGTCGTTCGTGTTGGGCCCCGAGGAGAAGGATGGACTGGAAGGGGAGGGTCAAACTGGAGAGAGAAGGAAAAAAGTGCATGATCAGCAAGGGAGAAGGGGGAGATCGAGAGATGGTGAATAAAAGGGAGAAAGTTTTGGCTCTCGAGGACATAATCAACTACACTCGCACCCTCGCCATATGGCCGACATGTGAAGAAGCGGGAGACTGGGAAACAGGGAAGACCATTTAAAATTAACAACTCTTGTGATTCCCCCAACTACAATAGATGCTTACCCTAAACTGTAGTGGGCCCTAAAGCATCATATGATATTCGATGAAGTGAATTTGGATCTATCCCCTAGGTACAAAACATATCCTCTGATTGATCATGGGGAGGGATCTAGAAATCTCTGGTCTGAGCATCGAAGTCACCTAGGAGAGCGACTTCCACAACACCAAAGTACTAGGTGATGCCTGAGTACAATTTGTTGAGATTTTGGATAGCATCAGATGTGTTGTAGCTCCAAAACTTTGTGGAGTGCTAGAACACATGAGAAATACAAAACCCATAAATCGTTTGGAGAAATTCCACCCAGTGTAAAAGTTATTCAAATAATTAATTTTTTTAATGGGGACCCTAAGTCTAACTTAGGGAAATTGAAAAATTAAAGTGAATTAATTTACCACATGTTCTAAGTGACGTGGATCAAGATTTCTCTAATCTTAGTCATTGATTAGTGATTAGATCACTTCTTTTGATTTCAAAACGAGAAAAGTATTAAAGGAAGACTTGGGGTCAGTTGGAGAACACACACAGAGTAGCAACACTTGAGCTAAGTCGAAATTTTGGAACACGGTTTGCTGAGAATTTTCGAGTGAGCTTGAAGTGCTAGTGAGGGATAGATCGACAAGGGATGTTTTGATCCGAGGCCGAGAATGCATACATCAGAGAGGCAGATCCCTACCAGGCAGCGCAGAGGCCAGTAGGAGGGACACATCCCATCTAGGTTGACGTAGAGACCACGCAGAGGGTTGCAGACCCTTCTCGATGACGGAGAGGCAACACAAAGGCCTTCAGGGTGACACAGGGGCAGCCTGTGCTGCGCTAGTTAGGAGAGGCTAATGCAGAGGTTGGAAGAGCTGCGTTGAGGGTTCTAGTGGGCCAGAAAGGGCACGTATTCAGTAATTCCTTAAGGGTTTGAATCAACCATATTTTCTATCTCGGAGTGATAAGGCACACCTGTCGTGAATTTCTATGTAGGGAAAACCATTACTGGTGCCCATGATGTATTCAGATTCTACTTAATAATAAAACCCTCAAAGAGCTACTACATCAATTTTCCCGCATTGGGTTTTTCCAAGGACATTTGTCCGAAAAATCATGTGTCCTTTGTCATATGTGCGCTATGTTTTAGTAAATGATTTGTATATGTGTAGGTTGCATATTGTGTTTACTTTGATGTTTTTTTTTAATATTTCAGTTAAATAACTTGGTGTATAATAAAAAAATAAGGAGAAGTAAATCAATATTCTGTAGTAGGGTTTCTGTGTTCATAAATTTTCACATGGTATCAGAGCAATTGCAGATCAAGTTGAAGCCATCAGCAAGAGGTTGAAGAATGTTTGCTGCAGGAAGTTAGCCGAAGCTCACAGATCCAGGAAGAAGGCAGCGCAGCACCAGGAGGGATGCAGACCTAACAGAAGGGTGACATAGTGCTAGTCTGCTCACACAGAGATGACGCAAAGCCTATCAGGCTAATGCAGGGCTGATGTAGACCCTAGAGGGTGACGCAGTCCAAGTTGGAGTGATGTTGTGCTGGTCACTGGAGTTGGAAGTGTAACTTCTGATCTTCAAAGTTGCTAGTGGGGCATCGGTTTTGTCGGTGTAGAACAATGCTTAGCAAAGTTGACAAAGTAAGGGGAAATAGTCCCTCAATAGGTTTTCTTGCTAAGAAATCTGAGATTCGATCAAGAGGGTGATCGTAGAGGGTTGATTCGAAAGAATTGGCGAAGGATTTCAGGGAGGAGGGAGCGGATTCTCTATAGGGTTTCTATCACCAAGAAACCCAGATCCGGTCTTTTGTTGAGAGTAGCAGCATCAGAAGGGAGAAGAGCACCTGCTTCGACTGTTTGAGCAAAGATGGCCCCATATGGACTGAGAGATCAGGATAGGTTAGATGGTGTATCTAACTTTGCTATCTAGAAAGCCAGAATCATGACAATCCTGGAGGAGTACGGTAAAAGAGATCACGATTAGAACGTCCTGGCTGTGCCAACCAATGTTTATGCTCTAAAGAAATTCAATGAAAATCAAGTGTGGGCTAAGCGCTTAATCATGGATGGAGAGAAATATCATGTTTTCCCGCAAATTGCTGAGAAGAAGATGACAAACGAGGCGTGGACAACATTAACCACGTTGTATCAAGGTAGCTTCGTCCAGAGGAAGATGCCTCTGGAGAATCAGTTGAGGATGTTCTAGATGCACAAAGGAGAGGAGATCGATCCCTTCCTCTTTAGATTGCAGACTATCTGAGACCAGTTGAT
The DNA here is from genome assembly GCA_034641835.2 of Pinus albicaulis. Lineage (NCBI taxonomy): Eukaryota > Viridiplantae > Streptophyta > Pinopsida > Pinales > Pinaceae > Pinus > Pinus albicaulis. Next base: position 962,988,117 of record CM076577.1, read on the forward strand.
TGCCACGGGGGCAAATCCAGATGATGGAATCATGGTGAGGACTGCCCTGAATGCAGTCACTGATGTTTGGGAGACCTTTGTCCAAAGTATCTTGGGTAGAGCACAACTCCCAAATTGGGGAGACATGTGGGAAATCCTTCATCAAGAGGAGATTTGGAGAATAACCAAGAGGGAATTCAGCAACAAAGGAGTCAAGATAAAGAAAGAGGAGGAAGATGCAGGCCTAACATCTAAGGGATAACGAAAGCAAGGGAAGAAGAAGAAGGACCTATCCAAGGTCTGGTGCTTTAGATGTGGCAAACTGGGACACTTTGCCAGTACTTGTCCCAAAAGGAAGGAAAAGGAAGCTTTGGATTCCAAGGCAACAATAACGAAAGGGGAAGATGGCATCGAAGATGATGTGGCCATGAGTGCTCATGTACCTCGAGAGAAGAGGTAGGGCGACATAGATCTGTAGAGTGAGCTACAGATGGACCGGTAAGATCCTTGAGGTGCCCAAACTATTGGATCACATACAAACTACGGGAGTTGTTAAAGACAGTAGTAGGATGACTGAATTCAGTGGTGCGGAAGATCATGGGAGGTACAGTGGAATTTCTAGTACGCTAGGGACGAGCAACGCAGAGGGGCAATGCTTACGCAGTGCATAGCAGTAGCAATGCCGAGGCTCAAGAGATACAAGGCAAAGCATCAACAAAGGGTGCTTTAGTGATGAGATGCAGCCATACCGACTTGTTTGTCAGTTGATTGGGTGATAGTCCTTTAGCTTCTTACTTCTCGTCAACTGAGTTGTAGTGCAACAGTTAGCAGTGGCAGTGCTATAGGTAGCATGATGCAACAATTTGAGAGGGAGTTGCAATACAAATGTGGCAATGTCAGTGGCAATGACATGGGAAATAGTATATAAAGAAACAACACAGTAGATGGAGGGTAGTAGACCAAACATCAGCAGCATAGAGACCGATGCTAGAGATTAGGGTGATGCTTAAGTGGTGAAGTATTGCTAAAGCACATTCCTCACTAAGGGGGAGTGTTGAGATTTTGGGTAGCATCAAGTCTAGCTCCGAAACTTTGTGGAGGGGCTAGAACACATGATATCTCCAGGACTCAGATATTTTTTGGAGAAATTCCACCAATTGTAAAAGTTATTGAAATAATTAAATTTTTTAATGGGGATCCTAAGTCTAGCTTAGGGAAATTGAAAAATTAAAGTGAACTAATTTGCACATGTGGTGAGAATGTTCTAAGTGATGTGGATCAAACTTTCTCTAATATTAGTCGTTGATTTCTCAACGAGAAAAGTATTAAAGGAAGGCTTGGGGTCAGTTGGATAACACACAGAGTAGCAGCACTTGAGCTAAATCGAAATTTTGGGGCGCGGTTTGCTGAGAATTTTTAAGTGAACTTGTAGTGCTAGTGAGGGGTAGATCGGCAAGGGATGTTCTGATCTGAGGCTGAGAATACATACATCAGAGAGGCAGATCTGTACCAAGCAGTGCAGAGGCCAGCAGGAGGGACGCAACCTAGCCAGGCTGACGTAGAGACCACGCAGAGAGGTACGCACACCCTTCTGGGTGACGCAGAGGCAACGCAGAGGCCTTCAGGGTGACACATGGACTGCCTATGCTGCGCAGAGACTGTGCTAGGCTGGGAGGTTGACATAAAGGCTGGAAGAGCTATGGAGAGGGTTCTAGTGGGGTAGAAAGGGCTCGTATTCGATGATTCATGAAGTGTTTGAATCAACCATATTTTCTGTCTCCAAGTGATAAAGTACAACTTCCATGAATTTCTTTGTAGAGAAAACCACAACTGGTGCCCATGATGTATTTAGATTCTGCTTAATAATAAAACCCTCAAAGATCTGTTGCATTGGTTTTCTTGCATTTGGGCTTTTCGAGGACATTTGTCCGAAAAATCATGTGTTTCCTTTGTCATATGTGTGCTATGTTTCAATAAATTATCTGTATATGTGTAGGTTGCAGATTGTGTTTACTTTGATGTTTTTCTGAATATTTATGTTAAATAACTTGTGTATAATAAAATAAGTAGGAGAAGTAAATCAATATTCTTCAATAGGTTTTCTATGTTCAAAAAATTTCACATGTCTATAAAGGGGTCCCCATTTGAGCCATTATGGATGGAAAATGGTGAAGAGGCCGGGAGAAAGTAACAAACTACAATGTATATGTCCCTCAGAGGAGAGACTCAGATGCTAATCTGAATCCACATAAACCTGGCAAACTCATCTTCAGCTACCAAAGATACTTTGTTTTGGAGTGAGTCATTAGCTAAACAAGCAACTCAACCTGATCCTCTGACCCCTCCTGAGCTCCTCATTTCCTGCTTGTAAACTAAGAACCGATGGTAACCTGTAATATCTGGGAGAGGTCGAACAAGGCTCGCATGAGTCTCTGTCATGAAGAGGATGTCTTTTGATTCAAGAGAATCATACAAGAGTCCTGGTGATGACCAGAAAGATCCATTGCCATTCCAACAATGGATAGAAATGCTTGTACCTTGTCATCTCCCCAAGCAGGCCCTGTGAAAATTTCAATCCAAAAAAATATTTCTACAGTGATAGTTTTATCTCTCCTTATTATTTCAATAAGTTATTTATAGAATTATTCTAGTAAATTTTGAAATAAATACTGTTGCAACATTCACGTGTATATGCAGAGAAAGGAACATTAAGAAATACAAGCATAAGAATCCATCACGTGTACACACTTATTTTTGGACAATTGTCCCCAGAAAAACCCAATGTGGAAAAACCGGTGCAACAGATGAGGGCTTATATATTATTCTTCAGCAATGAAATTCTTTACAAGGAAAAGACTAGCAAACTTCTTTAGAAAGCACCTGAGATATACTCTCCGGAACCCTGTGGATATTTTCTGACACCCGAAAGACCCACTACCTCCCTCTGTGTCACTCTGCGTGTCTCTCTCCGTAGTCCCTACGTCAGACTGTGTCACTCTGTGTGGGCGTTGCGTGGGCTCTTTGCGCTGCTTTCAGTGGCCCTCTGCGTCCTTCTCTCCTCGACTTTTGTCACTACTGACTCCCTCTCCTTTTGCCTTGCAACTCTCCCTCTGAAATCGGATTCTATTCCTTCATAATCGACTTCCTTCAGGTTATTGAGTGTATGCCCAGCTTGCTTTTTAAATGACTCTCAAGCCTTCTTTTATAATCTTCTTATTGCCGAATCAACGACCTAGATTAGAAGTCTAATCAATGGTCAAGATTAAAACTTGGCTTGATCTTCGTTCTCTAGAAGATTCACACTTTTTTTTATTAATATACATTAATTATTTAATTTCCCTAAGTTTAGACTTAGAGTCTACACTAAAATAATTATTTATATTAATAAAATGTAAATCGAGTGGAATTTCCACAAACGGTTTATGGGTCCTTTGGAATACTGATGTCCAATCCTCCTTACAAATTTTGAGACTTGTAACACTTTGTGATGCTACAAAAATCAATAGGCCCGTCATTTGGAACCTCTAGTTCGGGGTTCCCACCCAGGTGGGAAAGAGTCCCGAATGACTGCCCGGAGATTCCTGATAACTGCCCATTTCCCTGTCTGTCGTGCTGCCATAACCTGTTCTCTTGATTGTTTAGGTTCCACCACCTATACTCAAGTGAGTTCCTCATCCAAGAAAATCTTTCTGGGACGAGGAAACAACTTTCGCTTAGCCCTAAAGGTGCAAAGTCGATCGGATGCAGTTTGAAACTTGAGGAAGAGAGTGGAAAGAGAAGTACCACTTCTGGACGCAAACGATTGAAGACTTCATGGAATAAGGGGAATGGAATATCTCTGGTTGTGGGCAAGGTCATTGGGTTGTAGAAGATTTATGGATTTGGATTGGTGAATCCTCATCGAGAAATTTTTCGGTCATTGACTGTCGTTGGATCCTGTGTATCAAGCAAAGATTCTAAAACATGAATGATTGGTACAGTGGTGAGGGCATGTATGAGATGGAGTTTACTGAAACAGAGATCAACAACATGAACAATTTGGTGTGTGAATATAAGCAATACCAAAATGCAACGGTTGATGAGGAGGCTGATTTCGATGATGAGGAGGAAAATCAATACCAGGAGATGTAAAAATTGTTCCCGCAACAACAGCTATTGCTGCAATTAATTCGGTAAGGATTGCCAAGTCTGGTTGTTTGGCATTAGGAAAGCATAAGATTATAACAGGGCATGCTCCAAATTCCTCTTACCGTATCACTGATGGGAATTCCATCTTGCTCCACTTTATTCCTCAAGCATTATAGAACATCCATTAAATATTCTCAATATCTCATCCTAGCAAGGTTTCACTTCTCAATTATACAAAAAGAAAAGAAAATAAAACATCAATGGATCAAAACCATTTCTTTTGTGTTCTTTCACTTTTTTAAGACTGAATTGTTACCCTTCATAAATTTAAAGATGCCAAATTGAAACATTGTTTGAAAATTTTCTTTTATGATTTTGAGGCAATAATGTTACTCTTCATAGATTTAAGGGGGCCAACTTGAAATGTTGTTAGAGCATGACATATCGTAATTGCAGTTCTAATGGACATATCATAAGCATAGTCTCTTAACATAAGGGCACCTTTTCTTGGAACATCTAAATAGTACTTGGTAAAATTGTGATTGGCACTAATGAAGTCCAATTAATAGTGATATGGGTGGTTTTATATTTTTTGGGGGGGCAATAAGCCCCTCCCATCTTTGGTTTTAATCATTATTTGACTTGTCAAAATGATCACATTACCCCCTATTTGTTGTTATTTTAGTGCCCTACATTTTTGTATTGTGATCAACAACCTAATTGGCATAGTTTTGTTGCCAATTCATAGAGCTATGAAACAATGGATCCAATTATCTTGAGTTACCCATGAAACACTCCCAATCCCCATGGATTGAGGGAGATATAATTCTTATGAAAAAACAACCAACTTCCCTTTATTTGTGGGTTGACAATTTTCCTAATCTAAATCTTATTATGTATAATTGAGCAACTCTCCATACATTTTTTATTTTAATCTAGACTTCATCTTAAATGCTCTTTAGTTCTTTAGGGTTATGAAACACTTTGGCACTTTGGTTTTCCTTCTCCATAATTGCCCTCTTCTCTCAAAGACACACCACTACATGTCACTCTTACCTTTATTAATGGTGTTTATGGTAGCTCTATGTTTATTGTCTTGCCTTCCAAGTATCTCTGCAAGGGTAATACATAGCATGGAGTTTTACAACCCACCTAGGGAACTAAATGATCACTCGTCCCCTTCTCTCTTCCTTAAACACATGAAAGAAATATACTAACTAATCCTTATTGTTCTTATTTTGTATTTTAGAGAGGGGAATGATAAGCTCTATCTCTATTATTTAATATGTGTGTGTGTGTTTCAAGTAGCTAATGTAGGAACCAAAATAAAATATGAAAATAAATCAAATTTCGACATTACTTTATTTGATTTGATTTATGTCATTAGTTGGGCCATCTAAATAATGAAAACACTTTAAACCAAGTTAAAACACTTTGTATCAGAGGTCACTTAAGTAAAGGTCCAAATTTTTACTAGGCTTATTGTCCCTTCTTCTTGTTTTGTTTTCTAGGTTCTATTAATATTAGTTATCTTTGCTCTATTACGATCATGTGGTAGTGAGTTGGTCATCTACCTTAGGGTTCTCCTCTTGGATCCTTTGGTTAATTCTTTGAGGGATAGTTGGGTTCCTAGTTGGAAAGGGTAGTCTTCATACCCTTCTTGGTTTGAGAAATTTTATTCCATTTCATGTCATTCAAACCATATTAATTTCAAGTGGCTAAATCATATATTCATCTTCTTTTGATTTCCTTAATATCCGTAAAAGTATATTTCCTTTCAACCTCCCCTCTTTTAGGAATGTTGTCTCTCTTTGTCAACCTTTGTTTTCAAAGAGAGCATTGTGTTTCTTTTGAACCCTTCCACTTTCAAGGAAAGTTGCTATGTTGTTTATCTTTTGTTTCAAACCACGAAATCCCCATAAGAGAAAGTTCCCCTCTTCCTTTACAACTTTATATTTCAAACATTCTACATGGAGAAGGCATTCTCCGTCCTATCTCCGAGTCTCTCAAGTGCAATAACCAAACAACATTCCATACTAGTTCAAAGTTTAGGCTTCTACCTTGGCTCCATGGATTTCACTACGTTGTCAATCAAGAAAACTTCACTACATTTCCCTTAAGGATTCACAAGTATCAACTTTTCAACAGGTCCTTGAGTCTCCCATGAGACTGTTAGAAAATTGGAAAGGCGGAAAGATTTTCTTATATTGATACTTACTTGTGATATTCCTAAGTTATTATTAACTTTGTTTATGTTCTTATTTTATCTTCTTTTCATCAAGCAATCATCAAATCAAAACATGAATATTAGGGACACCAAATATAGGCACTCAGCCATGGCTAAAACCCCTCTATAGGGGAAAACCCAATCAGATTTTGTACTAGTAGATTCAAATCAAGACGAGACAATCCAATACCTATTAGACCTAGACAAAGACCTCTCCCAATCACCAAGTTAGCCCTTTCTTCATGTAGATGATCCTTGCCAAAGTCTCCAAGTACCAACTTCATAGTTGCAACTTCAATCCAGAATTTCAGCCCCCCGGCCACAAATTTTCGGTCCCCAACTTCAGAACTTTGGACCTGCAGTGAATTCAAAACTTCACCCCCAACAACAACCCAGTAAATTTGCACGTGTGAGAGATAGAATTCCCAAGAACTCGTTTTAGGTCTTCCTAGCTTCTTTCATCCTTTTCCAGCTACTTTTTTCTCTTTTATGCTTCTCTTCCTTGTAGATTGAAATTTTGGAGTGAGTGAGACAAATAGGTCAAACTGCCTCTCTATATATAGCCTTTCTGTTGGATTGAATTTCCCTAATTAGAACAATTTCATGGGGATAGGGTAGACTTGGTGTGGAGGTGAAAAATAACCTTTTTGACTACAAAATAATTCTTTTTACACCAAGGGTCTAATAAAAATGAGAATGACAATGACTGTTGACTCAAGACAAAACCTAGAATACCTCAATGGAGGCTTTGACCTAGAAAACATTGACCCAAACATGAAACCCATGCTTTAATAATTCATTTTCTCTAATAATAAAATTTCTTTTGACAGGTACAAATATGAAGACCGGTACTAGTTACATTCTTTAGCACTCCCTCTTAACTAGGGAGGTATTCATAATTTCATACATATAAAGGTACATGGAAGATCTCAAAGTGATATGAAATATGAATAATTCGAGCACACATTGTGCTATAGATTAGATACCTGACGGGGTACTCTAATCGAGTGGGATTAATGTGAACTCAAGCTTTAGCCACTCTAGGTACCATCAAGATTTTAAGCTCTATCAACAACCTAGGGATCTAGGTGTGTATCCAAGGTGTTAATTTTGGGAAATTAGGTCCAAACTCCATGTTGTGATGCTCAGATGATGATGCCAATATTTGTATTAGATTCCTCTTTCAGAGAGGTGCAAGATCAATCTAAAGATCATCTTGATCCGATGAGTAGAACATTTATTTTGAATTAATTCCACTTATGTGCAAGGTCGGCCAAAATTGTAATGTAGGCTTGGAGACCCAACAAATGTGTCACACACCCTCACTAATGGATATATATTGGTCAACGTTGGAGGTCATTTTCACCATCACTTATCATATTCTCTCTGTGCACCTGATTGGTTCGATCACACACTTGGTGGCTCCTCTTCACTCACACATGGGAAAAACAACATCTAGGGTTTCAGATCTGGTCTAGGGTTTTTAGCGCAGATTTGACCAACATTGACGGCCCGAAACTCTCCCAAAACTTCGATCTCTGCAGTCCACATTTTTTGGCAAAAAAATCAAGGTTGGACATTGACTTTGACTTGGATGCGTTGACTTTTTGCTATCGTTGTTTTGCGTTGACCGTTGACTGGACGATGTTGACTTTTGTTGATTTTTGCATTGACTGATGTAGAGCCGTCTTGAGGGTTGTGTGACACATTTTGGTTAGCTGACCGTAAGGAGACTTTGCTGGTTGAAGCATCATGTTGACCGTCGTAACGCACCACAACACATATATTTCGTTGATCAAGTTAAGTGTATTTTTGGCTTGTCTTTTGTCGATCTATTGGTATGTTCTATCAACATTTTACTTTCATGTTTATGTGATTGCTATTTGATATTGGGTATAAATTAAAGTTGCATCAAGCATAGAACATCTACAAAAATTTACATGGTATCGGAGCTAAGGTGAAGACAAAGCCCAAGTTTGTATTAAGAGCAATCATCGAAGAAGTAGTATTTGTCAAGGACTCATGGGTACCTCAAATTATAATGGCTTCAAAGTTGATGAGAAGTTGACTGGAAAGTCTAAATTTCATGCTTGGAAGATGTCTTTGGATTTAATATTGGAAGACCTAGATGTCATGAACTATGTGTAGGGTAAAATCCAAGAGCCTCCATCATCTGCACCTGTTGCCACCAAGTCAAAGTATAAGAAAGGGGAAATCAAAGCAAAGCTGATCATCCAGGATTCCATCCATAAGAGTCTAGTTGCCTACATCTCTGAGTTGGGCACATCTAAGGAGGTGTATAATAAGTTGGTCAATATGTTCAGGGCTAACAATGAAAATCAATTCCTTTTCTTTAAGAACCAATTGAAATTTTTTAAGAAAGGCACAGATGAATTCATTCAATCCTATTTTATGAAGTTGACTAAGATCAAGAATAACCTTCTTGCCATTGGGGAAACAATAGTTAATCAAGAAATGGTTCTCACCACACTTGGAGGTTTCCCCTCTGAATGGAATGTATTCATCACTACTATTCTCAATAATAATGTGATTCCTAATTTTGACGAAGTATTGTCAAGATGCACTCAAGAGGAAACAATAATGATGGAATATGAAAATGAAGTTAATGTTGCCTTCACTGCTCGTGCTAAGAAGAAGAACAATGGTGGTCCAAGGAACCATGGAAGAGCAGGGGCCCAAGGAAAGAAAGAAATATGTTACACATGTAACGAGACTAGCCACTATGTTAGAGAATGCCCTAATAGAAAGGATTCTCTTGTGGATGATGATAATAACAACAACAGAAGGAATGGAAATCAAAGGAAAAACAGGTTCAAAGGAAAGAGGAAGGCTCCCTCTGGTCGCAATGGAAATGGGCAACCTTTCAAAAGGTCAAGAAATTCCAAGTATGAGGAATCTAATGTTGTTGATGATAAGAGAAATGAATTCATTCCTGTATCTGCCCTCTTTGTTGCATCTCCACTAGACACCATGGATGTCTGGTTGATTGATAGTGGTGCTTCAAGGCACCTCACTGGGTTTAAAGAATCAATTTTTGATTTGATTGTAAAGGATACTAATCTGAAAATTATAATTGGAGATAATGCCACTTATCCCGTGAAATGGACAGGGATTGTGACCCTCCATCTATCTCAAGGTCAAGTCCTTCACTTGCAAGATGTACTATATGTACCTGATTTGAAGAAGAACCTTGTGTCTATTTCGGCCATGGAAGACAAAGGTTTCAATGTGGCATTTGTCGATGGAAAGGTACGCATTTGGAAGAAGAGTTTCAAGGAAGCTCTTACGATTAAGTTTAGAGTTGATACACTTTACTAGGTTGGAGGAAGTCCACTGGGAGCTATGATATGTGATACTATTCGTCAAACTGAACTATGGCACCAGAGGTTTGGACACCTTCATTACAAAACCTTTCCAGAAGCAAGGAAGGTGGTGACAGGGATGCCTGAATTCAAAAATGATCATGAAGGTGTATGTGAGGGTTGTGCTGAAGGAAAACATATAAGGGGACCTTTCCCCTCAAGTGTCACAAAGGGTTGTGCTGAAGGAAAACATACAAGGGGACCTTTCCCCTCAAGTGTCACAAAGACATTTGATGTATTGCAATTGATACATTTTGATCTATCTAGTATGCTGCTCGTGACATCTTTGGGAGGATGTTCTTATTACATGACATTTATAGATGACTTCTCTTGCAAGACTTGGATATAATTCTTGAAGAAGAAGGATGAAGCATTCATGTGGTTTCGTACTTTCAAAGCCTTGGTGGAAAATCAAGAAAGGAAGAAGATCAATATTTTTGAGGACCAATAATGGCACTGAATATGATATGAACGAGTTCAATAACTTTCGCAGAGAAGCTGGCATCAAGAGGGAGACCCATTAGGGGAATTTTGAGGTCTAAAATGGGCCTCCTGAAAAAAATTGTACAACAAATATAAACTTTATAAGCACCAATAGGATTCAAGATGATGATGTCAACCGTGGGGGATGATTCACCATTTTTTAAGTAAAAAGGGTAAAAAGATTAAAAAATAATAAAATAATAAAACTATTTTTTCAACTCGTATTTTCAACTTATCTCTCAAAGTTTTTACTCAAATTTCAAGCAGGAGTACACGTTGAATGAAAAATTTAATTTCTCATCCAAGGAGTACCCATGTTGCATACTTTCGATGCACCCTGCTACACAAAGAATGAGAAAACATGAAAAAACGTTATTGCAATCACATTTTTTTATGTTCTTCTCATTTTTCATGTACCAGGGTCCATCAAAAGTATGAAACATGGGTACTCCTTGGATGAGGAATTAAATTTTGCATCCAATGAGTAATCCCACTCGAAATTTGATTAAAAATTTGGGAGATAAGTTGAAAATACGAGTTGAAAAAGTAGTTTTTTCATTTTTCCCTCTAAAATTTGATGATCTGATCAAATTTTATTTTATTATTTCCACTATTATTTTATAATCTCCTTAGGAGGCCCATTTTAGACCTCAAAATTCCCCTAATGATAACCATATATACTCCTGAGAAAAATGGTGTTGCTGAAAGAAAGAACATGATCATTGTGGAAGCTACCCGTGCCATGCTATGTGACCAAGGTCTTCCGAAGTTTCTATGGGGAGAAGTTGCGAACATTGCTGTGTACATCCAAAATCAATACCCACATTCCACTCTGGACTCCAAAACTCCCGAAGAAGTATTCTCTGGTAAGAAACCTGATGTTTCACATTTTAGAGTTTTTGGATGTTCTGTTTATTTTCATGTATCAAAAGAGAAGAGAAACAAGATGGATGCTTCTGGGAAGAAGGGAATGTTTGTGGGCCACAATGAAAATTCGAAGGTTTATAGAGTCTATGTGCCTGGTCAAAGAGAAGTGGAGATTTACCACGATGTTGCCTTTGATGAAGATACTTCCCTTAGGAAAGTGATAAATCTTCCGAGCTCTGAGGAAGATCATCATTAGGGGAATTTTGAGATCTAAAATGGGCCTCCTAAGGAAATAATAAAATAATAGCTAAACCAATAAAATAATATTTATGAAATTTCAATTCACTTCTTGCACCACAATCCATGTAACCATAGTTAAATTCAATTCAAAATTTGTACCAAAATGAAATTAATAAAAAAATTGTATTGATGTGACTATAAATAAGAATGAGCTTTCAAGAAAAAATCATTATCATTGAACAACTAACGCATTTGTCCTTTTTACTTAAATAACTTAAAATAAAATATAAATATAAATGTATAAATTCTTAATTATATTATATGCTATTAATTAAAACTCATATTACTTAAATTGTTTAATAACATGTAATTGATATACTATATAAAAATAATATAATATAATATAATAAATGTATAGGGATATGCTTTGTTTCTTTCAAGAAATATGAAATGATAGTAATATATTTTTATTCAAAAAGTGTGAAATGACATTTATTATGAGTACTTTACTTTGACTTTAAAAGTACTTAGAGCACTACCATAGTTAACCATGAGTTTTTATCCACCACTGAGAATGTGACAAGTAAGTACCTTTAACTCAAGTAATGCCACCTCAACCATTAGGGATGATGTCATCCCCTAAAATGTGATTGGTTCTCATAAAATGAATTTTGATTGTACATTTTCCTTAGGAAGCCCATTTTGGATCTCAAAATTCCCCTAATGGATGTAAGATATGGCAATAAGGAAGAACCAAAAGATGAGATGATGCCCGATGTTGAAGGACCAATGGACTTTATTGATCCACCTCCTTCAATGAAGGGAAGACCCTCATGGATTAGGGATACTCTCGAGGATGTCAAGATACATATGGCCCCAAGGGGGACATTCTGTGAAAGCAAGAAGCCAAATAGATACCAAGGGTATCTAGCAGCCATGAGTACAATCGCACAATCTAAGCCTGGATCATTTGAAGAATCCATAAAGCATCAAGTCTGGAAGGATGCTATGCATGAAGAGTACAAGTCTATGTCTGGGATGTGGTTCCAAGACCGAAGGACAAAGCTATTGTCACCTCGAAATGGCTCTATAAGATCAAGCATGGATCTTATGGTAGTGCTAAAAATTTCAAGGCAAGATTCGTTGCCCGTGGCTTCTCTCAAAAGGAAGGCATAGACTATGATGATATATTTGCACTTGTGGCCCAATATACCACCATCTGATCTATTATTGCCCTTGCTGCTATACAAGGATGGAATCTTCATCAGATGGATGTGAAGACCACCTTTCTACATGGTTCGATAAAGGAAGAGGTGTATGTGGAGAAACCTCTAGGGTTTGAAGTCCAGGATAGAGACACTCATGTATGAAAGTTGAAGAAATCCCTCCATGGGTTGAAGTAAGCCCCCAGGGCTTGATACGAGAGGATAGATAGCTACTTGATGAAGTTGGGCTTCACTCTTAGTAATGATGATCCGAACCTTTACTTCAAGGTTGATAGAGAAAAGCCTCTCATTCAGGTTCTCTATGTGGACGATCTCTTCCTGACAGGTGCTGACCCTCTCATTCATCAGTGTAAGAGGGAGCTTGCTTCTGAGTTTGCGATGAAGGACCTAGGACTGATGCATTACTTCCTAGACTTGGAGGTATGCTAGAGACCTGGCGAGATTTTCCTCTCTCAAGGAAAATACATTGTGAAGCTGCTGGAAAGATTTGGAATGGTGGACTGTAAGTCCATGTCGACATCGATGGAGCTCAACTTTAAGAAGTTGAGTGGAAACACTGTTGGGCCCGTGCTAGCAAATCCTACCGAGTATCGTCAACTCGTATGGGCCCTAATATTCTTAGTGAACACCCGTCCGGACGTATGTTTTGTAGTGAACACTTTAAGTCAACAAATGGTTTATCCTCATCACATTCACTGGGTTGGTGCCAAGAATCTGTTGAGATATCTTTGGGGCATAATAAACCATGGGTTGAGATACACTGTCAGGAGTTTGAGACCCCATAGATACACTGATGTCGATTGGGTTGGTAGTGTGGTGGATCGCAAGAACACATCTGGATGTTGCTTCACACTTGGGTCTACTTCAGTATCTTCGATGAGCAGGAAGTAGAAGTCGGTGGCTTTAAGCACCACTGAGGCCGAATACATAACAGCAAGTATGACCTATTGTGAAGTTGTTTGGTTGTGAAAGATCTTCAGTGAGTTGTTTGGGCATGTGTTAAATACCACCGTTATTCTTTGTGATAACTAGAGTGGGATTGATCTGTCAGAGAATCCCCTGTTCCACGATCAATCCAAGCATATTGATATCAAGTACAATTTTATCCAGGATATGGTACAACGAGGTGTCGTAAGGCTCGATCATATAGGAACTAATGAGAAAGTTGCAGATATTCTCACAAAGCCCTTGGGGAAGGTCAAGTTCCTAACCTTTCACAAGAATCTTGGAATCGTGGAATGACCCTATGCTGAGGGTCTTGTTGGACGATGAACTCTGGGAGCCCTAGGGGGTTTTGGGGATAGCTTCTTGGAGCTATAAGAAACCACAGGGCTAGGATTGTTGAACCTTGTTGGTTTGCTTTTGCCCCACCATTATGATATTGAATTGGTTCACCTCTCTTTGATCTGTGCCCTGTATGCATCCTACCCATGGAGTCCCGAACTCATGGGAAGTACCTCTCATCTTGGCCAATGAGGTGGGAAAAGCTAGAGACTAGTAGCAAGACTAATGGATGCATCAAATATTGCCGTACTATCTATGTCTAGGATGACAAGTGTCCAACCACTTGATCTGGGATCAAGTATAGTGAGGTTTTGGACCTCCAATGAACTTCGGGTCAGTTAAACCAACTTCGGGTTGGTATGTGACTCCCTTGAGTCCTATAGAGGTTTCAGACCTCTGATCTAATTTTTTTAGCCGAGAGTGATGTATTTGTGACTCACCTTTTGTTCTGAAATAAAGAAGCCAGAAAAGCAAGTTACGGTGGGATGACGCATGATTTTTGGATGGCACAGGTGGATGGAGTTCTCCCTAGTTGAGAGGGAGTATTAATTTTGGGAAACTAGGTCCAAACTCCATGCTGTGATGCTCAGATGATGATGCCAATATTTTTATTGGATTCCTCTTTCGAAGAGGTGCAAGATCGATCTAAAGATCATCTTGATCCGATGAGCAGAACATTTATTTTGAATTAATTCCACTTATGTGCAAGGTCGGCCAAAATTGTAATGTAGGCTTGGAGCCCCAACAGATGTGTCACACACCCTCACTAAGGGATATATATTGGTCAACGTTGGAGGTCATTTTCACCATCACTCATCACATTCTCTCTCTACATCTGATTGGTTCGATCACACACTTGGAGGCTTCTCTTCACTCACATGTGGGAAAAACAGTAGCTAGGGTTTCAAATCTGGTCTAGGGTTTTCAATGCAGGTTTGACCAACGTTGACTTTGGTCAAATCTTGGTCAACTTGACCTAAAACTCTCGCAAAAATTTGATCTCTGCAGTTCGCATTTTTAGCACACAAACCGAGGCTATACATTGACTTTGACTTGGCTGGGTTGACATTTTGCTGTTGCTATTTCGCGTTGACCGTTGACTGGACATCATTGAATTTTGTTGACTGTTGTAGATTTTTCTTGAGGGTTGTATGACACATTCTGGTTGGCTGACTGTAAGGAGACTTTGTTGATTGATGCATCCTGTTGACCGCCATAATGCACCACAACACATATATTTTGTTGATCACGTTAAGTGTATTTTTGGCTTGTCTTCCGTCGATCTATTGGTATTTTCTATGAGCATTTTCCTTTCATGTTTATGTGATTGCTATTCGATATCGGTATAAAGTAAAGTTGCATCAAGCATAGAACATCTACAAAAATTTACATAAGGCTAGAGCTCCATGACCATTGCCACCCTCCTTACTTCAGGATCTAGACATCAACACATAGGTCATCCATATGTCCTCCCAGACATTAGGAACTCAGCCCCATATGCTCACATCTCTCCTTATAAGCTAAATCAGATATATATATGTCACTTTCAAATATGCTTCAAACGTTCAACCTTTTTACGAAGAGATCCTACACAATCACAACCCCATTCAGTATTAAACTTTAAAATACATATATAAGTAAACATAAACCTCTAGGGTCCTTATTCATCATGATGCTACTCATATTATGATCAATTTATCCATATACAATCTATCAGAAGATTTCCTTTTCTTTCACTTATTCAATACAACCCCAACACTTTTCAAATGTTTTGTAACTTCACAAATTTTGAACATATATTTGGAGTGCTTTCATTCATTATTTCTTCGAGGTATTTCCTATGACTGTCATCATATGCCTCCCTCTCAACTAGGGAGATATATCAATTCTTCAAGCTCCCTCTCAACTAGGGAGATATATCCATTCTTCAAGCTCCCTCTCAACTTAACAACTTCCTTCTTTTATAACAATGGGGAAGCTTCAAATTTTCAAGGCTTTATTCTCTCCCATGGTATCAAGGTTATCTTGATCATCATCATGCTCATGAACATCTTCTATATCTTGAAGATTATGTACCTGCAAAAATTTAACAAGTACAATCAAATACAAATATATAGAACCATGAAGTCAACTATATCAAAATCATTTCATTACAATAGAAGCATCAAAATATCAAATACCTAAACCTAGTTAGGTTCATACTCAGCAAAGGTTACATCCTTTTCCATACTCAAATTCAAATTCTTGCTAGGCTTTTTTCATAAACCCTAGACTCCATCTTTGAGACATAAAGCCTTAGATATCAACAATAACAATCCAATCATAGTACTATACATATAAGGTTTCAACGATATGATTTTAGAATTTACATGTCAGACTCTACAAGAGTTTGTTGCAACCCCTAAATTTATCAACTATCAAGATAGAATACTTACATATACATATTTATGGTTTCATTATCATGCCCTATCATTTTATATAAATATTCACTCCTAAACCAAAGGCATAAATATTAATACATCAAAGTTATATATACAACAATTTTGACCAGATTAGGGTTTCGATCATATAGATGAATATACACCTAGGGTTTCATTCCTAGGATCTTACTATAGTTATTACAAGGGTTTTTTTCATAAACCCAAACTCTAAAAATCTAGGGTTTCATTATAATATTAACAAAAAAGCCCTAAAGGACTAGGGTTTTTATCATAACATCATTAAAACCTTAAACCTCAAAAGAATAGGATTTCTAGACTTTATCAAAAACCCCCAAGTAGATTAGGGTTTCATTATTCAATATTGACATACCCTTAGCATTAAGAGGCTAGGGTTTTACAGTGAACCATAAGGGTTAGGGTTTCACAAGAATGATCAAATGACAAGAGATATTATAACGAGGTTACATTCAATCTAATGATTAATCATCCTAACAAAAATCTCTATGATTCAAAACCCTATATATAAGAACGTTAGTAATACTAAGTAAGTTTCAAAAGAGAATAATCATACTTATTGTATGGAGAGAACCTTGTGACACTACTTATAGTCTAAGACATACCTTGAGTTGTTCTTTACCAAACCTTTTAGGACTTCAGTTCTTGAAGGGATTCCTTTGGAACAAAACTTTCTTCATGATTCAAGTCTTTCCTTTGATGTATCCTCCATAACCTTTGTGTATTATGCAAGCTTTCTTACCATGGAAAATTATAAAGAAAAGGTTATTAGTATATAATACAAACAAATCTCGATGTGAGGAGGAAACCAAACATGAAAGATGAAACAAAGAACAATATACTTATATTTTGGTAAAATGGTGAAGGCTCCCTCTTAATCCAATATTTCTGAGGGATACCTACAACTTATCAAAACAATTTAAAAATGTTCTAACAAGACAAAATCTAGAAATCAAAACATAAAAGAAAACAATAAAATACTAAGGAGGATATGTGAGAGAGGACTTAATAATATAAGTCTTTGACTTCCAATTCTTCATTCTTGTTCTTCTTAGGTGGATCTTCATCGATAATATTTTCTTGTTCCCTATCTCTCTTCTTATTTCTTGGATTCTCAGGATATTGATTTTTGTAATGACCCATCTTATGATAGTTGTAGCATTCAATCTTGGATAGGTCAAATTTCTTCTTTGGTCCTTTGAACTTCTTGAACTTCTTGTGATGAGCAGAATAGGAATTATATGTGTTGTCTTCTTCGTCCTCCTTCGGGTTGTTTACTAATGATATTCAAGGTTCTTCTTGACTGCATGCATTCCATATTTGTTCGAAGGTTGGAGTATCCTTCCAACTGCTAATTCCTGATGCAAAAGCACTCCAAGATTTTGGTAGACCTAGATGAGCAACAATTACAAGTTAATTTTTTGGTACAACCTCATCTATTGCTTAGAGTTCATTTCTTATTTTATATATCCTTACAAAATATGATGGCACAACACTGTCTCTTGTCATCCTTATTTTCTTTAGTTAAATTTTGAGGCTATCCATCTGACCAATGTTATTGCTCGTGAATAATTTGGAAAGAGCATCATTCATTTCTTTAGTAGAGTCTATGTTGAATATGTATGGAATTAGGTTGTCTTTTACTCCATCTACTATAAGATTCATGGCCAATATTTTGGTTTCTCTTAACTTCTCCTTTCCTTCATCATCTCTAGGTTTCTTGACCTTTCCTTGAACAAGATCTAAAACTTTGTGCTTAGCGAGTATAATATCTATCCTCTTTTTCCATGTCATGTAGTTGGAGGATCCTTATAGCTTATTTTCTCCCTTCATTGTAGTTGATATAGTTCCTATAAATAATAGGCTTCTCTCCTTATATATTTCTATCTCTTTTTCTTCAATAGATCTTCAAGTTGTCTTTTTTGTCCTTCTTCAACTTAGCTCTGACACAATGTTAGAAAATCAGAAAAGTAGAAAGGTTTTATTATATTGATAATTACTTGTGATATTCTTGAGTTCTTATTAAATTTGTTTATGTTCTTTTTTTATCTTCTTTTCATCAAGAAATCATTAAATCAAAACATGAAGATTAGGGGTACCAAATATAGGCACTCAGCTAGGGGTAAAACTCCTCTATAGGGGAAAACCCAGTCAACTTTTTTACTAGTAGATTCAAATCAAGATGAGATAGTCCAAGACTTCTTAGACCTAGACAAAGACCTCTTCCAACTACCAAGTCATCCCTTCCTTCCTGTATATGATCCTTGCCAAAGTCTCCAAGTACCAACTTCACAGTTGCAACTTTAATCTAGAATTTCAGCCCCCCAGTTATGGATTTTCAACCCCCAACTTCAGAACTTTAGACTTGTAGTAAATTTAGAATTTTGGCCCCAACAAAGACCCAGTAACTTTGCACGTGTGAGAGATAGAATTCCCAAGAACTTGTTTTAGAACACTGTTACCGATGAAATAGGTAACTTGACCTCAAAACTGGAACTCTAGCCCAAAAAGTCTCAAAAAACATGAAAAAACACCCCAAAAACAAAAAGTGTCTTCCAGAACGCACTTGGTTTTTTTGAAGGTCAAATTTCAACACTTTATAAAATTATGCTAAAAACAAAATTGTTTTTTGGAAAAAGGATTGAAAAAACACCCTCAAAACAAAACTAGTTGATGCTGGAATAACAAAAAAAAAAATTGTGTCATAATTTTGACACTTGTAACAATGGAGTTAAAGACAACATATTAGGAAATTTTTTAAAATTGTAAATTTCTAGCATTTTTGATAGATGATGTTAAATATAAACAAATACATGTCTGAAGGGCTTATCATTTCGAACAATTTTCATCCATGTTGTTAAACATAAAATATCTTGACTTTAAACAACCCCAAAATTGTAATTATTGTCAACCATAACCTTAAAGATAAAATTTGGTAGTGCATAAAAACCTTAATGAAAAGTTGTAAATCTAAAGTTTTTCAATTTTAAGTGTTCAACATACTTGAACAATGAAATTATGGAGAAATTATAAGACTTAACAATTTAAAAAAATGAACAAGTAAATGAAAAAATTATCATTGAACAGAAACAAGTAAGAGTAATTTTAATTTTAAAGGATAAAAAATTATCTTTTTTCAAATCTTAGCATAAGACAATTTTAAATATAATTTCAACCAAAACCTAAAAATCAAGCATCAAAACAAAGTGTTCCGTTTCAATGACGCATATAATTATTAAAAATTTTAAAATTATCTTATACCAAATGGTAACAATACACAATATCATGGTAATATCACTGCATAATCTAAAAATTCAACATTAGTTTCTATTTTCTATTTTACTTATAATTAAAATATCAACATTAGTACATTGAATATAACATAAATTATTTTTGTAATTCATTGTTTCATTGTCGATATTCTAAAGAGATGAATTCTTCATAATTAAAACATATAATCCAACAAACATAGAAATGTCTCATAACTTCATGAAAAATGAGATGGAAGTCAAAATTTTTATTTCAAGTTACCATGCAAACATCAATTACATAAAAGTGTCTTAGATAGTTATTCAAAATCAACCATAGGTTCTGGCACACCATCATAATCTACATCTTCAGATGAATGGCTCGATGAAGATGAAGATGATCCATATTCTTCTCTTTCATCAACTAGTGCTCCATCTGAGTCAACATGCATGCCCACCATTTCAGAGTTCAAAAGTCTTGTAGATCTACGTCTACATTCTGCAGAGTCCCATTTCAACAGTAATTGTTCTAGTAGCAATTTCTTCAAAATATTTATGGTCTGCAACCGAAGAGTTCCTCTCTTTGTCAAATTGAAGTCATACACAAGTATGTCAACATCCTCCAATTTTAAGACATTTGTGCGGTGACGATTTATATTTGTGCCCTTTCTTTTTCTCTTTCTGCCAATTCTTTTTTCCACTACCATCTCTGGCTTGTACACACCATTGAAAGGGTGGGTACTTGTAGCATACCAATGTACATCAACAGCTGTAATCTCTTCATTTTCATTAATGACCTTTATAACCTTGGCAATCCGGAATGGATAGCCAAGTGGATCTTCATCTGCTAACAATGCTATCATGCAACCCTCCTTAAGATCCTGCACAGAACCCCTGTAAAGGTCTTCCATGGCTTCACGTTGTGCACGTGATCTTCTAGAACCAATATAGATTTCTCTTTCCTCTACCTGTGGGGAATTAATAATAGCTTAAGGCTGTTGTTGTTCAACATTGTGTGTTTCCTGATGTTCATGTTCATTTGGCATATTTTGTGGCCAAAAAAAAGGAGTCTTCAAAAGCGTATCCCCATTTAATGATCTTGAAATCATATCACTTTGATTACTGAAAAAAGACTCCCACCAAACTGAATCAGCAACATCGAAGTATTCATATGTATCTCTAATACATCTTTTAATTTCCTCTAGACATTCAAAATAATTTATGTCTCTCTTCTACCTTCGTGCATTATGGAGTTCAGAAACTGACTGTAATAAAAATAGCTTTGATGAAAACATTGGATGCTCTGGAATGAACTTCAAAAATGCTAAACCTAATGATGGTCCCCATTCTTCAATAGTTGAATACTTCTTGCCCCATATAAGTGCTATCCCATCAATTTTTTTGATACGAAATAGATGCTGGAAGCTAATGTCGTTAAGTTGTTCAATGCATTTCTCCTCACCATGTGATCCAAAAATAAACCTTCGCATGTCAATAGTTTCTTCCAACACATGAAAAACAGGCTCTGGAATGTACGATTTCTTAATACATTCAATTAATGATGGCAGGCTCCCAACACCTTTCCTCCCTAATGTTACTGAAAAACGACTGAACATTTGATCAATATGATCATGAGTATGCCCAACAAGAAAGAAACCAACCTTTATCTTTTTAAAAATCCCCAATTCAACAAGCATGTTTAGATACCCAAAAAGAACTTGATTTTTGTTCTCACGACTTGTGTTGTCTAATTGTAAATACAAAACTTCAGGAAGAATCTCAGACCAATGAGTAACCACATCATGGATTATAGTTATGGTCAGATTTGCATCATTGTGAATATTTGGAGTTGTGAAGAAAACTCTTTGAAACATCTTCTCATTAAATACCATACAACCAACCAAGTGAAACTGAATGAAATTTTCCTCCTGTAATTTTTTTGGCGTGCAGAAAAAATGTGGAAGAAGTGTTTTCTTTTGGTCCATACCATCAATTATCAGTCCCGGATATTTATTTGGATGATCATAACACTTCTTTCGATGTTTATACAACTTTTGTCTTTCACTTGTTTGCTGATTGCGATGGTCTTGAAGTTCTTTGACAACGGAATCTGTGCATAAAATAAAAGAAACATATGAATAAATATATTTTCATAGTTGATAAGTATCAAATTTTAAAAAACAATGTTTTGAACACATACCTCTTTCCGCCCCTTGACATTTATCTCTTTTTGCTTTAAGAGAAGCACATGTGTTGCAAATCCCCATCCTTGTCTTCTTAGGAATACGAACATTGTTGAATTCAGTTTTCCATATCCTTGTAAAATAAGAATATGTAATAAAATTACCAATTCCTTCAACAGCTTCTGCGTAATCTTTGTATAACATGAATATTTCTCGTCTCGAGAAATTATCTGGAATATGTATTGTGTCTTTATTTGGCATACACTCTCCATGATTTGAAAAAGTCCTTCATGTCTTGGTAGTATTTTTCAATAGCCACCTCTTTATAACGTTCTTCTGAATAATATGTGGGATCCCTTTCCAATCTATCCTGGATTCTTGACAAACAATAATTACCAATTGAATACAACATTTTGAACACCTTTCTGCAAAGAAATACATTCCCAATATGATAATCATAACCTGCTAGTGTAGATTGCATGCAACCTACTAAATATGAATTTTGCATGCTTTTATTCATTGACATATATGTTTTCCTTTTCTCCAAAGCAAAGTTGAAATCCATATTTTTCAAGCAATCCCTTCGACAACATTCACTTGAAATCAAATGAACGACAGAACTTCTTGTCATGAGATATTTTGTCCTCACCCTTGTATAACTGGAATGCTTTGGATTGATATGAAAAGGTCTACTCCTACTCCTAGTTGCAATATTTGCTTGCAACGACTTCATCATTCCATCATCCTTTGTAAAAGTAGTTTCATCACCATTAGAAGGAATATTATCCCCACTATCATCATCCTCAACATAGTTAAGAAATTCATCAACATCATTGCGTGGAAAATTTTCTTTACCATCATCAGTTGAAGAAAACATTTCACAAGAATCATTGGCACTTTTGTAACCCTGACTCAAAAGAAATTCTTCACCATATTGACCCATGCTTTCAAATTCTTCCCTGGGAGGATTCATTTCTTCATCACCATGAGTGTCTTTGAAATGGTCACTCGGAGAAAAGGCAATATTCAGATCTGTGCCTCTAAAATTATCATTTGCAAGAAACTCTTCATCCTCCCCTTCCTTAGTGGTGCTCTCATAATCCTTGGGATTAGGCATAAGTGGAAGCTTTGAATTTGTATTCACTAGAATTTCTTCATCCTGCCCTCCCCTTCCTCATTGAAGCTCTCATAATCCTTAGGATTAGGAATAAGTGAATGCCTTGAATCTATATTTATTGGAAATTCTTCATCCCCCCCTTCATCAGTGGTTAAATTATAATCGTTATGATTAGGATGAAGTGAAAATTTTAGCTTTGGAAATTCATCCCGTCTTCATCAGTGGTGCTGGCATAATCCTTAGGATTAGGACGAAGTGGATATTTTGACGCTGCAAATTCTTCATTCCCTTCTTCCTTAGTGGTGCTGACATAATCCTTAGGATTAGGACGAAGTGCATATTTTGACTCTGTAAATTCTTCATTCCCCTCTTCATCTGTGGTGCTGACATAATCCTTAGGATTAAGACGAAGTGGAAATTTTGACTTTGGAATTTTTTCGTCCCCTTCTTCATCAGTGTTGCTTGCATAATCCTTAGGAATAGGATGGAGTGGATATTTTGACGCTGTAAAATTTTCATTTCCCTCTTCATCAGTGGTGCTGGCATAATCCTTAGGATTGGGACAAAGTGGATGTTTTGACTCTAAAACATTATCATTCCCCTCTTCATTAGTGGTGCTCGCATAATCCTTGCGATTAGGACGAATTTGATATTTTGACTTTGGAAATTTTACATCCCCCTTTTCATCAGTGGTGCTGGCATACTCCTCAGGATTAGGACAGAGTGGATATTTTGACTCTATAGATTCTTCATTCCCCTCTTCATTTTTTGTTCTCGCATAATCCTTAGGATTAAGCTGAAGTGGATATTCTTCATCTCCCTCTTCATCAATGGTGTCCTCATAACCCTTGGGATTAGGACGAAGTGAAACTTTTAACTCTGTAAATTCTTCATTATGCCCTTCATCACTGTTGCTTTCATAATCCTTAGGATTAAGAGTAAGTGGTATAATTGGCACTCGATTTATAGAAATTTCATTTCGCTGCACCTCATCAATTTTGTTCTCATCATCTGTAGGATAACGACCAAGTCGATTTTTTGACTCTCTATTCATGGTGAACGAACTCCCGTTATATTCATCACTCTGAATAGAGTTGTTGCGTGACGAAGATGTTGATGTTGTAGAAAGAAAAACTTCGCTATTAGAAGAAACCATGGCTTTCAACAAGAATAAGTTGAATGATACAAATTCCTCTCCCACTTACAATATATAGCTTAAAGACTGAAAATTTCCCTCCAAATTTTCCCTCCAAAAAAATTCGCGAAAAAATTTCCCTCCAAAAAATTTCGCGAAAAACTTTCCCTCCAAAATTTTCATTTCAAATATTTGGTACAAATATTAGTCAAAAAATGTATTTAACATTTTTTTTAATAAACTGTTTATGTTGAAATATTTTACCAATATTTATATTCAAAATATCCACAAAATATTTCTATCATGGATGCCTTCCAAACTAAAATAATGTTTTTATTTCAATGATTTAACATTGACTAGATGTAAGTATTAACTATAATATTATTATAATACCTACATGCAAATATTAACTATTTTAACTATAATGACTACATGTAAATATTTTAAATTTTAAATTTTAAACTTACGTTATATTCATCTAAAATATTTTTCAAAATTTATTAATAAACTGTTGGTCTTCAAATATTTCACCATACTTTCTATTCAAAATATCCACAAAATATTCCTTTCATGCATGTCTTCGAAACTAAAATAATTTTCTTATTTGAATGGTTTAAGATTGACTACATGTAAATATTTACAAAACTAACAACATGTAAATATTAACTATTTAAACTATAATATTAACTCTAATTAACTACATGTAAATATTTTAGATTTTAAAATTTAATCCCATGATTTTAAACATTGATTACATGTAAATATTAACTATGATAACTAAATGCAAACATTAACTATTTTATCTATAATATTAACTATAATTAACTACATGTAAGTATTTCATATTTTAATTTTTAATCTGAGATTATATTTGAATTATTCAACATTCAGTACATGTAAATATTAAATAAAATATTAACTATGATAACTACATGCAAATAATAAGTATTTTAACTATAATAAACTAAATGTAAATATTTTAAATTTGAAATTTTAATCCCACATTCGTTAAACAGTAAATCAATCAGACAATATTCGCTATTTAAAAGGAATGATTGTTTCTACTCATCACATCACATCAAGTTTTCTGGTATTTGTTAGAGCAAATTTCTGGAGGTGTTGCGTTGGCATTGGTAACTTCGTGGAGGCATTGCATTGGCATTGGAGGCGTCGTGTCGCTATTGGTAATTTTGTGGAGGTGTTGCATTGGCATTGGTAACTTTGTGAAGGCATTGCATTGGCATTGGAGGCATTGTGTTGCTATTCGTAATTTTGTGGAGGCGTTGTGCTGGCATTGGTGACAACAACTTTTTGCATTTCAAAGGTTAGTTTTCCTTCTATTCTGTCAATTTAAAGACGATTTTGGGGAAAATCTGTTTTTCTATAGTTTTTTGTGTCCAAAAACTACTTTTTAAAGGTTTTTAGGTTCAAAAACCTTAATTTTTTAATATTTTTTTAGTGAAGAAAATGCAAAAAGAACTAAATTTTTTAGGGTTTTAAGGACAAAAATTTAGATTTTTTTTTTCTTTTTTAAGACTTATAGGTTCATCTAGACAGAAAAATCCATAAAACGACCATGCACATAAAAAAAAGTAATATTATAACATTTTTTATTTGTTTTTTTTTATTATCATAAATATATCAGTGATTTCATTATTTAAATTTTTTTTTTAAATATTTGAGAATTTTTTTGATTTTATATTCTATTTTATTTTATTTTTTTAATTTTAAATCTTAGTTTTATTCTTTTTAATTTTAAATCTTTAATTTTTTTTTTCTTTATTGTTTTGTTATATATGTATTGTGATATAGTTTTTTTGTTTAATTTATTATATTGTTATATTAAAACAAATGCTTTTTTTTTTTATTATATAATGTTTAGAAACAAGACATAATTGTTTTTTAATAAATTGTTTTTTTTTTTTTTGGTTATATTTTGATATTTTTAACATTTTTTTTATTATTAAATAATATTTTTATAATTATATTATTAAAAAAAAAAAAAAAAAAAAACGATGCGTCGTTTCACTGTGCCCGCGGGCATTAGGGGCCGGCCGGGCGGCGCCCGCGAGCACAGTGAAACGACCATCGTTTGTTTTTTAATTTTTTAATTTTTTAAAATTTTGTTTTTTAATTTGTTTTAATAAAACATTTTTTAATTTTGATTTTTTTTAATTTTAATTTTTAATTTTTTTAATTTTTTTTTAATAATTAGTTTTAATAAAACAATTAAAAATTAATAAAAACATTGTTATATATAAAAATAATAAAAAAATTGTTATATAATATAATAAAAACATTGTTAAAAATCTCAAAATATAACAATATATTTAAAAAAAAAAAAAAAACAACAACAACAACAATTATGTTTTGTTTTTAAACATTATATACTTTAAAATAAAAAACAATACAATATAATAAATTAAAAAAAAAAACATTTGTTTTAAGATAACAATATAATAAATTAATAAAAAAAAAACTATATAACAATACAATTAAAAAAATATAAAAATATATAATATTATAACATTTGTTTTTAACATTTAAATATTTAAATTTCATTTTTAATTTTATTTTTTTAAATTTAAGTATTAAAACAACATTATAAAAAATTTAATTTTTTCTTTTATTTTGTTTAATTGCTTTTATTTTATTTTATTTATTTTTATTTAATTACTATGTAATGTGAAATAGAAATTTGTAATTTTCAAATATATTAAAAGATTATATAAATTTATAAACTTTTATATTAATTTTTTATAATTTTAAGTTTATAATTTTTTATTTAATTGCTATGTAAAGTAAAATATTATTTATTTTATTTTATTTTTTTATTCAATTGCTATGTAATGTAAAATTAAATTTTAAAATTTTAAAATATATTAAAATATTATAATTTTTTTTAATAAAATCATTGCCTTAAAAAAATAAAATTTAATTTTAACATTTGTTATAAATAGTTAGTATTTTTTTTGTTTTTTTTTAAATATTAAACAAAAACTGAAGTTTGAAAATACTAGTTTATTTTTTTAAAATTGTTTTAGACAATTTAAACACATTTTTAAATTTTTTATAAAATATATTCAAAACATATTATATAGATATATATACATATGATTTATAATATTTTGTTTTTAAATGAAATTTTTTATAGTTAATTTTACTGCTTTAATTTCAAGCTATTTAGTTTTAGAAATAATTTTTGTTTATTAAATTTATTTTATCCGCAATATTTTTCCATTAACTAATATATATATATATATATTTTTTTATCAAGAAAATGGCATCAGAAAAGATTTTTGTGAATGTTTCTGCCCCTAGGGCAGCAGCTCCCAAATCTACAGCTGCAGCTCGACGCACTATGGATACAACTTCCAAATCTAAAGTTGCAGCTGGACGCACTATGGACACTGTTGGACGCAATAAGGACATTGTTGCACACACTAATAAAAGTCAAGCAAGTGGGGCACCAGGTTCATTAAAGCTTATTTCTGATTGGAAGAACGCCGAGGAAATAGATAAAACCGATTTCTCATGGTATCTTGAAGACAATGAAATGGAGGTTGATATACACATTTATCTGATTTGTGGTATGATTGACTTAAATGAGCCATATGATGTGATGGGCAGAGTACGAGACATATGTATGGTCCCGAATACAAACACTATTTATGTTCTTGCAAAGAAGGCTCAGAAACGTGAGAATGTTAGATATCGTCTATCAATCGTCAAGTATGACAGATGAAATATCTTCAAAATTTTCTGAAGAAATATCAAGCAACATTGCAAATAACATTGTAAGTATGCTTATTTTTATTTCCTCTATGCATTATTGTAAGGATGATTCAATTTTTTATAAATTATTGATCATTTACATGTTTTATTTTGTTTCATAGGATTTTGTTCCGGGTCTTTCAAACATGTTTGAAGGTATTTATATGTTGGTGCCAAATTTTATGGATGTGATCAAAACTTTCCACAAAGACAAAGCAGAGGAAAGGAGATTGAAGCAAAGAGCAATAGCTCGTGATACTGCAACAGTACAAAGAGGGGATCAACCAAGAATCACTAAGGTGGTTCAATCTAGTAAACTTAAACATGTTTCTTTTGAAGGTGTCGAACATGAAACAGAAAATTATGATAGAATTAGTGAGGAGGAGATGAGAAATATTGTGCAAAAGGAGAAAACAGATCAGACACCAAAAAGAAAAATTGCCAAAGATGTCTCTCTTTTACCTCATGAAGGAGAGCTTGTTTATAAAAAAACTGATATGTTATCCAATAAGACTAGGAAATCAAATATTGGTGAACCTGTAAA
Source organism: Pinus albicaulis (assembly GCA_034641835.2). NCBI lineage: Eukaryota > Viridiplantae > Streptophyta > Pinopsida > Pinales > Pinaceae > Pinus > Pinus albicaulis. The sequence goes on from CM076577.1 coordinate 963,016,391, forward strand.
GGTCGTGAGTAGCAGTGAAGAACAAATTGAAAGCTCTCACGGAAGCAGAGAAATCATAACACTAGGTGCTGAGTTAAAGGATGGCATTATTAAAACAAAACAAAATGTTATTCGACAAGAGTTGAGGAAGAATAAATTAATTCTTGGTGGCCAAACATTTGAGCTTAATGTTAACCAATTTTATGGCCCAGATGAAGGACAATCTCAATATCAAATTAGAAAGGCCCATCACCTACATGTACATAATCTGAAAACATTGTTCAAGTTCAATCCATATGCGCATGTGGTGGATTATGTGGTTCTTGTCGATCCATGTCAGGTTCCCAACAAATAAGCATTTGACAAGACAGAATGTTTTGATTATAAATATTATGTAATTGGAGAGAACCATTCGATAGAGGCTAAGAGACAATTGATTGTAGAATAACCTAATAATTATTTTTTTCAAACAGTGAAATGCATCATTTACGCTGGCTTAACATAAATGGAATCAAAGTTATTGGCATGGGATCATAATCCAGATAATGAGTACAGAATGAAAATGACTTTCATCCAAAGGGTCAGATTTATTCATAATGAATTCATAGAAAAATGTGGTGGGGATAAGACACAAGTTAGTGTAGCATTTCGAAAGGAATGTTTAATGGAAACAGGTTATCAAATTGATGAAAAAAAAGCAAAAGATGGAAAATTGAATACAAATCTCTTTAGAGGCACAGATAACATTTTTCAGTTGGCATTTAGAACTGGGGAGGTATGGGATTTGATTGATGATATTTTTGATCGGTGGGAGAATATTTCCATAAAAAATTAGAAGGTTAGAAAGAGTAAACCCATAATATGTACCAACATTAAGGGGGGTCCTGAAATGAAGCAGCTTCCAGAGGATATGACTATTACACCTTGGAGAACAATGCAAGGTGTGAAGGATGATAAATTAGTCAAATCAGTATTAGCCCGTGTGAAGTCGGGTGAATTATCAATGGAAGAAATGTGTGCAGAATTTCAAAAATAAGTTTCTTGAATTATTTCTTATTTTTCTTTCATTATAATTTTCTTTTAAATAAAACATAATGATGTTGGTAGAATTTGTTATACATGTCAATATATTAACGCTTTTAACTTGATTTATTCAGTCAGAAAATTTTTATGAAAATACAAGAACACATGGTTAAAATGTTGAATGAAGACAGTTGGAATGATGTTGTACGCAACTACCCAGAAGCAAGTTCTACATCAACACTAAAAGAGTTTTATATTGCATTCAATAAGGTTTGTTGATTTATAAATTCATTTTATTCATATTTAAACTATTTTTATTTTATTACTTATACATACATATATACATATATACATATATATATATATATATATATAGAGAGAGAGAGAGAGAGATGTCATTAAAGATGTCGAAGAAGGATGGAAATGGAGTACGAGATACTTTCAAAAGATTTATTGAAAAAATTAAGATGGAGAACATGAGAAGGAAGCGTCTTATGAATGTTGAGCTTGATCGTACTCTTAATCATTACATTTGGAATGGGCTAGATAGTGTCCAATATCAAATAATACAAGGTGACTGTGAAGACATTACATCACTAATACCTAAAAGGGAATATGGCTTAGTTATTGCAGATATTCCTCATGGTTTCAATTTCCCGGACATTGAATATGATAGAGAACCATATACTTATCAAGCTTTTAGTAAAGTGGTTACGGGTTTTCAAGAAGTGACAACATCACCACTTTGGTGATTTGTGACATTTCATTCAGACACACAGTTTCCAATGTTATTAACAAGCTTCAAGGGTAAAGCAAACTCAAGGATGCAACTTACATGGTAAGACTTTGAAATTGTATGTTTGATTCCTCCTAAATTTTTTTATTCATGTAAATTTAATTGAACTTTTACTATGTTGTGTTACAGACAAAAGTCAAATATTGTTTCTTCCGAAGATCAGCCTATTATAAATGATTGTGAGTTCATCCATGTTGAATGTTGGACAAAAGATGATAGCTATAAGCATATTATTATGAATCGAGTAGATGGGAAGAGTCATAGTCAAGTATTGGTTTATGATGCAGTTGTAAGAAAACTAACATATGAGGATAAAGATGCAAAATGAGATATAGTTAACATTTATAAAAAACCACAAGCATTGATTAAATATCTTATAGATATATGTTCAAATGAAGGAGAATGGGTTTTGGATTTATTCTCAGGTTCAGGTAAGTTTTATTATACAAATTTAAATTTAAATATTGTCTTTTTTACTTTTTATGTCTCCATACTAATTTTCTTACTTATTTTTTTTGTGCTCGATGATTAGGTACAACACTAGCATGTTGCCTACTAAAAGGAAGAAATCGCATTGCCATTGAGAAAGACCCAGTTCAATGAAAATTTATTCAATAAAGAATTAATGCTCTTAAATTCCTTCCAGATGCGAAGCAAGAAGTTGGTTTGAGGAAAGGAGATTTTAATGAATCACGTGTGGCAAAAAAAGCAAAGGAACCTCAACCACCATTATATGGAATGCTTGGAAAGGGACACTTTGGAAGATTTGCTGACATGAAAGATCTATTAGAAGACGACAATGATCAAAATGAAGAAGAAAATGCTGCGGAAGAAGCCATCAATGCTGTTCTAGATGATGTTGAAGATATATTAGTTGATATTGTTGATGATGTTTAAGTTATGCTTGCAAACAAAGCTTATTTTTTAGAACTATTAATCAGTTTTACTTGTAATGTCTAGACTTTGATATTTTATGAGAACAACCCTTTTTTTTTGCAAAAAACATGCGATTGCTATTATTTTTAGACATAAAATTCAATAAAAATGTTGTTTTCTTAAGTTTTTTTTTTTAATATTCTCCCAAAAAATTAGTTTATTTAACATGTTTTTTCCAACAAAAACTCTGTAAAAGTGTATTTTTTGCATTGTGTTTATATTGAAAAATTGTATTTTTTTGTCATATGGTTCAAAATATTGGTTTTTTAGCGACAATTTTTTGATGTGCATTGAAAAATTATTTAACAATACATAAACATGTAGAAAATATAAACTTTAGAATATTGACCCTTTTTCCATCTTTTATGTATGTGAAAAAGTGAAAAAATCATTACAAGTTTTTATTTTTAAAAAAATTATTTTTTTATTTTTAAAACACAAGTACATAAATGCACTTAAAAATAAACATCTCACAGAAGAAGAAGACATTAGAAAATCTATAGTGTCAAAATCAATCGTATAAAATAACGTTGGTGATGATACACCACCACTATTCAAAATCGACATAAAAAACATCACTTAAAAAAAAAAACTTAAAGTGCCAAAAACATGCTCAAAATTTTTTTTCTTGATTCTGCATCGCCACTTTTTCAAAATCAGGTGTTTTTCTTGATACTTCAAAAAGTAGGTAACAATGAGGTTACCTATTTCATCGGTAACATTGTTTTAGGTCTTCCCTACTTCTTTCATCCTTTTCTAGCTACTTCAATCTCATTTATGCTTCTCTTCCTTGTAGATCAAACTTTTTGAGTGAGTGAGTAAGACAAATAGGTCAAACTGCCTCTATATATATATAGCCTTTCTATTGGATCAAATTGCCCTAATGTAGGTTGACTTCATGGGGATAGGGCCGACTTGGTGTGGAGGTGACAAACTTCATGATTATTTTGTGCTTGATATAATTTGTAATGCTTGTTCTTCATGAAATTTTTTCTAAAGACATGTTATTCATGTTAGTTGAAAAAGAAGAAATTTGATTTTTTCTTAAATAGAATTTGTGGCCTCCTCCTAAAATAGTCAAGTCGGCTCCATCATTTGCTTCGGTGGGCCCCAATAGAAGACACATATTTGACCTCCAAGAAAAACTATATAAAGGCCATACTGCATCCCTCTCCAAGCTAGCAAGATCACACATTCTAAAGTAGCGAAATCTGAGGCAAAGACAAAGTCCGAGGCAATGAAATTTTGAGGTTTACTCTTATGTTTGTGAAAGCAACTTGATCTTGTATTTTCTGTGATTCATCTTGGAACTAGAGGAGGGTCAATCATGTGTTAATTTTCCATTGTTCTATGCTGATGCAATCACTTATCTCAATTGTTTCTTCAATTGGCAATCAAATTTAATCTTTCAATGATAAATAGCAATTGTAGATAGAAAAATAAGTGCAATGTACAATAGAAGACAGTTAGGAGAAATAACAAGAGACACAAGATTTGGTCAAAGACCAATGAAAAAACCATGACGGGGAAAACCTTTTCAAAACCTTCTTCTTATTAGATTGTCATATAATGTTCAACAAAGAGATACAATGATTTAATTCATCAACAAAAAGAGTTAAAGTCAATTCTTTCGCTATCCAAGAGATCAACCAACCAATATCCAATATATGAGCCTCAAAATCAAATCGGGTCAAAGGTTCGAATCTGTAAAAGTCAATAAATTCACAAAAAACAATTTTTTATAGCTCACAAATCGTAGAAAGACAACTCAAAAATCGTTGAATTTGTTGTTCACAAATTCAAAAACCACATTCGTGAGCCAACAATTTTTCTAGATAAGCCGAACCATTGGAAACATATAGGAAGGGAACACCAAGTAGGATCGAAGAAACTACTAGGAAATTGATCACTAAATAAATACCAATAAGGTGAAAATTCCATTTTTAAGCCCACTCTTAAATAAAGCTTCTAAATTTAAGTGTATAAATTCCTCACCCTTTTAGGTGAGGGTTGAGTGTGCTTCACACATTTCCCCTCAGCGGGAACGCGCTTTTCAATTCCTTTTGAAATGGGTGGAAGTTGTAGGGAAGACTCATTTGGTTGTGTTGTCACTCTCGTCTGGTGATTCTGAACCAAAAAAAAACCTAGAGGTCTTGGTTGTTGTACCATCGAATATGCTCCTACAGAGACACTCACTAAACTGGACAAGGGGAGATGCACATTTTATTAATTAGTGACTTGGTTAAGGGTAGACATATCATTGATATGCGTTATGAGCTTCTAGTCATAGGCTATGCTTACTACATACCTAATACTCGATTAAATCTTTATCTGATCTCGGTCGTGTAACCAAGGATCCACAAACTGCCACACCCCAAGCGTGAGGTCTTCGGTACACAAGGAAAATAAGACTCGAAAGGTTTGGCTATGACAACTATGTTGCTCAACTACATAAGAAGTAGTTCAAGAATGAGCATTATTTGATGGATTACAACGTCTTAGAAATCCTAATGGTAGCTCTTCTCGTTCCCTATCTGTATAGTTGGAAAGGATACCTTGCTCACATGCAAGTTTGAGTAGCAACAATGCAACCGAAAGAGTGGAAATGGTTTAACAAAAAAATTCATTCTTTAAATATCAAATAATTTTTATCTTACAAGATCTCATACATCATTTATGATGTTCATACACCAATTTAATATTTAACTTGATTATATTTTTTAAAAAATTATTCTACATATTTAATAACTATACTTTATTATATTTATAAAAAAAATTATTATACAAATTTAATAACTATATATCCATATTAAAGAAAAACTTATTATACAAATTCTATAAATATACTTAGGTTATATATTTTTTAAATTATTATACAAATTTAATAACCATATCTCTATGTTAAAGAAAAAAAATCAATATCAAAATTCTAAATCCATATACTTTTAAATGTCTTTTATTTTGAAATTTTTAATTCCAAATACTTTCAAAATACATAAAATATTTTTTATTTTGAAATATCTTTGTTCAAAATAAGAAAATAGGTTTTCTTTTAAATGTTTACTCTTGCTTATTTACCATAGTGAACTCAATTATAAATCCACATAGTTTCAAAACAAATGAAATGTCTTTGCTGAAAATAAGAAAATAAATTAATTTTTAATATTTATGCTTATTTATTATTATGAACTCGTTAATATTTATTTCATTATTTATTAATCATTAACGTATTAATCATTAATAATTTAATTAAGTGATATTTAAGATTTTTGTGATCTATAATGTAAATAAAAGAACTTTCCGACTAATCACATCATTAGGATTAGATTGACCACATAATCTAATCTTAATGATGTGATTAATCTGAAAATCTTTTTATCTAGATTTCATTACTTATTAATCATTAATGCGTATTAATGATACATTCTTTTATGAGAAAACGAAAAAATAAGAAAAAAAAAACTGTATGGATGTGATTTCCTCAACGTCATAGTTTGATACGTTCTACGGTACAATGAATGATACATTCTTTTATGAGAGAACGGGAAAATAAGAAAGAATAATGAAAAGAAAAACTGTATGGATGTGATTTCCTCAATGTCATAGTTTGATACGTTCTATGGTACAATGAATGCTTTCTCGGGGTTAAGAACTGAATTCTAGGCTACCCATATATAACATAATGCTATATCTATAACAGAATATATATTTATATTTATATTGGCAAGGGATTTGTTATATATATATATTAAATTTAAAAAGTGGGTCATTTGTTATAATGATTTTAAAAAAAAAAATTGAACAGCATAAGTGCTATTTAGTATTTTCTTTAAAAATTAAAAAGCCTGTCATTTGTTATAATGATTTTGTGAAAAAAAATAAGTGGCATAAGTGTTATTTAAAATAAAATTGTAAAATGGCTTATATGGCTGGCTCTATTAATTTATCAATACTCTTTATCTATAAAAAAAAATGGTTTATATTGCTTGCTCTATTAATAGTATGAATATTCTTTATCCATAAAACAAAATGGTAAAATGATTTATATTGCTTGTTCTATTAATAATATCAATACTTTTTATCTATAAAAGTTTATTTAGTATTTTCTTAAAAAATAAAAAAGTGTGTTATTTGTTATAATGATTTTGTGAAAAAAATTAAGCAGCATAAGTGTTATTTAAAAAAAAGAGGTTGATATGGCTGGCTCTATTAATCCTATCAATATTCTTTATCTATAAAACAAAATGGTTTGTATTACTTGCTCTATTAATATTAATAGTATCAATACTCTTTATTTATAAAACAAAATGGTTTATATTACTTGTTATATTAATAGTATCAATACTCTTTATCTATAAAACAAAATGGTTTATATTGCTTGTTCTATTAATAATATCAACTCTTTATCTATAAAAATTTACGCCATGGTGAAAAAATCAGTAATATAACTCTGTGTTTAACTCAAAATTACAGTAATTTTTCTTGATGTATACTTTCAATTCCCACCTTTTTGAAGTTTGAAAAATCCTTTGAACATAACAATGCCAAATCTCATCTTTTGAATTTCGAAAAATCCTGTGAACATAACAATGCCAAATCTCATCTTTTGAATTTCGAAAAATCCTGTGAACATAACAATGACAAATCTCATCTTTTGAATTTCGAAAAATCCTGTGAACATAACAATGCCAAATCTCATCTTTTGAATTTCGAAAAATCCTGTGAACATAACAATGCTAAAGCTCATCTTTTGAAGTTCGAAAAATCCTGTGAACATAACAATGCCAAATCTCATCTTTTGAAGTTCAAAAGCTTTGCAAAGATGCTTGAAGGTTAACATGGCAGCAGATCCTTTCTGCGGGATGTAGAGTTGACATTTCATCCATTGGCATGGATACTCACATATAAGAATACATTAAACATGCTTTACAACAAACACCAAAAGCACATGAGGCTGCGGGAGCTTTTATAAGTCATTATATTCTCTTAAAGAAAATATGCACCTCTTTTAAATATGCTCTTTATTTCTGTGCTTTTCATATACAAAGCTAATAGACATTACTACACTAAAATTAAATAAATTCAAATGAATCTGTGCATAGTTAAACTATGATTAGCATATATTTTTGTGAGTATCATAATATATAATGCATGAAAATTGAAATAAGTCTGTCCATGGTAAAACCATGATTAACATATCTCTTTCTGAGTCTCAGCCTCAGACTTTTGATCGACACCCATTTTGCTTGTAGTATCTGTCAAAAGCTACATACATCTAGCATTTGGCTTCCTGCGACACAAATTGGCCTTCCTCAAGCTTGCATATATCTAATATTTTGCTTCTTGTGACACCAATTGGCCTTCTCATTCACTATTACAGTTCTTCAAGAAGGACTGTGGACAAAGCAGTTACTCGCTTCTGGGTAGAAATCTCCACAAGAATTTTAAACCTGTTTGAGCTTGTTTCTGAGGATCTAAATCCGATAGACTTACACATATTTCTGACCTTCTGTCTGCCCGAAACGAGATTAAGGCATGGCAATTTCCTCCATCCTTGTTACCCTTCTTCATAATCCGCTTGGCTTGCATAATGGACTTTCGATTTGTAATAAACAAACTGTAAGCAGTCTGACCCCAAATATACTCTAAGTTCTCCCAAATTTCAGCATATTGTTCAAGCTCTTTACTGATTTTTAGAAGCTGCTTTGAGAATACCAGTGAAGCTATTATTCATATAGATGTACATTTATATTACATTGGTGTGACTCTTGGATTCCACATTTCAAGGTCACTTGGACTCATTTATGACTGTTCAACTTCCACACCTACCCATAGAGGATTAGGTGTCCAACATTCCCCCCTTACTCCGAAGGGGTGTGTGTGAGTCCAAGAAGAGAGTTGTAATACAAATCTGCAAAGTATGTATGGCAGCACTTAGGCTGAATTAGCTCTTTGAAATGTTGGCATAAGAATGACCACCAACACTGGAATGCTTAGTGCAGTTCCCGGAACTCTTCCGAATTTGGCAAGACGCTGAGGGCTTCTGCTAGAGGAAGTGTCCCTAATATTTGAAGAGGGAGACCTTCAACCTAGAAGAAGGGAGGTCTACAACTTGTGATGGTTTAAGGATGACCACCAACTTTGGAATGCTTGATGCATTTCTCGGAACTCTACCAAAGTTGACAAGATGCTGAAGTCTTCTGCTAGAGGAAGTGCTCTGAATTCTTTGAAGAGGAAGAATATCAACCTTGCATAGATGGTTTAAGGTTGTCCACCAACCAAAGGAATGCTCATGGGCATCTGTGTCTCTGGCTACAACTCTGAATCTGAAATGACAAATTGTGGCTCAGGTTCGCTTGAACTATTGTGCCTTTGTCTCCTACTCAGAATCTGGAATGAGAGATTGTGGCTCAGGCTCACTTGATGTGGCTTCGAACCTTGTAGATGACTACCATTTTCCCCCTTGTCGAGTACAAGGTGAGATGATGGTGAAAAATCAACTGCAAGTTTGTTCAATATTCTAGAACAAGTTTTGACATGTGACTTAAACATCTTCTTGGTTGTTGATTTCCATTGCCAAGAAGTGATCCATCCAAGATGAATCTTTGTTCTTGCATGAGGCTTGTTTTTGAAGCATCTGTGTGAAGAATGGGTGTGGCGACCACAATGCTTACATGGGTGAATATCGAAATAGTGATCTTTCATATGGCCAACTTGATCACAGTGTTGGTATTTTTCAATTTGTTGTTGCTGCTTTGGAAGAGGAGCAGGATCTGGAATAGCTGAAGGTGAACTGTCATGAATAAATTTGGCACTCTGAAATTTTATGGGCTTGGAGTAGTCTGGATATGAAAAGGAGTTGTCCTTTCATATTCAAGACCCGTTCAGTGCTTGTTATGGACAAGCTCTTCCCAAGGTCTGATGATGGGCTTGGGAGGTGCATGCTGAATTTCGACACCTGCATGCAAATTTTCTCATGAACTAGGCACTGAATGTGAATTAATCTCTACTTTATATTATTTCTTCTGATTGGAGTTTGTCTCATTGTTCTGTACAAAAACAGGTTCAAAATGATGACTCTTTTGTTTTAATTCTTCTTGCTGAAGTTGAGATTCTAGTTGCAAAAAATAAATCTTTTCCTGTGCATTATGCAGGCAGGTTTGAATGCCAAAGAGAGTGTCATTGTTGATGTTTGCCATCCTATCAATAGTGGAATGTATTAAAGTATTCAATAACTCTAATACTTCATCAACTTTCGCCATTTTCTCCTTAATCAAAATTACACCTTTTAAAAAGCAATCACAACTATGACCTAATGAGGAACACCCACTCACAGTATAAAGACACAACAATATCCTTTGTGCACCAAATAACTAGTCTGCAACCAGGAAGCAAGAATGACTATGATATACTCACAATCAATTAGATATGCATAATCATTCATTCATTACCAGTATATAGAATGCAATATGTTTTGACTTTCTTGCTTTTAATTGCGAAAATAATCACTGCCTTCATACAAGCCCACCAAACTCTTATGCAATAGGCAAAATAGAAAGGAATCAATGCATACAACCAATGCACCATTACCAATCAATCAAACATCATCTATATGTAGACTTGTGCCATTAACAAAAAAATGTTTGTACCGGTCAATGTGCTGGAAGACTTGCAACTTCAATATGTTGCAACTTCTAATGGAGCATTGAGCCAGCTTCAGGTTTTTTTTTTTTTAGTCGATTTCTTGTTACTTATAATGACCCTGCTCCCAGCCTTTACCAAAATCCCAAGAAGAGGATGAGAGACACAAAGGCATGGGCATGGCTATCGCACCGTCGGGGTTATCTCATTCAAAAACTTGATTAATATCACAACCTCTTGATTCTTTGTATCATGCTTCACTTAGGCATTCACATCAGTTTGGTGCCACACTCAACTCTATTCAAACTTTTGTATTCAAAGATTGCAAGCAACTTTTCCTCCTTTTTTTTTTTTATGAATTCAAATGCTATGCATTAAACAAAGAATTCCACTTACAAAGGATTTTCTTCTGGAATTCACCAAAGCTTTGCTGTCGTGGTTTACTTGGCATTCGAAAGTGAAAATGTTATAATGAAACTTCTCCCTTTAATAATGACAAAGTTGGGCCAGACTATAGAATTGCAGATAGTGTCTTCAAATGATAGAGAGAAATAGTGGAGAGAAATCCATGAAATAACCACTCCAAGTCAGGAGACAAAATACTCTGCACGGTCTCTGCATCACCAGTCTCCAGCGCCTCGTAAAGTCGTTGCACCATCGCCTCTGGTGTCACTGGGATGGGATTTTAACTAGCCAGCTCTTAAAGAAACTTGAGGGGAATCGAACCCGAGACACAGAGAGGGGGTGAGACTTGAACCTCTGATGAAACGTAATGGAAGAAAGGTGGAGGGATTCGAACCGCTGATGAAACGAAATGGAAAAGATTTGATGAATGGGAACAACGACAAAGAAATATAAAAAGAGGCATATAGCCGGGAGAGGATTTCAAGTCTTTTCGTAGCGCGAGGTCGGCCTAAAAGGGCAGGTTGAAGACCACGAAGGTAGAGAAGAGCCCCTGATTCTTTACCAACATAATGTCCATAGAATCCCAATTGGTTGCAGTAGTAATGAATCACAACGTTTTGATTAGATCTAACGTCGAATGCACCCTAAACCACAAACCGCACTCAGAGAATTCCAAGTCTCGAGCAAGAAAGTGAGAAAGAAGAGTAGCAAGGGATCTTCTTCTGGGAACATATTCCACTGCAAAGGTCACTACCAGATCCTACGATGCAGTTGCCCTTTGTCTCAAGGGAAACTCTTCCACCTTGAATTCGCCAAAATTTTCCAACCCTCGTCGATCTCTTCCAAGACAATTCTGACTTAATGTGGGGTACACCCTTCCACAACTCTTCTACAAGATTGTGACTCGGCCGAGTTCTCAGGCTTCCTTCTTCTGTTGCAGCCTCTACCACTTTCTATATAGACAACAAAAACTACCAGTTGCCAAGATGAGTTACAATGCTAGTGATGATGATGGATATGTATTCCTCATCAGCTCAGAAATGGTGGGCAATCTCTATCACACCGCTCGCAACATTTTTGAGGTTGCATATGCCAGCACCGAGGAAGATCCACAGTGGGAGAAGAGACACAATGAGAGAGGAATCGATACCAGGAGAGGAATTGAATCTCGGCAAGTGTGGAGTGCTCTTTATATATGTTGAGAAGGGGTAATGTTGGTGTGGAGTTGAATATGCCGAGAGGATTTGGGTAGTGGGGCTACGTACATGAGGATTAGTCCTCAACACTACAACCCTCAATGTTGCTCTCTCAAACAAATTCACATAGAATAAATGTATGCTCTCTCTCACAACAGTGGTTGTTTGTTTGCAGGGAAATAGCTCAGTGGTTGAGTATGGGAAGAGCGTTAAGGAGGAGCGTAGTGCAGTCTGGCTGCAGAGAAACACTCAGGTGAAGTTATGAGAGTGAGAGGATATTCCTACAAGGTTGGTATTCTCACAACAAAAGAATGGAAATATTGTAACAACCTATATTCTAATAAATGCTTGAAAGGCCACACATCATGGCTTTGATAACATGTTAAACACACGCATGGTAAAAAAGAAAGTAAACACACAAGGAGAAAGATAAGCGTGAGTTATCTTATTATTCATATAGATGTACATTTATATTACATTGGTGTGACCCTTGAATTCCACATTCCAAGGTCACTTGGACTCCTTTATGACTGTTCAGCTTCCACACCTACCCATAGAGGATTTCTTGAACAACGACTTCTTCTTTTGATGGGCAGATGTTCTGCACGATGGGGGCGAAAATATTGTCTCTACACTAACATTCCCTTGATCACAACGTGACCCTTTTTCAAAAAAAAACAATGATGTCTTTCAAAACTACGGCTTGATCTTCTACAACACGCATTTAATTTTTTTTTTTGTGACAATTGTCTCATTCAATTGTTTGTTTCAGAATGATGGTTCACATATGCATGCGCTTTGCTTCAGGATGACGACTCAAACATATGCATACACTCAGGCTATCACTCCGCTCTTCTCCCCTTTTTAATTTTTTTTTTCATATGCGAACAGAGTAGAAGGTTTGGCCACTCTTTGTTCTCTGACAGGCCTCCGCTCCAACGTACTATTCTTAGACGATAGACAGAGCAGGGAGTTTGGCTGCTCTTTCTTCTCTAACAGGCGTCTTCCTCCAACTAATCGACCTCGCACAACCTCCGGTTGGACAAAAAAATTGGACAACAGCGGATTGCAACTAGATTAGAGCTCTGATACCACTGGTTTGGGAACAAGAAATGCATATGAAACTGAAAATAAAACATATTGAAAATCAAACATACCCCAATAAATACACGAAAATATTAATAGTGTGTAAAGGATATTTCCATGAGATAAGGGATTGGAAATTTTATTAATTAGTAATAACTCTCCTTTCCTTTGTTACAATACAAACAAACCACCTCAATTATTAATATGAAAAAACTGACTGTACAATAAATTTTATTAATTACAATTTGTTGTCATATTTCAACATAGATTAGTCTGTGGCCATTGTGATAAGAGCGTGACCATTGTTATAAGAGCGTCTGGGGATTTCGGCAGGGAGATCATCCTCCACTTGGTGGCTAAGAAAGGAGCCAGAGTGGTATGAAGAAGTAACTTCCACAATTGATATTGGGATGAGGGTCGCCATTGCAAGTCGTAAGCCATTTTTTTTTTATTGGAAAAGGAAATTGCCATAATATTTATTGGGTGAAAGTAGATTATATGTTTTATAATTTTTTTTATATGTTTCATAATTATGATAAATATATCTTATTATGAAACATAATATATATGTTTTATAATAATTATTAGAGTTTGGACATTTTAAAAAGAAAAAGGAGAAAGGCCAGTTTTTAAGGAGATTGATCTTGTTTTTTATAAGTTGGTAAAGTTGTAATAATTAAAGTTTTACCTTGTAATTTGTAATTTGTTTTATTCTGGGCATGGAAATTATTGAGAATGGATATTGGAATAGTTAATGATATGGAAAAGTTGAGCGGGGCTAATCTTTCCCTATGGAAATCACATATGGAAGATATACTGATTTTAAAATATCAGTAATTGTCAATTGAGGGTGTAACAAAGAAACCCTCATCGATGACAGATGAGGAATGGGACAAGCTAGATAGAAAGACGATTGCGAAAATACACCAATATCTAGCAAAGAATGTGTATTTCAATGTGTCCGGAGAAAAGACTGCAAAAGGATTATGGAAGAAGCTCCATGATCTATCTGAGAAGAATACGGCATCAAACAAAGTGTTCTTCATGAAGAAGCTTTACAATCTCAAGATGAAGGAGGGTGCTTCAGTTGTTGAGAATTTGAATGAATTCAATATTATAACTAGTCAACTTGCCTCTATTAAAATAACTCTAGATGATAAAATTCGAGCTATTTTGTTAATGTGTTCTATGCCAGACAGCTGGGAAAATTTAATTGTGGCTATGAGTACTTCAGCACCTGCAGGGACCTTGAAGTTTGATGATGTCTGCAATAGTTTAATGAATGAGGAGCTGCGACGCAAGTCAATTGCGGAAAACCAGGGAGGGGAAGCTTTAGCTCTAGCTGATCGTGGTAGGAGAATTGATCGAAGTTGACAAGGGCAGTCAAGATCGAGAGGCCGATCAAAATCAAGGAGGGGTAGGATCATCTAATTTCATTGTGGCAAACCCAGGCACATAAAGAAAGAATGTTGAGCCTTGAAGAAAGTACAAAAGGATCAAAGACTGTCCAGTGCAAATCACAAGTCATGAAACACAAATGAAGGTGAGACTACTGTTGTAGCCACAGATGGTGGATGTGTTGTTTACTGTTTCAGTAGAGGATGCATGTTTATATACGTCTAATGGTATCTTTGATTGGATCCTTGACTCTAGGGCATCTCACCATGTAACCCCATGCAAATATAGCTTTGTTGCATATAATCTTGGTGATTATGGTAGAGTGCATTTGGGGAATAACCATTCTTGTAGTATTGTTGGAGTGGGAGATGTCCAGATCAAGATGAAGGATGGATGGGATATATTATTGAAACAGGCCAGGCATGTACCAGAAATGTGCATGAGTTTGATCTATATGGTACGGTTGGATGATGAAGGCTATTCCACAAGCTTTGGAAAAGGAGGCTGGAAAATTATTAAAGGAGCATTGGTCATGGATAGAGTACCCAAGATAGGAACATTATATACATTGAAGGCAATGATAGGATAATCAGATTTGGTTGCTATCACAAAAGAAGGAAATTCAGTAGATATGTGGCATAAGCTCTTGGGTCATGTGAGCGAGAAGGGTTTAAAAATCCTTGTTGGTAAAAATTTACTACCAGATTTGAGATCCTACAATCTTGACCTTTGTGAGCATTGTATATAAGGTAAAAAAAAGGGTTTCATTTCTTAGAGGTGGTCATGACAGAAAGAAAAATGTGTTAGAATTGATACACTCAGATGTGCTTGGACCAGTTAACATCAAGTCATTAGGAGCATCATATTTTGTAACATTTATAGATGACACATCGAGGAAGTTTCGGGCCTATCCCATGAAAAGTAAAAGTGAAGTGTTTGAAATATTTCAAAAGTTCCATGTTGTTTTTGAAAGAGAGACTAAAAAATTGCTCAAGTGCCTAAGAACAAATAATGGTGGAGAATATTTCTCAAATGCATTCAAATAATATTGTAATAGGTGTGGCATAAAGTATGAGAATACTGTGCCTGGTACACCTCTACAGAATGGTGTTGTAGAATGAATGAATCACATAATTATGGAAAAGGTAAGGAGCATGTTGTCCAATTCCGGGTTGGACAAGCATTTTTGGGCAAAGGCCGTCAGGACATCTTGCTACCTCATAAATAGATCTCCATCTACAGCCTTGGATGGAGGCATCCATGAAGAAGTTTGGATTGGTAAGAAGTTGAATTATTCTCATTTGAAAATATTTGGATGTGAAGCATTTGTACATATTCCCAAAGAAAATAGAACTAAGCTGGATGATAAATCTATGAATTGCATTTTTTTGGGATATGTGGATGAAGAATTTGGTTATCGTCTATGGGATTGAATCAAACATAAAATCATTAGAAGCAAGGATGTTATATTTAATGAGTCATAAATGTTTAAGAGGAATGTAGGTGAGGTGGAAGTCAAGAAAGTTATTAATAGGTTTGAAGAGCAACATGAAGACATCCCACCAATGCATGAAAATGGGCAACAAATTCAAGAGCAGGAAGGACATCAAGGGGAAATTGATGAACACCAAGAAGAAGGAATCTTGCAGGAACCTTTATAGGAGATTCAATCTGATAATGCACCACCACATTTGGTTCGTAGATCTTCTAGGCCTCATAATCCTTCACAAAGGTATCTTCCTTCAAACTATATCCTATTGACTGATGAAGGTGAGCCTAATTATTTTCAGGAGGCCTGTAAAGTTGAGCATAGTAAAGAATGGAAGAAAGCAATGGAGGAAGAAATGAACTCTTTGCTGGAAAATAAAACTTGGGAATTGATAAATCTCCCAAAAGGTAGAAGGGCTTTACAAAACAAATTGGTGTACAGAATTAAGCATGAAGGTTACGAAAAGAAGGATAAGTATAAAGCAAGGTTGGTGGTGAAAGGATTCACCCAAAAGGAAGGTATTGACTTCACTGAAATTTTCTCACCTGTTGTCAAAATGTCATCCATTAGAGTCATTCTTGGTCTTGTTGTGACTTTAGACTTAGAATGTGTACAGTTAAATGTAAAATTGCTTTCCTTTATGGAGAATTAGAGGAAGAAACTTATATGGAGTAGCCAAAAGGCTTCATAGAAAAAGGAAAAGAAGACCTTGTTTGTAGGTTGAAGAAGAGCCTCTATGGGTTGAAACAGGCACCTCGACAATGGTACAATAAATTTGATTCATTCATGTTGGAACATGGTTTTCATAGGTTGGAAGCTGACCATTGTACCTATATCAAGAGGTATGATCAAGGAAAGTATCTCATATTATTGTTATATGTTGATGACATGTTTATTTTTGGGCATGATAAGAATATTATCAATAGGTTGAAGAAGGATTTGGGCATAAAATTTGCAATGAAGGATTTGGGTCCAACACAACAGATATTGGGCATGAGGATCATGCGTGATAGGAAAAACAAAAGGTTGTGGCTATCACAAGAAAAATATATCAGGAAAGTGCTTGACAGGTTTAATATGAAGGATGCCAAGCCAGTTGGTACACCCCTTGCAGCCCAATTCAAGTTGAGTGTTGAGTTATGTCCCAGTAGTGACAAGGAGAAGGAAGAAATGAGCAATATTCCTTATGCTTCAGCAGTTGGCAGCTTGATGTATGACATGTTATGCACATGGCCAAACATTGCATATTCAGTGGGAGTTGTGAGTTGATTCCTTGCCAATCCAATAGAACAACATTGGCAAGTAGTAAAATTTATTTTCAGGTATCTTAAGGGTAATAATCATTATTGTTTATGTTTTGGTCATAATGAGACTGTGCTTGAAGGTTTTACAGATGCGGATATGGCTAGAGATATCTACACCAGAAAGTCCACTACAGGTTATTTGTACACATTTGCAGGTGCAGTTGTATCTTGGGTGTCGAGGCTACAAAGAATAGTAGCTCTCTCTACAATAGAAGCAGAGTACATAGTTGCAACAGAGGCTTGTAAAGAGATGTTGTGGATGCAACGATTCCTAGGAGAGATAGGAATAAAACAAGACAAGTATGTGTTGTATTGTGATAGTCAGATTGCCATTCACTTGGCGAAAAATCCAACATTTCACTCAAAAACCAAGCACATTGACTTAAGCTACCATTGGATCCAACATGTGTTGGAGGAAGGGAAGTTATCTTTTGGAAAAGATCCATACAGATAAGAATCATGTTGATATGCTCACTAAGGTTCTACCAAGAAATAAGCATGAGTTATGTAGAGGCATGGTAGGGTTCAATGTAACTTGATTCAAGATTCTTCATTCGGCTTCAAGTGGTAGAATGTTAATGTGAAGCCGCATTCAGACATCGACACTGAACCAACAACCTCACCGCCCATGCCATCTACCATCATCTTTGCCGACTCTGACAATCACACCGACTGCTGCCCACCTTGATTGACTTCTAGATTTCACTATCTAGTCATTTGGTTTTCACATGCATAATTGTAGACTTGCCTTTTGCAACTATAAATTTGTATTTCCTGCCTCTGCTTGAGCAAGTCGAGCCAAGCAAGGCAAGGCCTCCTGTAATAGAAGTCTGTGAAGTTATTCTCCAGTTTCTATGTGTTTATATTTGTTTCTCCATTCTTGTCTCTTTGTATTATTTGTTGTTGCTTTATGTTCTGTATTCCATTGCTGTATACTCAACAATGAACACAACAAGGTAGAACTTGACCAAGTCTATCAATAATCTTTATCTATAAGTATTTACCCACACAGTCTCCACTTTCTATAGACTACACATCCACTTGCTGAAGACTGCACATCCACTTAATTTAACTCTTCCACTTGTTGAAGACTGCAAAGTCTCCATGGATTGCCCACAGATCAGAAGCCTTGATAAGAAACCTGAAAATTAATTACCATATATCCATCAATTAAACTATACATCCTGCATAACAAAAATTGTTGCTCTATTATATTATGAGAAATTCAATGAAGATTCAAGAAGTTCGTTTCTCATGAAAAAATACCTAATAGAAATTTACTAACAATTAGGAATATATCACATAAAATATCTAATAGCGTTTTAATAGCAATTAGGAATAGATCACATATAGTAGCAAGCAAATCAATCATAATTTTGTGTGGATTTACATGAATCAGTTTGTAAGATCTATCTTTGATTTGAGAACTCCCTGACGTGGAGGATCATAATACCCTGATGCCTGAGAAGGCGACGAAAGGTGGCATTTTCTTCATGCAACAACCAGAACTTGTGCAAAGCTAGTAAATGAACTTCCCTTTGATGTGACACAAATGTAGAGATTTTCTCCAAAAGGAAGTTCGTGACAAAAAGAAACATCAGACTAGTGGGGATTCACACCCCAACTCTAGCTTACATCATCTTGAATGTATGATATGATCGTGAGTGCCACCATCGCAATGGTGAATGAAAAGTAAATACTAATTTTAGAAGCCTTTCATACTTCTCTTTCCCATTTCACTTGTATAATTGAATTGATCTGCTCCAAAACCTACCGAACATGGTCTGATAACACCTGCCCCTATGGTCATCATTATAAAGGTGAAATAGAGTAAAGAATTTTGACGTCTTGATGAAAGTCTGCACCAGTTCCCTGATTCCCTGTATTAGTGTTGCATGGAGGTGGTTGAAACTATGGAAATATGGATGTAAGATAGAGAAGAGCCATTCCCCTCACAAAAGGACCAACATATTAGAAGGCAGTTTGGTAACTCAGCTGCAATATATGACTACATTTTTCTTTCGTGACACACAAAGATTCACTGTCTGAAGTCTCAGTTTTCACTGTTAGAATAAAAACAAAATGTTAAAACACTAATTTATTTCAAATTGATGCTAGAAATAATTTCTTGACTCTGCATCTTCAAATACTTATGGTTATTGATATGCACAAAGGAAACTGAAAAAGAAGCATACAATAAGAGATGCTATGCAGCCAAGAGCAATAGACCACTGTCTACTAATATAAGAATCAGAAAGAAACGCCCCTAGCAGGGGGGAAATGTTTTATGTTCCTGTCTGTTGTGGCTCATTTGCATTTACCTTTGAAATTTTTTTCAAAACTAAAAAAAAAACATATATGATAGAAAATGTAAAATTTTGTGTGTCATAGAAGAATTTTGATTTATATATTGGTAAATTAACATTACGTGATGATATGTGAAGGTGGGTCGAGTTAGGCTCATTCACGTGCAGAACAGTTCAAGAGATAGACTGATGGGAACGCTCAGAACATTGCACGCCGAACAGGGTCGAGTCAGGCTCATTCACAAGCTAAGGAGGGACCAGCGTAGTAGAACACCAGATAAGCTCAGGAGGGTTACATTGTGGAGCGAACAAACTAATTTCCCAAAGGCAGAGAAAGGGTGCATTTCCCTTAAACACTTAAGAGTTTTGGAGGAGGCGCAAAGGGAAAAACGGATGGTCAGGATCAAACCACAACACTGAAGCAGAGAGATAGACGACGAAGATTAAATCACAAATTGCAAGTTTTAAAAAGGATCACCACAGGAGGTAAGTGATAAGGTCGCTGAAGTGTGATGTGCGATTCCAGGTGGGACCCGATCGCATAGCACACATTGCAAGTTTTAAAAGATAAATGCTAAGGAAAAGTAAAATATGACGAAATGCGACGTGTGATGTTGTCACAGACGCGATGTGGTTTGAAGATGAAATCTAAAGGATTTAAAATCTAGGCTTATGTGGTTATGCACCATTTTATGAAGACATAGGCAGAATGTGGTAGAAAAACTCGGGTAAGTAACCTGATGCAAATCAAAGGAGAAGAGGCAGAGTCGAGTAGTAGGTGATATGATTGACAGCGTTTGAAGCACAGGGGCATAGGCAGAGTCGGGTATAAGAGCGTATAGCGGCCTTATTTGGAGCATGATAGCTGGGTCAAGTCGGGCACTGAGGCATCGTTACAGAGCCGTGAAATTGCTGCATCATAACCAAAAAGGACACCTCGGCACTTCGGGAGGATACATCAACAACATCAGATTCAACAAAATGAACAATATTTCCAGTTTTAATTTGTTTTCTCAAGTATGATTGCAAAAGTAATCTTAAGAATTTAGGTAGTCAAATATTTTTAAGAATTTCAGGAGTTATGAATCACTGTGATGTATTTAAGTAGATAGAAATAAATAAAAGGGATTCCAAGTTTTGGACCTCTGGAGGATTGTTAATTTGATACTGAATTTTCTGAGAAATAAATGAAAGAAGATCAAGTTTCCCACAACTATTGATGTTGATATGTCTTTTGAGTTTCTCTCTATGTTTATTCCTCTTTGAATGAAGTGAATTAATGTACCAGCCGGTCTGTTAATTACATCTGTGAGTAAGAGTTAAACAACCTTAATTTGCGCTCCTTCACCTCATCTCTTCTTTCTTCACAAAATCCTGATGAAACTTTAAAGTGATATATTATTTCGAGTTTCCTCTCTCTCCATGAATTCCCTCTAAAACTTCAAAGTGATATATTATGTTTCTCAGCGTATCACTTCAAGTTTCCTTTACAGTTCTTCTTTTCACTTCATTCGGATATCAGCAATTTATGGCATTGTGAAGGCTTTCATTATATCATGTTATTGAGTGTATTAAATAATTATATTCCAAAGGTGTTAATCAGAGGCCATTTGATATTATAATTGTGACATACATTTACAAAATGTCTTGAGCACTAATTCCTTACCACATCTAAGGGATTGTTTCTTGAGATACAACATTTTCTGGCGCCGTTGACGGGGACGAAGAAACGAAGTTTATTTTCCCTGGTTTTTTCACATTATTTCCTTTGGTTGTTCAGTGAGGAGGAAATATTCGGTTGTGTTTGTTATTTTAAAAATTCTAGCTTTCAAGAGGCCTCACATGAGGTCAGATACTTCACAGCAAATAGTCCCTACTTTTCCAGATTCAGAAAGATTGGTTTCTAAAAAGGCTTAGAAACCCGAAAATCTGTCAATACCTGATCCTGCATTGCTTGCTCCTGGCAGCAGTTCTCATAGCCCTTTGTTTGAAGATATTTCCAAGGAACTCCATTTTTGGGAACAAGATACTCCTTCCACACCCATTTATTTTCAATAACCTTAGTTAGAAGAACATTCTTTCGACTCTGTTTCTTTTACCCACCCCCATATCAGTTTTTCCTACACCTTCATTCACTTTCACAGCAGGTTCATCAACCTCAACCACCCAAGGAGTAGTTAACCAAATTTTTAATATGGCAACACCAACTTTCTTAATGGATAGATATGCACCACTAAATCTTCTGCAACCAATGAATGCCATGCCTCAAGAATACCTCAAATTACTTTCTCGTTTCACTAGAGAAGATGAAGTAACTGCAGAACAACATTCACCCTTGTTTTTCACTTTTGCTGAGAATTTAAATGTATAACATCTTGATGATGTGATGAAACTATTTATGCAGTCTCTAAGTGGAGAGGCTAGGGAATGGTTCAAAGTTTTACCAAATGATTCCATAAATTACTAGGAAGAGTTAGAAACTCAATTCACTCAAAGATGGGGAGAGAAGAGAGATCATGGTTACTCATTGATAGTTTAATGCAATTAAAAGAAATCCTAATGAAAAAATTTATGAGTTTGTAAAAAGATTCAACAAATTGTATAATAGTTTACCTATAGAGATGAAGCCCCCCCTGTAGGAGAAAAGGTAGTTTTTGTTGGGGCTTTTGAAGTTGATTTTAGCTTTACATTGAGAGAGAGAAGAGCCCCTACTCTTGAGTAGATACAGACAGATGCTTTAGAGATTGAAGATAATATGACTGCAGTTGGAAAGGTGAAATGGAAAAAACCAATCAAAGAGAAGGGGAAGGCAAAAGAAGGATCATCACAAGATCTAAGAATTGAAGATATGACAAAGGTGATAAAAAATATGACAAATAAGCTAGCTAAGATGGAATTGGAAAATAAAAACTCCCAAAGACAAGTACAAAAAAATCGAGGGGGGTTTAACCCTCATTTCAGAAGACATCCCCTGCCAATATTGCAGAGGGAAATAATAGATCAAGGCTAGGTTCAAGCTCCATTGTATATAGAAACAACACCCGAAGAACCAACATAAGATGACCAAAGGGAGGTCGAGGATCAGGTATATGCTATGTATGCAATAGAAGAGGATGAAGAGGAAGATTGTGAGGGATAATATGTTGAAGCTGAAGTTTCTTTTGATCAAGATGAAATGGATGAATATTGTAGGAAATTCATAGATTTCATGCAAGCTGAGTTACATAAAAAGTATGATTTGAGGTCTAGAAAGAGATGTAGAGTGCAAGATAATGAAGGTTAACAACAAGGTTTCATTCCTCCTCCAATGGCGACTCCACTACACAAGGACCCTACGAAACAGGTCAGTAATAAGAAAAAACCTGTAAATTCATTTAATAGAACAAATGTGCAACATGGTTAATCTTCCCAAAACAAATCAGTTGACACTAATATCTTGGAGAGAGTTGTTCCTGTACTAGAACAAGCAACAAATTCTAGAAAGAGTGAAGAAGAACCTGAAAAGAATGTTAAGAAAATTCATGCTTTCAATTTGACAAAAGAGTTGGAGAAGGTAAAAATTCAGGTGCGTCTTCTACAATTAGCCAAAATACCAGCTTACAAGAAAGAAATTTCAGAATTTATTAATCTCACACAGGTGGAAGACATAAGTGACATAGTGAACTTACAAGAAGAAAAGCCAGTGGTCACCTTTGGTCCTCATGTAGAAGAAATAGATCCCTCTATTCCACCCTTATATATTTCTCTGTTGCTTCATGATTATGCTCTACATAATTGCATGCTGAACTCAGGAGCGTCCCATAATCTCATGCCATTGTCTGTTATGAAGGAACTTAACTTGCAGATTACCAAACCTTATAGGGATGTATATTCATTTAATTCCAAAAGGTTGAAATGTGTTGGGTTAATTAAAGATGTAGCAGTTTCGTTGGCACAAATCCCAGCAAAGAGTATAGTCATGGATCTAGTGGTTTTTGACATCCCAGCCAGGTTTGGAATGCTCTTGTCAAGATCTTGGGGAGAAAAGTTGGGAGGTGTAATAAAATTAGATGTCACTTATGCTATCATTCTGGTTTTTAATGGGGAAGAAAGAAGGTTGTACAGGGAAACATGGTTTGTGAAGACTACCTCTAAGAAAGATGCAGGAAATTCCCCCATTTATAGTTAAGAAACAGAAGACCTTTCTTGTTTCATGTTGCATGAAGATGTAGAATTTGCTGAAGACACAGGGAAGTAGCTCTCTTCAACAGTTGTAAATAATGAGCTACACTCAAGGAATATTTGGAAGTGCTACTTTGATGGTGCCTACTCCAAGGAGGGCACATGTGTTGGATTCTTGCTGATATCACCAAAAGATAACCTCATGCCTTTCTCTTTTAAACTAGAATTTCATTCAACAAACAATGTGGTTGAGTATGAGGCCTTAATCTCAAGCCTTCAAGTTTCTAAATATATGGGAGTTCAATGTATTTCAATTTTTGGTTACTCTGAATTGATAATAAGGTAGATTAAAAATCATTGTCAAACCAAGCATCTGAGGTTGAGATCATATAGGAATGAAGTGTGGGATCTAGTAGAAAACTATTTTTAAGCATTCAATCTTCATTATATTCAGAGGGAGGTGAATAGATTGGCCGATTCTTTAGCAGTTGCAACCAACACCTTCAAACCTTCAATAAATCCAAGGTTAAGGTATGAGATTGAAATTAGGCATAGACCTTCTATCCCTGATAATGTGAAACATTGGCATGTGTTTGACGATGATGAACAGATAAGTCAGTTTCTGACCATGATTGGAAACTTTGAAGACACTGAGATAAACCAAGAGGAAGAACAAACAGAGCATAAAGTAGAAATAAGAAACCTTAAGTAGTCAATAGGTGAACAAAATATTATCCAATTGAAAGATAATGTGCTCCCCAAAGGGTTGGTTCCCCTTGAAATATTATTTGATACTAATGATGTCGTTGTTGATGCAAAGAAAACACATCAAGAAGAAGAGGTTGAAGATTGTAATTTGGGAACTCAGCAGGAACCCAAAATAGTAAAATTGTTCAGAGGTGTTCCCAAAAACTACAAAGAAAGACACATTGATCTTTTTAAGAAATACATGGATGTATTTTCCTGGTTGTATGAAGACCTAAAAACATATGAAAAAAGAATTATTCACCATAAGGTTCCATTGAAGGAAGGACTCAAACCACACAGACAAAATCTCAGACAGATCAATCCATTGTTTTTAGCTCCAATCGAAAAAAAAAGTGAAAAAACTATTGTAGGCAAAAATTATAGTACCTCTCAGATATTTAGACTGGGTTTCTAATCTAGTCCCTATAGGAAAGAAGAATGGAGAGATAAGACTATGTGTAGAATTCAGGAACATGAACCAAGCATCTCTAAAAGATAATCATCCTTTGCCGAAAATGGATAATGTCTTACAGAAGGTGACAAGAGCTCACAGGTTGTCTATGGTTGACGGATTTTCTGTGTATAATCAGGTAGCAGCAGAAAAAGAAGATCATAATAATACTGCTTTCATTTCACCCTGGGGCACCTTCATGTACGCAAGGATACCATTTGGCCTTATGAACACATGTGCAACATTTCAGAGGGCCATGGACATTGCCTTCGTTGGTGACAAGTTTGTAGTTATATATCTGGATGATGTAATAGTTTTCTCAGGGTCAAATGATGAACACTTGGAGCATTTGCAAAAAACTTTTCAAAAGTGCAGAAAGTTTGGTCTATCATTAAATCCCAAGAAATCTTTATTTGCCTTAGAAGAAGGTAAATTATTGGGTCACGTAGTTTCTAAACAAGGATTAAACATTGACCCAGCAAGGGTGGAAGCCATTCAGACTATTCCTTTACCCAGAAGCAAGAAGGATATCCAGATATTCCTGGGAAAAATAAACTTTCTGGGGAGGTTTGTGCCCAATTATGATGAGATCATGAGAAGCATAATAGATATGTTGAATAAAAATGCAGAAGTGAAATGGGATAAGGAAACAAGAGATGCATTTGCTAGAATAAAGGGATCACTACAGGAAGCCCCAGTTTTGATTAGCCCAGACTATCAAAAAGCCTTTCAGGTATTCTCATTTGCATCTCGAACTAATAGTGATGTTGTGTTGTTGCAAAAAAATGAAGACAATAAGGAGCAACCACTTGCATTTTTCAGCAAAGTTCTTAAAGATGCTGAGCTCAAATACAATATTATGGAGAAACATAATATATACTTTATTCAAAGCACTGAAAGCCTTCAGGACTTATGTGTTGCAGTCCCAAATAAATGCTTATGTTCCTAATTCTGCTGTGAAGGATGTGCTGGTCCAAAGTGACGTTGAAGGAAAAATGGGGAAGTGTATAGCAAAAATCCAAGAGTATGATTTGGACATCAAACCCACCAAGCTGGTCAAGGGACAGGGGTTAGCGAAGTTGTTGACAGAGAGAAATTTTCAAGCCTTGGGAATTAATCTGCTGGCACCAGTGGATGGAGTTGTAAATGAAGAGGGTTAAAGCAAGTTCAAAACAGGTATCTAATACAAATTTTTGTGCTCTGATTGGTATAAAGATACTGTGCATTACTTGCATTTCTTTTCCTGTCCAACTTCACTGAATATAACAAAATAAAGAGCTCTCAAGCTCAAGTCTCAGCCATATGTTATCATAGAAGCAAAGCTATACTGGAAATGTCCTACTGGTATTTTGCTGTTATGTTTGATCGAAGGAGAATCTATTGAAGTCACCAAACAATATCATGAAAGTCTATGTGGAGGACATTATAGCCGGAAGGCCACTACTCATAAAATTCTTAAGTCAGGCTTCTATTAGCCAACCCTATTTGAAAATGTTTACAGACTAGTTAGAAGTTGTTAGAAGTGTCAGTTCTTTGTTGAAAAGAAAAAATTTGCTCCATTACCTCTCATCCCATTGTTTATTGAAGAACCTTTCAGGAAACGGGGATTGGATTTCATTGGAGAGATCAATCCGCCATCAAGAGGAAAGTTCAAGTGGATTCTGACTGCCACTGATTATTTTATAAATGGGTTGAAGCAATACCCACTAAGAAGACGAATGACCAAGTGGTGATGAAGTTTCTAGAGGAAAACATTTTTAGCAGATTCAGATGTCCAGTCAAAATTGTGACTGATAATGCTCAGGTATTCAACTCTGCTCGTTTCATTAATTCCTGTCAAACATATAATATTATTTTATCACATTCCACAGCGTATCATCCCCAAGGGAATGGATTGGCCGAGTCTTCAAATAAGACATTGGTCAGAATCTTGAAGAAAACAATCACCGAGAATCAGAAGGAATGGGATATGAAGTTGAAGTTTACCCTCTAGGTAGTTCGAGTCACTACCAAGAGATCTACTGGGAAGTCTCCCTATGAACTGGTTTATGGAACTCAAGCACTATTTCCTACTCAGTTGGCCAAACTGGTGATTTCTTTACTTCAAGAAGCTCAGGAAGAACTGAATGCTCTGGTAAGAATATTGAACAAAATAATTGAATCAAGTGAAAACAGAAACAAAGTTAGGGGTAACTTGATTACTTATCAGGAAAAGATGAAGTCTATATTTGACAGAAAAGAAAAAGAGGTTTTCTTTCAAGCAGGAGATTTGGTACTAAGATGGGACACCAGATGAGAAGAAAAGGGGAAGAATTATTTGACCCTCTCTGGTATGGTCCATACAAGATCTTTGAGGCATGGTCAAATAACACATTCATTTTGGAAGATCTAGATGGAGAGACAGTACAACTTCCTGTGAACAAGCAGTATCTGAAGCATTATTTCTAGCATTAAAAGTTAGCATTCCATCATTGTAAATACCATATTTTTCATTGTTCATATGTCACCAAGCAATATTTGACTCCATGCCCAATGGATAAGGCACTAATCTGTGGTTCTTAGCACTTCCGTGGAAAAAATCACTATCCCTAAGTGGAGCTAGATGTTGTGGCTCATTTTCATTTACCTTTGAAATATTTTTCAAAACATCAAAAAAGCATATATGATAGAAAATGTAAAATTTTGTGTGTCATAGAAGAATTTTGATTTATATATTGGTACATTAGCATTACGTGATGAGATGTAAAGGTGGGTCGAGTCAGGTTCATTCACGTGCAAAACAGTTCAAGAGTCGGACCGATGGGCACGCTTAGAACGTTGCACGTCGAACAAGGTCGAGTCGGCCTCATTCGCAAGCTTAGCAGGGACCAGCGCGACAAAACACCAGATAAGCTCAAGAGGGTTACACTGTGGAGAAAACAAACTAATTTCCCAAAGGCGTAGAAAGGGTGAATTTCCATGAAACACTTAAGAGTTTTGGAGGAGGCACAAAGGGAAAAATGGATGGTCGAGATCAAAGCGCAGAACTGGAGCAGAGAGATAGACGACGGAGATTAAATCACAAATCATGAATCGCAAGTTTTAAAGGATCACCGCGGGAGGTAAGTGATAAGGTCACCGAAGTGTGATGTGCGATGCTAGGTGGGACCCGATCACATAACGCACATTGCAAGTTTTAAAAGATAAACACTAAGGAAAAGTTAAATACGGTGAAATGAGAAGTGCGATGTTGGCACGAACACGATGTGGTTCTAATATGAAATCTAAAGGATTTCAAGTCCGGGCTTATGCAGTTATGTGCCATTTTATGAAGAAATAGGCAGAACGCAAAAAAAAACTCGGGTAAGTGACCCGACACAGATCAAAGGAGAAGAGGCAGAGTCGGATAGCAGGTGATATGATTGACATCGTTTGAAGCACATGGACATAGGCAAAGTTAGGCAGAAGAGCATATAGCGGCCCTATTGGGAGCATGACAGCTGGGTTGAGTCAGGCACTGAGGCGTCGTTACAGAGTTGTGCAACTGCTACATCATAACCAGAAAGGACACCTCGGCACTTCGAGAGGATGCATCAGCAACATTAGATTCAGCAAAACGAACAATATTTCCAGTTTTAATTTTTTTTCTCAAGTATGATTGCAAAATTAATCTTAACATCTTAGGTAGTCGAATAGTCTCAAGAAGTTCAAGAGTTACAAACCAATGTGATGTATTTAAGTAGATAGAAATAAAGAAAATTGGTTCCGAGTTTTGGACCTCTAGAGGATTGTTGATTTGGTACTGAATTTTCTGAGAAATAAATGAAAGAAGATCAAGTTTTCTACAGCTGTTGATGTTGATATGTCTTTCCAGTTTCTCTATGTGTTTATTCCTCTTTGAATGAAGTGAAGTAATGTAGCAGCCAGTCTCTTAATTACATTTGTGAGTAAGAGTTAAACAACCTTAATTTGCGCTCCTTCACCTCATCTCTTCTTTCTTCACAAAATCCTGATGAAATTTTAAAGTAATAGATTCTGTGTTTGCAGTGTATTATTTTGAGTTTCCTCTCTCTCCCTGAATTCCCTCTGAAACTTAAAAGTGATAGATTATGTTTCTCAACATATCACTTCAAGTTTCCTTTACAGTTCTTCTTTTCATTTCATTTGGATATCAATAGTTTATGGCATTGTGAAGGCTTTCATTATATCAGATTATTGAGTGTATTAAATAATTAGATTCCGAAGGTGTTTTTTTTTCCAGAGAATAATCGAAACTTTCCATTATATGTAATAAAAATTTTACAGAGTACATGCAATAAGAATTCTATGTGATCATGTGTTATGCATAACACAAAAAACCAGATCCATACAATTGTTTTGTATACATCCAAATAACCACAATAACCGTAGAAGTATGAGACCTCTGCTTGAGAATTTCTCGAAAGAGAAATCTGTCTTCCTTTTCCATGCCAACCCACTAGTTCCAGGGCTCCTCAAAAGAGGAAACACCCTGAAAAATAGGGTTAGCTATGAAAAAAAAAAACCAAAAAAAACCAGGAACCCAGGCCCTCACAAACCCACAAGGGAATTCAAGAACCTAGAATGGGTATCAAGAAACCATGGGCAAAATGGTGGGAGGAAATAAACCCAACAACCAGAGACCACGAGCTCAGCTACTAAGGCTCTAAACCAAAGAAACTGAGCAGATCCACACCCATGAGCAAGCAACGGGAAACGAAAGCTCCAAACCACCAACCACATCTACAAGAAAAAAACCCGAGTTCCATTGAAGCTGCACGCAGAAATGAAAAATGGGTTGCAGAATCTGAAACAATAAAACTTAGCGAGAGGTTCACTGGGCAGAAACCTCACTCGCAAAACGACGGCAACTCTGGGCAGTAACCACCTATGAAAAACTTGGGCAGAAAATGCCCTGCGAACAACATCATATGCCGAACCACCGGTGACTTCAAAGAGAGCGGCCCAGCCTCATCGAACCAGAAGAAATGAGGGGTCCGCAACATCAACACAACCACCAGACCCCCTCTCAAGCAAACCCTTGAGACTTGTTGCAGAAACCCTTGGTCGTCCGTCTCATTTTTCCAGTCGCTACCTTTGAAAAGAAAACCCTAGGTGGTTGGCAAGTTGTCGCCTTTTCTCTACAATGATTCCAAAGATGTTAAGAAGAGGCTATTTGATATTATAATTATGACATACATTTACAAAATGTCTTGAGCACTGATTCCTTACCACAACCAAGGGATTGTTTCTTGAGATACAACACCGTCCATAGGTTAAGGGTGTATGAAGCAGTCACATTTGGCATGTAGAATTCTTTTGTTAGGTAGATGATCATGTTTGCAAGCAAACATTTAGTTACCAATTTCTCACTAGCCTTGTTTACTGCCATTTTAGGACAAACGAACTAAATTCTCTCTTAAAGAGGCATCTGCCAAAATTCTTCTCTTAACGAGACATTTTCTAAGTTAGTAGCAAATACGTATGTTGCCATAATTATAAGAGGAAAAAGTGTGCTCGTCTTTCATCTGATGTGAAGAAAAAAAATATGTTACTCAAAGTGAAAGATAAATCACCCATGTTGTGTTGCCATCCTGGATTCACTCTGTCAAAATAATCAGATCAAAATGGGATGCTGGAAAGCTTACGTCTTGGGAATATGGAATGTACAAGTGAAATGGAGAATTTCATGAAGGTGCACTCTGCTCTAATGTTCCAATTCTCTGGGCCAAAAAACACTAGCAAAAATTCATCGTGCCATTCTGCATTTCTCTCTAATGTGCTGGGTGGTGCATTGGCGTCCCAAAACACTAGAAGAATTACGACAACACTTGGATTACTAGATCTTGAACACAACCTTACCCGGCAGGGGCTTACGCTACAATAGCAGGATCTGTCCATGAATGAGTGGAAAGATCCATCTGTTGAATCCATCTGCCTTTTAAGTCAATTATTTTAAAGGCTGTAAAGCAATCTAATAGCTGGGTTGCAAACCAAACTTTTGGATCATTGATCAGTGAGATGATGACTACGCATTTTCCACGATGTAAGTAACAATTGGTGCAACTCGAGAATCTAAAACAAGCATTGGAACTGAATGAAAGGAAGCTAAGTGGTAAATGGAAGAGGCTACAGGAGGATAGGCCTTTTGACCAACTAATATAATTTATCTTCATCCATTAGTTAAAAAACTAGCAACAGAGTCAGAGACAAAGGCAGCTACAAGGCCCCGCGGTAGAGACATAGGTTCCCAAAACAGCGAACCGTCAGACTTTTCAGCCCTAACCAATCAGTCGAGGTTGTATCTACGCTTGGAAATGTTTTTTTTACTGAATAAACTGGTTCTTTGACTGGGTCACAAAATATCGAAATCAAGGTAACAAACACTTGACCCACCCCCTCCCCTCTTTCTCAGCTTCAGTACCACCAACCAGGCCAACCAGGGTATGATCCACATGCCCAAGCAGAACCAGTTGATCTAGGACCAGCCGTGGATATAATTAATCTCCAAGACAATGCATCCAAAATTTGGCTAGAAAAACTACCAAATGGGAATGATTCAGATTTGATTTCGAGAGAAATTTTCTTTATCAATCCATAACAAAATGAACTATCCATTTGTATACCAAAATTTGTTAAAATTATCAATAACAAATAAATCTTTGCAAGCCATTATTGAAGTGACACTTTATCCTCTCCACACATGATTTGTTTCTTCAATTGTTGACTACCACAAACTTCACAACAAATATGGTTGTAAATTTATTTCAAATTTTATCTCAAGGCATTTGCATTTGTAAAATACTTCAAACAACGAAGCTCACAAAAAACAACCTATACATGTATTGTAGCTGCATACGAGAAACATTTGCAATTAACCAAAAAATTGTTAAAATTATCAATAACATAGTTTAGTAAATTTTTGCAAGCAGTTGTTGAAATGACATTTTATCTAGATACATGTTTGGTTTTCATGAATCCACATGTACCTTTTGATATATTTCTTCAATTGTTGACTACCACAAAATTTACAACAAACACGAGATGCAATTATGTTGCAAATGTTCCCTCGAAGCCTTTATAACATTTGTAAAATACTTCAAACAGCTAGGCTGACAGCAAACAACTTGTACATATGTTGTAGTTGTAGAAATGAAACATTTGTAATTAATAAACATATTACAAGTCTTTTAGCTGGGGAGACAATGCTTCAAACATATAAAATAACCCTATAACACAAGAATTAAGGAACTTTGTAGCACTGCGTTGCTTCTGCACAGTCACCAGCACTAGACCTTCTAGCCTCAGTGTTTAGCCTCAAACAAGTTGTTTTGCCTCTGCGGACCCTGAGAAACAACCTCCTAGTGTCACTTTCCAGATCTCAGCCTCCGAAACTGATCTAAAAGAAAAAAGTTGGAAACCCTCCTCTGCCTCTGCACTTCTACTACGTTAGCCCTATAACAATAACTATGTAAGCCCTCCTTCCTTCAGTGTTGGCTTGGTTAGACCACCTATGCCACTCTTTGACTGATGCTCCACCGGCTGAGAAAATATCTTCCTCTCCATATGCTATCTCTGCTCCTCAATGCTCATATCTCTAGCTCAAATTTCTCAGCAAACCCGGCCCCGGAAATTTCGAACTCGAGATCAATTTGGTATGTCTTTCCAAATGACCTTCAAGCCTGCCTTTATAGTCTTCTCGTTGAGACATCCAAGACCGAGATTAGATCTCAAATCAACGACTAATACTATAACATGACTTGATATTTGTTTTCTATATCATTCTAACTCCATTTTATTAATATCCTTTAATTATTTAATTTCCCTAAGTTTAGACTTAGGGTACCCATTAAAATTATTAATTTTTACAATAAAACATAATCTGCGTGGAATTTTCAGAAATGGTTTTTGGGTTCTTTGGAATACCAGTGCCTAAGCCTCTCCAAAAAAATTGGGGCTTAGAGCACTTTTTGATGCTACCAAAATCAACATAGAGGGATGGAGAAGGCCTAGTGATATTTTCCCTTCACAAGGAAAATATGTTGTGAAACTACTAGAAAGATTTGGTATGGTGGAATGTAAATCTATGACTATGTTACCCACCACCAATGGGCGATCCCTATAGGAGTATTTTTCTTCTATATTTGTCTCCAGTCGGAAGCCAACAACCTCGTGTAGCCATAAGATAGCTTGATGTGCCACCTAAGCCAGCCATTGTGTGGCCTTGCCCATTTGTTATGATCGTATGTTTTGTTGAGATTTTGAGGTAGCATCGAATGTGCTCTAGCTCTAAAATTTTGTGGAGGAGCTGGAGTACATGAGATCTCCAAGACCCAGAAAGCGTTTGGAGAAATTCCATCTAGTTTGATAGTTATTCAAATAATTAATATTTTTAATTAAGGACCCTAAGTCTAACTTAGGAAAATTAAAAGATTAAAGTGAATTAAATTAAACATGTGATGAGAATTTTCTAAGTGACATGGATCAAGCAACTTCTAATCTTAGCCATTGATTAGAGATTAGATTACGGTCGTTGGTTTGTGAATACGAAAAGTATAAAAGAAGGGCTTGGGGTCAGTTGGAGAACACACACATTGGCAGAGGACTGAAGCTAAGTCGAAATTCTAGGGCGTGGTTTGCTAAGAATTTCGAAGTGAGTTTGTAGTGCTGTGAGGGGCAGTATTAGCGAGGGATGATATGATTCGAGGCCAAGAATACAACAACGGCAGAGACACATCATACCAGGCAGCACAAAGGCCAGCCAAAGCTACGTAGTTTAGCCAGAGCCACGTAGAGGCAGTAGGAACCCTCCAGGGGTGACACAGGCCCATTCAAGGCAGCGCAGGGGCAATGTAAGCTCGGTGAGGGTGATGCAGGCCCTTCCAGAGCATCGCAGAGGCTGACACTAGCCAGAAACTCTGACACAGAGGGCTGAGGGACAACGTTGAGGTTTCTGGTGGGCTAGAAAGGGCTCAAGCTCTATAAATCTCATTTGAGGGTGTGAATTAGCCATATTTTATGTAGGGCCAACCATGATTTTCTCTATAGGGCCAACCATGTTTGGTGCCCAGGTATTGTTGTATTCAGATTTTGCATAATAATAGACCCTCTAGAGCTAATTGCATCAGTTTTCCCACATTGGGTTTTTTGGGGACATTTGTCCAAAAAATATGTCACTTTGTCATGTGTGCATTATATTCAGTAAATGATTTGTAAATGTGTAGGTTGCAGTTGTGTTTACTTTTTTGATTTTACAGAATAATTTAGAAAATTAACTTGTAATTTAATTCAAGTAGGAAAAGTAAATTGAGATATTGCAGTAGGATTTCTATGTTTCGTAATTTTCACATGGTATTAGAGCATTGCAGATCAAGCTGAATCCACCAGTAAAATGACTGAAGAATTTTTTCTTGCAAAGAAGGTAGTTGGAGCAACAGAGATTCGAAGAGGGCGTCGCAGCACCTGGAGGACGAAGCATCGCAGCAGAGCTTCAGATCTTCAAAGGTTGTTGGTGTGGTGGAGATTTTGTCGATGCATAATCGTGCCTAGCTAAGTGGAAAAAGAGTGGGAGGAGAGTAGTCGTTCAACAGATTCTTTGCCAAAGAAATCTAAGGATCGATCAGGAGGGTGATTGAAGAGGGTTGATTCAGAGGATTTCACAAATTTCCAAGGAGGAAAATCAGTTATCAGAAGGAGCAGTTACTATAAAGGGTGTCTTTTCGCCAAGGACCTTAGATCCAGGATTCTGTTGAGGGTGTTAGTGTCAATATGTTCAGTGATCAAATATGCTCCTTCTGTTTACTTTTTAGTGGTACTAGATCAAAATTTCATGTTTCAAATCAGTTCTCAAATAAGATTTTGTTCATTGAATATGTCTAGGTCTGAAATGCTACTCCCTTCACTCCATTCATGGTCATCATCATTTTAAAGGTCATGTCATCCATCAATAATCTAGGGTCTGAGGTCATTCACCACACCTTCATTTAGGTCAGATTATATCTCTCAATTGTTTCACCACCATAAGAGTCAATTGTGTCATAAAAGAAAGCGAACAAAATCTCATTTTCACCATGCAAGTCATTTGCATAAGGAGTTAGCAAAGATAGGGAAATAAGTAAAGAGCTCCTTTCTTCTCACCATCATACTCCACATCTACCATGGGTTTAAGTAAAATAAGAAAATTTGTGCCAACACTACCTGTTTTACACTTCTAGGTGTGTTGCGTAGGTGCTGCGCTTTTGGTGTTTGAGCTCCAAATCAATTCTCCAAGGTTCAAAACAACTGCATAAAGGTTCATACACTTCTGAAACAGTAAGTGGACACCCTCCATACCTCTCTCAAGTTAAAATTCATCAAAAAATGAGTGGTTTCCTTCATTAGGTTACCTCCACTACGTTGTTGGTGTTTTTCATCTTTTGTTTGTTTCAACAGATAAAATCTACAACCGTCATAAATACCCTAATTTTCACTACATTTTGGTAGAAAAGCTAGTGAAAACCTGTGTTTTGACCTTTTGGGTACCTTTCACATGCCCATTCCCAAAAATTCCTGATGTATCATATAGGCAACTCATCACCCTACCTCCCCAAATTTTTAGGGATTTTTCCCTAACTTCCTTCCACTTCATTTCTATCCCTAAAACCACTCTACCACTATCCCCTGTTTTCCTAATTTTCCACCTTCCCTATCCACTACATCAAGCTAGGGATTTCCTTGTTGAAACACATAATGGAGGGTGAGAATAAAGTCCATAAGGGAGGTCACCATTCTAGGTTTGAGCCAACTCATACCCATGGCATCATTTTTAGCGCTTCGTGATCAAGCGAGGGTTTACATTGAACACATGGACAATTTGTCTTCAAAATCGGTTTCTGAAGTAATGGAGATGAATTTTACAAAATTGAAAGAGGTTTTTTTCAATAATAGGCCAAAGAAAAAAAACCTCCTTCCGTTTATGCACAGGTGTTATGGTTTGAGAGAAATGCTGAAAATACAGTTGCTTTAGGTCATTTTTTGCACTTTTGGATAGCTTGTCTTCAAATCAAATTTTCAGGGGTTTGGAGAAGGGGTTTGCAGTGCTTGATGACTCCATTGTGTAACAGGTATCCTAAGACTTCCAACCATACCACGTGGAGCCCAAAAATCCTCTGGGAAGGCCTCCAAACTCCCTCTCAAAGTAGGTGCTATGCTTCCGCTCAAAGTGCGCTACGCTTCTACAAATTTTGAGTGATCAACTTCAAACTTCGATTTTTCTCAGTGTTGCAAAAAAAATTATGGTTAGAGAGATATCAATCTATATTTAAGTCCTATTTTTGCCTAAATTTTTTTGGAAAATTCTAGATTTTTGGCAATTCAGTTGTTACGCTTCTATAATTTGGTGTTACACCTCCAGAAAGGGTCTAGCATTAGGTTTTTGGCTTCAAATATCTTCAAAAAAGCTCAAGGCTTGTGACCATTACTCTTTGGACCCCTCACAAATAGTAAGTATTTACTCTCATACCCTCCCTTGGTCAAGTTATTGAGTTTTCAAATCATTTTCATGCTTACTCTATATTTCTCCATATCATCACTTCTCCATGACATAGAAAGACTTCATTTGATAAACCCTAACCTACTCCAGCTAAATAAACCCTAACCCTAATACCTAAACACTATCCTACACCTCTCATATACCTCACACTATCATCTCCAATCATCCATATCATCCCTAACAACCATTTTCGTGAAACCATAAATTCTAGCAAATTTTCACAGTGAAAAATTGGAAATTTCCTGTGTTTCCTTGATTTCATCACCTTCCTCACATCCATTTAATTTCATTCCATCAAAACGTGGGGCTAACATGCCACCTTATCTGCAGAATTTTTCCTATCTCCATAACCCTCCATCTCACCCTCTAAGCCTACACCACCCCTACACTCTGTTTTTTTTCATATTTCACTACATACACCCATCCCATTAACATAGTAGAGTTTTCATCCTTTCAGTGAAAAAAAAGATGGAGAGTGAGAAGAATAAATTCAAGGGAGGGAGCCACATCAAGTTATATCCCTTCACCATGCATGAAATCAATGCTTCACCCTTGGCCAAAAGATGTTTTGAGAGGACTACATGTTTGAGGTTCTGTGAGAAGCTCAAATGAAGCTTAAAGAGAAAGATAGCTTGGACTTGTTGGCTGAAGTTTCCTTGGTTGTTTAGCCCATCACTCACAAGTGCTATAGAACCAATTTTGAGAAGTTTTGAATAATTTTGGTATTTTTTGTGATTTTTGCACAATTTTGGAAATTTCTCCTCACAAAAGCGTAGCAAAATTTTGTTACACTTATTTTAGGGGCATCCGAATGATGATTTCTTTACATGGATGCATGAATTTTGATGATTAAATTACATATCAGGAACCCCCTTGGCATGAAAAGCTTTAATTTTGAAGAAAAACCCAAAAAACCACTCATTTTTCATGCTTTTGCCACCTTTTTGGAGCCTCTACTACGCTTTTGGAGAACCTTGGGAGAATGGAATTTTGGAGGCCTTACCGTGGGTCATTTTGCAAAATTCAAGATGTTTTGGAAACTAGACACACAGGGCTAGTTGACCATTCTTTCAAAAGTGGATTTGGACTCCTAAACGTGCCTCAAAAGTGCCTGCAAACTTCTGTTACGCTTCTGTAAAATTCTGCTACCCTTCTGTCAGAAATGTTACAAATCAACATTGGATTCCTCAGGACACTTTTCAAGCTCAAAAAATGTCACAAATTCGAGGTTTTGTTGTCCCATGAGTTGGAATTAGATTTATTGAGTTTGTTTTTTCCTCCTATCATGAAGGATTATGTAATTTAATGTAAGGGACAAACACTCGTAGTTCATATCTGAAATTCAAGGAATGGTTTCTAACCTCCCTAGAATCTAAGAAATGACTCATATTGTGTATTTATGATCCATTTTGGATGATATTTCGACCTGATGAGGTGTCATTGTCCATATTTTATATAAGTAGACTCTCTTTAGTATTTTTTTGGGTTGGATAATCTTATTTTTCAATGGAGCTATTCTAATCAACATTTTGGAATGAAATCATTGACAAATTTGCAGAACTAGTGTTGAGAATATTGTGGTATGCATTGTAGCATTTGTTCATATTATGTATGTTTATATATTCATGCTAAATGATATATATTCATCTTTTAGATACATCTTTCCATGTGTTTATCTTGTAAGTTTATAAGCAGAAATCACGTTTGTTCATGCTCTGTTTTAGACAAGGTTTACATGTATGTCTATTTACTTCTAAATGAATGAATTCACTTCAGTGCTCATTTAGAATCTCTATCACTTCTTCCTATACTCAATGACCAATTAAACATGCTTTCAAGTTACCTATCTAGCCTCACATATTCTTTGCAAATTGACCTTGGAATTCAAACCTAAAAACCTTAGACCTAGCTTTCCCACAAATTTTTCTATCCAACACTTAAAACATCAAAAAAAAATCCTATTTAGTGATCTTACATACCTAGCCTAAGATCAAGAGATATTCAGTCAATTCATTGATTGCAAAGTGACAACAATAGAGCCCTCTCTGGTCCTGGTAGGGCTAGCTACCTGACCTAAATCCTTCAATCCCACTTTCAGCCTTGGGAAGTTTGGGGGAGTGATAACAAAGGGTAGCAACAGTAGCAGGGAGAGGAGTATCTATTTCAATAGATTGTTTAGAGCTAGATGGCATCGTACAGATTGCGTGATTAGGATAGGTTGGACAGCTTGTCCAAATTTTCTAGAAGGCCAAAATCCTAATGGTCCTAGAGGCATACACATTACGATAGCATACAGAGAACGTCTTGGCTACACCAACAGATGCTTCTCTTCTCGTGAAGCATAATGAAGTGGAGGCACATGCTAAGCGCTTCATCATGGATGGGGTCGAGGATCATGTGGTCCCACAGGGCTGAGAAGAAGACGACTAATGCTATGTGGACAATGTCAATCACAATGTATCAAGGGAAATCTATTGATAAGAAGATGCTTTTAGAGAATCAGATGAGGTTGTTTGTGATGAATAAGAGAGAGGAAATTGATCTTTTCCTCTTCAGGTTGTAGTCGATCCGAGATCAACTGATTTCCATGGGGTTAAAGTGGAGGATGATGTCATGGTGAGGACTGCTCTAAATGCAGTCACAGATGAATGGGAAATGTTTGTCTGTAATATCCCCAAATGGGATATTTTACCAATTTCGCAAAAATTTTACTAACTCATCATTTTACCATTAAATTACTGAATTAATTAACAAAAGATTGCCGTGTAAAATAAAATCAAATAGAGTACTGCAATCCATTATACATTAAACAGGAAGAATCTTATCTTTTTATTAAAATGAAAAAGTGGGGTTACATGTATATCTGACCCAAAAGAGCTGAGATGGAGATTCGGACTCCAAAATAATCTGTTGTACTGCATCGGCCTCCAAAACTGAACAATTGCACTCTCCCTCCGACAACAACTACCACTGAATCCACTGAAAGACTATGAAGCACCAATTGAAGATCTGAATGATCCTCACTCTTATATCCCTGAACTTCCATGTAACTCCTAAATGAAGTCTTAAAGATAGTTGGGTTTTCGTCCAACACTCGACAACATACTTGAGGGTTTTCTCATCCAACACTCGACAATGTACTATGAAGCCTTGATTCATGATTTTCTTTTGTTTTACGTTATTCATGTCGTCTCTCTCAACATCAGATTGTTTGTTTGACATGCCAGGCGACGTCGACCTCAAGTGCATTTCGATTTCTTCTTTCTCTGGAGAGATGGCACCTCCGGTAGTCAAGCCTTCTCGTAACAACACCGAAAGCAGTATCCAAGAAAGCTACCAAGGCCCACCACCTCCTATCGACAAGGACACCACATGCAACATTAACAAGGCTACCAAACTATCCTAGTTCGACATATATGCAGAATTTTCTAAGCCAGATATCCTTGAGGACCAGGAAGACTACAAAGTATACCTCAACGTCAAGAGGTCTAGGCTCCACAAAGTGGCCTCACATCTGCCCGTCTTCCTGTGTGTAGAGACCATCGATTGGATTATACAGAATACTGACCCATATCAGTGGGTGGTGTTGACCACTGGAGTGGCACCTGATGATTATGTGAAGAATCCATGCCAAAGGATGAATTGGAGGACACTTGTGCCATCAAATATCATCAGATCAACAGAGTTTTTAAACTCTACTTCTTCTTCTTATCATTTTCTTCTTCAGTCCTCAGCTTTTGCAGTCCTACAAGGATATTGTATAAATGTCACTAGCATTATGAATAAAGCCATGTAATAGGCCTAGGATGTTGGGACTCGATCATCAAGCGAGTACACCGTGGAGTGATTTTTTTACTTGGTTAATTATTCCTTCTTTTTAGCGACGAATAATTTTCTAGGTTTTTTCACTCATTACACTACCCCAAAGTCGGGGTGACGACTTGAAGGTTGAGCCCCTAATGCATCTTAGTGTCTATAGTCAATTTGTGTTACCACGCTAGGTCATCTCTGAAATTTGGTGGAATTTGACTAGGTCTAAGTAGGATTTTTTAATAATTAAAAATTTCCTGCAAAACGAGATTTTTTAATTAATTTCTATGTAATGATGTAAATAAGTGACCTTAGGAAATGTCTGGGGCGTGTGACTACTCGAAAATCATCCTTAGAGACCCAAAATTATCCTAGGACCCACTTTGAGGGTCAAAAAGCGACTTATACTCCCTCAAAATCCAACTTTTCTAATGTTAGTGGCAAAAATGAGGAAAAATTCAAAAAAATTGAATAATTGGAAAAATTCATAAATTTTTCCAAATTCAAAATAAGTCAACCAAGTGATGTGGAAATTACAGGGAAGGTCAAAGATGATGTGGAAGCCATGTGGGGCCCACCACATAAGGTACAACCAAAGTCAAAGTCAAATGCCAAATGAGAAAGTCAAAAAGGTTCCACGTTGATATCATGAGGCACATCGTATGGGTAATGGTAAACTGTAATAATTTAATTTAATTCAACATATTAGAAATATGTGGTACATTTTAAAAGTTTAAAGGGGGACAAAATGTGTGACATGGCAACGACTTCATCACCATGAGTTAGTGGGCCAAGTTAAACATAAGGCAACAAGGCAACATTGACGATATTACGTATGGTGAAAGGTTGGATCATTGATTTAATACATTATGATGGATATTATTCAATGCCCATGGTGACAAATCATCTTCGGTATTGTTTTTTCCCCTAGTGGGTTTTCTCATTCAGGAACAGGATCAGCGAAGGCACGAAGGCACTGTGAACAGAGAAGGCACGAAGGCACAGTGAATAGCCTAACCCACCATGAACAGTAGGAGGAAGAAGCAAAGTGAAATCCCAAATGATAAAATGGAAAACCAATCAATAGTAAATGTTAAAAATAGCAAGAAAATCTTAGATTTTGTGGAAACAAATCATTTGGGCCAAGTCAAAATTGCTTCTACTGACAAAACAGAAAAATGTATTTGGGTAAATGCAAAACAATATCAAGGTATTTTAAAATGTAGACTTGCCTGCTTTAAATGGGAACAAAGAAGAAGAAAACAGACCCAGAAAAAAGAAAAAAAAGAAGAGCACCAAAAATAAAGAAGAGTCAATCATGTACAGTGCCACAATGACACCTCTTACTTGGTCATCAGATCTCTATGTCCAAGAACTGATGAAAGCTAGGGAAAGGCTGGAAATTTTAGAAGCCAACGAATATGAAAGAGACCGCAAACATTCAGAGATCACACTTGCAAATCAATGTTTAATGGAATGTTACAAGATACTATAGAGGCAGGAAAACGAGAATGGGAAAACATGAAGGCAGCATGGAAAAGCAGGAATGACGCAATGGTAGCAAAAAAAGATGTGATAATCTCTAAAAAAACCCAGGTAGATACACAAATGGTTCAACAAACAGTCATTTCTGAAAATAAGGCAGAAGAGAACAAGAAGACATACATTCCAAAAGAAATCAAATCTAGGGTTGAGGACACCAATGGTCACAAGATAGAGGAAAAAGAAG
Source organism: Pinus albicaulis (assembly GCA_034641835.2). Lineage (NCBI taxonomy): Eukaryota > Viridiplantae > Streptophyta > Pinopsida > Pinales > Pinaceae > Pinus > Pinus albicaulis. The sequence continues at coordinate 963,058,375 of CM076577.1, forward strand.
AAGTAAGTTCTTGTAGAGCACAGGAAAGAGAGCATAAAGAAAGAAAAGAGAGAGAAACAAACTGTATTATCGGGGGAATAAGAGACTATGGAAAGAATGAAAGAACTCTCAATTTGACAAGGGACTTTTTGAGAGAGAAATTACAGTGGAGAGGGAAAATTTGTGAAGCAAGGAGGGTGGGAAAGATATGTGAGGAAAGACCTTGACCTATAAAAGTCATCATGGCAAGTGTGCAAGAGAAATATCATCTCTTAAGCAAAAAGAAACTCTTGAACGGCTCACACATCTTCCTAGATGAAGATTTAACTAGCAAGCAACAAGAAGAGAGAAGAGAAGAAGTGGAGAAAGTTAGTGCAGCAAGAAACGAAGGGAAAAGAGCCTGGTTGTACAATGGTAGAGCAGTTATTGCAGTGTTTGGGCCTCATGGAAAAATAGGGCAGCAAGTTAACAATGAACAAAAAACAGGTAATTCTATAATAGGGAGGAAAACAACAGGATCAACATGGATGAAAAGGGGTGAAGACTCAAATTTGAGTCTTGTGTGCCAAACCGCGTAGCAACCAAATCCTACCCAGGTCTACCTAAGTCTAGTTTGTTGGAACTATATAGGTTAGCCTTGGAGGAGGGGAGCTGGGATAGGGCCTATTGGAGAAGGTAGAGACATAATTTGTCTCACAGAAACTCATGAACATGATGGTTGCAAAACTCCTATGTTTGATGGCTATTTGAAGTTAACAGTTAGGAATGAGGCAGCAAAAAATGGCAAAGGGTATGGAGGAATACTGGTTTTAGTGAAAGAAAAAGAAGGTCATCACATTTAGTTAGTGAAAGAAGATACAAATAAGAAATATTTATGGTCAACATAACAGAGAATGAGAATGACATAAGAATTGCAACATGTTATTTTGTGCCTCAAGTATCAAAAACTTACAAAAATAAGGGATTGGACAACAAAGATCTATATGTAGCTTTAAAGCAAGATATTGCCGCATATTCTCAACAGGGAGAAGTTCTTTTAGTGGGAGATTTCAATGCTAGAACAACAAATCAACAAGCTAGTATTCTTTGCTGCAAAGAGGATCACAATCCTATCTGGCTCATTGAAGAGGAGAATTATCAATGGGTGAGATGTTTAGAAGATGACAAAGTTAGTAATCATTTTGGAGAGGAGTTGCTTTTGTTGTGTGGTGCTTTCAACTTAATTATCTGCAATGGTCTAGAGAGATGGAAAAAGTCTGGGAACTTCATTTGCAACACATACAATGGGGCAAGTGTAGTTGACTATGTTATTGGGTCACAAAGCCTAACAGAAAGAATAGATGAAGTTAATATTGGAGAGAATATTTGGGACTTAAAATCATATCATAACCCAATTTATATAAATTTATCCAGGTTAGAAGAAAGACAAAATAGGAGGAAAACTCAATGTTCTCAACAATCGGCATCAAGGGGAAAAATTATTATAACACAAGAAAATTGCACAATATTCAAAACAATGTTGAGGAGATCAATTTAGAAGGAGAAAATTGGTCCCCAAAGCCTCAACAACCATGAGTTAACAAATATAATCGAGGGTGCGCTTGAGAAGTGCAAAAGATCAAAAAATAGGAAATCAAAATCAAATTGTTTTCCTGTGAATGCATGGTTCGATGATGAATGCAAAATGGCAAGGAGAACCTTGAAAAAGGAAGGAGAGGGGAAGATGAATGTAAAGTTATATAAGCAGATTTTAAAAAATAAAAAATATGAGTTCATGCAAACAAGGCGGGAAGAGATGATATATCTAGGCAAGAATAACCAAAATTTTTTTTGGCAGGCACTTCAACCAAGGAAGAAGCAATTTGAAAATAATATTACAGTAAATTAATGGTTTGACTATGCAGGGAAACTCTATGAAAGAGAATTAGAGGTTGAGCCTCCTCCCAGTATCAACACATCTACAAAGATTTTCACAATATAGGAGGTGGAGGTAGGAATTAAAAAATTGAAAGTAGGGAAGTAAAAGGACTTGGTTGAACTTCAAGCAGAATATATAAAGTGGAGAATGAACATTTTGGCACCCCACATCATGGAAATATTCAACAACGTCATTCAGCAAGGGTTCCCAAGGGATTGGACAACTAATCTAGCAATTCCCCTTTTTAATAGCAGAGACATTAATAATCCTTCCAACTATAGAACCATTATGATCAATCCTCTATTTGAAAATATTTTCAGTGGCATGGTAAAAATAGAATCAGTAAGTGGGCAGAAGTAAAAGAAAAGAGGGCAAAAGGGCAAGCAGGTTTTAGGACGAAGCATTCTACAGTAGATCATGGTATCACGCTGAGACACATTGTTGAAAAGGTTTGGGGGAGCAAAGAAGAAGTATTTTGCTGCTTTGTTGACTTCAAAAAATCATTTGACACGGTCCCTAGAGATAAGTTGTGGCATAGAATGAAAGAACTTGAAATTCCTTTACAATATAGAGCTGCTATCCATAGGCTTTATGAAGAGCTGAAAGTCAAGATTAGAACTTCAACAGGCATTTCAGAGAGTTTTAAAAGTGACATCGAAGTCAAGCAAGGTTTCCCTTTATCCCCTACCCTTTTTGGTTTATATATTGACAAACTGGAAGAGTGGCTAAATTTTCAAGGTGGTGAGGGTGTTCGATTGGGGGAGTTTGTGATAAAGCTTCTTCTATATGCCGATGATCTTGTGATGGTTGCTAAATCGGCCCATGGATTTCAAATACACCTATATGCCCTTGAGCATTTTTGTAAAGCAGTGGGGATGCAAGTCAATACCAATAAGACCAAGATAATGATTTTCTCTAATAAAAGGAAGTAAAGCCGCCATACGTTCTTCTTTGAAGGCAACATTCTTGAAGAAGTAAATGAATACAAGTACCTCGGGACCGATTTCAACAACAAGCTTAATTGGGAGGATTGCAGAAAGAAAATAATTTTAGGAGGGTGGAAAGAATTATATGCACTTCAAAATAGATGTAGAGAGGCAGAGTTATGGGATTGGAACACGATCAAAGTACTTTTTGGACTCCTAGTTTGTCCAGTGATATTATATGGGTGTGAATTGTGGGCTAGCAGCATCTCTGTTTCAAAATGGAAACAAATTCAAAAAATTCAAAAACGCTTGATCTTGAGCAAGTTCAAAAAAAAAATTTGGTTCCCTATGAGATAATGTTGAGTGAAACAGGGGCAGCTCCTATCACCATGGTATGTCTTATAAGGTGCCTAAAGAGAATGGAGCAAATGGGAGAAGGTAGATGGCCGAAATTTATCTTCAATGAAGATATGAGTGAAAGAAAGAAATCATGGATGAGACAAAACAACAAATGGATGCAAAAATAGAATATTTACTTGAATGCATGTCCCACAAATAGCGAGTTAAATAATTTTGTGCTAGAGAAGTTTCGAAAGGGTATATGGGGAAAAGAGTTGGGTAGAAAGAAGAAGTATTATGTTCAGGAATTCAATCCCCCTTGTGATCTCCAACAAAAATTCTAATACATTGGAGCTAACATTCCGTGGAGGGAAAAGGTTCTTATTCCTCAAATAAGAACTAACTCACTTCAACTTCGGTGTGAAACGGGATGGTGGAAGAGACCTAAAGAAGCTTGGGAAGAAAGGGTATGTACTTTTTTCATTTCTGGGGCAGTGGAATCAGAAAAACATTTCATTTTGGAATGTGACGCTTTCAGAGACATCAGAGACAGTTACCATAGTATGTTAGCATCAATTCCATGGCATTTTCTTTTCAGTGATGGAACTGTTAGAAGGTTGGGTCAACTCATCATCAATTTGAGTAAGAAAAGGATTGAATTTCATAAGGCAAAAAACAGGGAAGTTGGTGGTCCCATAGACTATTTTTAGTCTCGTTGACATTAAAATATCATTCATTCATTCATATTAAAGTTGGAACTTTAATGAAATAAGTTGGGCATGGCCCCTACTCATAGTCCTTTTCTATGCATAACACATTTAGAGGGAGATATGCATATGCTAAATCAGAATTTCAAGCACATGCCAAATCAACTCCACAACTGGCCCAGTCAAAGTGTCAACGCAACAAATTTAGCACACGCAGCAGTTGATTTGAGTATTGTTTGATGATAGGAGATAACTCTACCACTTGTATGCAACATCTCCACTCCATCTCCACGCAAATCTGATTTTCTCAAACACTGATTACTCCTGCCAGCGTCTACGCAGTCACAAGACAGTCTACAGAGAGTATGAACAACAGTTTGATAGAGGTGGCAGCCAACACACATTTTTGATGGATTTTGTCTACAATAGTCTATAGTTAATTCTACAGTTGACCAGCAGTTAGGAGTACACACATCATATTCGAAGACATTCGATGGGCAGTCAAGGAGATAAGGTTGCCACCTACAAGTGTTCTACAACAGTCTACAGCCACTTGAAGATTTGTTTTTTGCATTGGGATTATCTTCACCTCTCCACTTGTCACGAGGTTCCTCATTGAGATATTCTCCCTATAGATATTCTACAGTTGATGTTGTTATTCATTTATTTCACATTGCAATCTAGATTGGTTTTTTTTACATTTCCTTGAAGGCACAATTGTCTAGGGAGGGGAGATTTGTAGCTATCTCAGATCTCCTTTGGACTTGGTATATTTTGTGATCTTGTTGTATCTTGTTATTTACGGTTGAATGACAAGCTCAACGTGGACTTTATATGCCAAGTTTCTTTTACACTAACAATTGCTTTGTAGATATTTGTGTGTTCAAAGGATAGGTTGCCAAGTCTATTGGAGTGTGAAGAATTCTTCAGTTGGAATAAGTCAGCTCTAAGGATATCAAAGATCCCACAAGTTGTTCAAGCCAAAAATCTCATAAAACATCAAGAGATTTATTGAAAAGGGGGTTCATGATCCCTTTGCTTCTATTCCATCTCTAAAAAATCATGTATTTTCTTCTCTCGTTTGTGTACATATTGATTTATCTAGCATTTGAGGCTAAGTTGTTGGATTTAAATCCTAACTCTCACTCACTAAGTCAACTCTTTCAAGCTGATCTTAGTGAGGGGATTTGTACTATGAAGAGTATTTTATAATTGCATTGAGTTTCTAATTTTTTCCTTCTCATGCATGTGATTTCCTCTCACATATTTCAGCACTATTTCTTTTGCATGCTAACTCTTTTTCTTGCTTGCCTATAGGTTTTCTTGAAGGCAGTCCAATTTTGAAGAAATGGAGCTAAAGCATAAGCTAAGGAACACTTTTCCATTTGGAACCTCAAGTCCAAACTCCTCCTTATCACATCACCTCTTCTTCTAAAGCCTCATTCTTTTGAGGAATTGTGACCACCATTCACCTCAAGCCTTTAAGCCTTTACTTTGTAACATCTCACAAGTAAATATTTAAAATCTTACAATTGTAACTTTGGGAAAGAGTAAGTTTAAAAAGCATATTGTAAGCTCTTCCCAAGCCCCTCATTTCTATAGGAGGGCCTCACTTTTAGTAATAAAGAGCTGAATTTTCTTGAGGGAGCTTGGAGCTTTTCCCATGGTATCTCACCTACTCATTTAGAGGGAGGAAATCTTCTTGAGTGGTTAACTTTATTTTGTCTAGTTTTTTAATTTTCTCAAACTAATTTACTTGCATTCTTTAGTTTGTTTTCTAATCTAATCTAGTTGCATGTGAATAAATCATATTTTCATTTCATTAATTTCTTAGATCGCATAGTCCTTTAATTTCCTAATTTGCAATCTCATTTTCCATCACTTACTTGTGTTTTGTGATCTATTTCTCATTTGGTTAAGTTTCACATTATACTACAAGTAAAAAAGCATAACAATTTAAATTTATGGCAACTTGAGTTATTGTTCTAACTATGAAGCATATTTAATTGAAGCATCTCCATAAAGAAACATAGCACTTGCAAAATCACTTTCATATCATTTTGGAATTTCACTTTGCATACTAAATTAAACTTGCATCTTTAAAAATTAACCTCCAACTCAAGTTGGTTGTATACAAATTAGGTACCCTCCACCCCTATTGACTCCTCACAGTGAGACCTAGATTTTGGGTGAGGGTGAGGTCTGGGGATAGTAGTTAAATTGAAAATTGTTTTAAAATTCTATTAATAAAATAAACCAAGAGTACCTTCACATCACAAATTTACTCGCAATTTTGCTATCTCATGTACTTGTTACTTTGGTGGTTATTTAGCTGATGAATATTTAATGTCATTATCCTTTGTTACTTGAGCACTCTCTTGCAAGTAATTTTTTCATTTATTGCAAGTGATGCTTATATGTTTATCTTGGCCTAACACTTCCTTTGCGGGATTATTGTCATTGTATCTTGGATTTCATTTTTGAGCAAGAACTTGCCATTTACTTTAAATAACTGGTCTATATTTTGAACAAATCATTGAATATTGCTCATATACTTATATGCTTATTTACATCTTGGGATTGAGTCATCTTTGATACGTAATTCATTCTAATCAATTCTCCTAGAAAACTCACATCTTTAACTTAGTTTTTCTTTAGGTACCACCCCCCATAGATAACCTAGGAGATAGCTTAAATGGAGAGAGTCAGGAATAGGTGACAGCCCCTTCTCTGAGTTCCTTGCCACCAACCACACCTGGTGGGGTTGAAGGCTTTTCCCACTAACTAGTAGGTAGGTGTAGGCAGCAAGCGATTAATAGGTGGTAAGGAACCATATAGGTGAGGCCTTCGCAACTATCTCATTTACAAACATTGTTGCTTATTACAGGTTGCCATAGAAAGAAGAAACCTTCAATACCAAGTGGTTGTCAGACTTCCTTGTACCAAAAAATGACATTTTAAAGTCTTAGTGGCAAGACCCTTCTAATTTTCGGGTAAAGAACAATCAAGAGTACAGGCTAGAAGGCCTTAGGAAAGTTTACGAACTCTTTGTTGAAATGATGAATCGGATGTATGGGAGGCTTGAAATCGATACCTTTCTCGGAACGTGATCCCTATCATGTACGTTGTCGCCACCAGAGGCATAATCTTCAACTGGTAAAGCATCCTTGCTTCCGCATTGAAGACCAACATACATGCAACGAAGTATCCTGAGGTGGTTCAACCATCAGAATTCGACATGGCGTCATATATGTTAGATGCGGTATTTGCAAGGTGTCATTTCGAAAATTGGAGTTATAACTCGACAACAGCTGCGGTAGAACCCATGCATCAACATTATAATATCTTTTGGGATTCGAGCTATAAAAGTGTGCATGAGTCCACCTTTGAATCGTTCATCGTCCCTATATACTAGTTTCTCTTCGGAGATTACCATCCTTGCATGTCAAAGAGAGCTATGGAGACGATTACTAGTGTAGTGGATTGGTTTCCCATCTAGGAGGGCACGTTCATCAGGGTCTTCGGCTCGTACAAACCTCCTCGCGCACTTCCCAGGTTCTCCACAGAAAAATTACCACTGCAGGAGGTATATTACCAGATGACTACAGGATTCTCAAAGACACTGAATAAGGGCAAGAAAAAACCTTGGCCCACCTTCTGTCTCACTATCGAGGCATATACTATTGAAATATTTAAGGAAGTCGAAGCAGAGGCCAAGGAGATGAACGGATTTCATTTTGTGACCCTAAGTCATCGCACGTATGACCCCAAAAGGATGGCAGTAGTACACTGTAAGAAAGTTAACTTTAACTGGTCATACCCACATACCAAGCAGTGTCACAAAGATAAAATCAGGCATTGGTACAATGCAGCCAGAGAAATTAGCCCAAGCGAGCAACAGGAAAAGGAGGACAAGCAGGTTGAGCATTCCCAAGAGAACATAAGCTTACAAGATAGGTCATCTGCACTCAAGATAAAGAAAGAACAAAAAAATATGGGAGGGAAATTAAAGAAGCACAAAGGTAAGGAATTAGAAGACTCTCCAAGTGAACAAAAGGAATATGAAGATGATGAAACTTTAGAAGAAAGAAATGACCTTGGATAGGAAAAGGCAGGAGTTGAAGAGTAAAAAAGAAGAAGAACTAAGGCAGTCATTGACATCAGGGGACCATTAGCCCGAGGATCATCTGAAGCGTCAACAACAGAAAGAATAAAGGAGAAAGAAGCAAGAAGAAGAATGACTAAGAAGGGAAGAAGCAAAAAGAAGAGCCTGTGAGGAAGAAGAAAAAAGGAGGCAAGATCACAAAGAGCTAGAGGAGAAACACAAGCAAGAAAAAGAGCTCAAGAAAAAGTAGGAATGGGAGGAACAAAAGAATAAGGACGAAGAAGAAAAGAAAAGGCAGGAAGAAGAACTGAAGAGACAACAGAAAGAGTTCGACAAGAAAGCCCAACAAGATCTCAAACAACAACAACAACACTAGGAATTTATTGTGCAGGTTGAACTTCCTCTGATAGACGTTTCTCCTCCCACTCCCATCACCGAAAGCCACCTACCCCTTAAGGAGTTGGGAATTCTTGATGAGGCGAAAGAGGAACTACTAGACCTAAAAATACTTACCTTTGACCAAGTCAATTGTAAGATTATGCAGGAGAGGAGGAAATTCTAGGAAGCCTGTGGAGCCTTTGTCTGTGACCACAGAGAAGGAGATCTTCCCAAACACCATGATAAATTCCAAGATGATCCCTTCACCTGAGACCAACTTTGTAACCTCAACTAAGTTGAATGTGGGAAGGAGAAAACAGGTTGCGGAACTCCAAGGCAAGCTTTATGCATCCGAACAAAGAGCTGCTAGAGCAGAGGAAGACATGAAGAGGATTGAAGAAGAGAATAAAGCACTATGCCTATCCCACTAAAGCACGAAGAAATTGCAGGCCTCAATTAGGGAGGAGGCTGAGACCCTAAGAGAAGCCATGGTCATTGTTTATGAAGCAATGATTGTTGATTTGTGTAGCTTGGGAGGTACTCCAAGCCCTAGGGTTCAGGGTTTAGAAGGAAAAGCACCACAAGGGCTACTTGTGGGATTCGAACCCAAGTATGGGGTTTTTCACCCATCGCTGTTTGAGACAAAACCATGATTATTTTTCTACATGTGATGGATGAGGATGATAGTACTCGACAAGACGATTCTAACGCAACAAGAATCATCCAATTCCAAGTTGTGGTTGAGGAGAAATGAATTTTTGAAGTTGGCAAGTAATTATTCATTTTCAAGTCATCTAGGCTTCATGTAAAAATAAGCCAATAGATGTGTCTCTTCTTAAATTCGTGGAGCCCCTTTATTAGTGTATAAATAAAGGGTGAAGTGGAGCACTTAGAGCATCCATTTGTTCAACACTTACCTCACAAAGTGCTCATTGGAGAGAGGATACATATGTTCTAGGCCACAGCAAGTAGGACAGGACCAACGAAGGTTGGAGGGTTGTTCTGAAGCCAATTCAAGAGCACTGAGTTGCTAGAGTGAGGGTCGCAGTTGTTAGTGTCCCGTTATTTGGCTGATTGGCAAGCCAAATGACAGTGTAACATCAAACCAATCTTTGGAGACCAAGGACCTAGCCTTCTTGGACTCAGAGAGGGCTCTCTCTATTTGTGTAAGGGATATCTGTGTGTTTTCTTATTGTGTTCTAATTTTAGGCTAGTTATGAAGTAGGTTTTTTGGTTTTGGTTTTTAGGTTGTGAGGGATGAAACTGATCAAATATATAAGATAGGTAAAAATATGTCAGATCAACTGGGCTATGGGGTCGAAAAGGTCTAGAAAGCTTTCAGATGGTGATACAAAGCTGTTGAAGGGCCGATTTGATTCGAGGTAGAAAGGATCTTTGGGAAAAATGGAGTAAAATGGACATCAAGTTTGTGAACAACAAAGGATTTCAAGCATAACTAGTTTAATAGCAGACATAAACATGGTAGGGCAAACCATTAATCATGAAAAATGTAACTATAAGCTAATCAATACATAAAAATAAACATTCAAGCCATGCATAGAGATATATAACTCTCTAACTTTGGGAAATGGCTATCAGACTTTGGGGAAATACACTTAAGACAGAAAAACAGCTCAAATCACTATGCCGGAACACCTAAACACAGTACTTCAAGTTATTGGGCACTTTGAAAACAAGATTTGCATAGTCTTAGACAAAGGGCAAGATCAGAACAAGACCTCCTTGGTTCAACATATGACAATCTAATCAGTCAAAGAGAAATTTCATGGATGGAGCTATGGCTAGCCATGAGTAAGCAGGGCGTACCATAAATCATACTTAGCATGCATAAAACCATGAATGAAACAAACAAAAATATCCTTAAGTTATTAAAGAGCAATCAAGAATTCTTTAATGTGACTAAGAATGAAGAAAACATGGAAGCTATGAAGAAATAGGAAATTTGAGGTGCCTCCAAGGGCATGTCTCAAATTTGTTCTCTACTGTTCTATAGCAAGCAAGAAACATGGATTCATGAATGAAAACTAGGAAACAAAACAAAGAGAGAGACACTATACCATTCTACCAAGTCATGGAATCCAAAAACAATCCTCTTTCATCATCCAAGAACATCCAAGAGACTATCCAAAAGCATGAGACAAGTATTTCTTCCAAAGCTTATATGACCATATATTGCTTCTATCATCAAGTTTAACCTTGTTTACAATGAAATCCTTTGGAATAAATAGGCCAAAGTGAGGAAAACCTCTTGGTTCAACTTGCCATCTCATTGGTCTATCCAAAATATCTAGATTTGTCCTTGAGGCTTTGCAAAGCCCAAGGCACAAAATATCTCATAAAATATATAAAAAATGCTAAAAGAGGTAAATAAATTGAATTTTCATAACTTCTCATGTGTAAAAATAGCTAAACGCACATGAGGAAAAAGCAGTTTTTAAAGGTTCAATTTTTACAAAAATACTCAGAAAATATATCAGCAAAAGGTCCCCTGACTTGTCGGCAACTTTTGGCAGCCTTCCTGATGTCGACACAAGGCTCATGATAGCTTGTTGGAAAGCTTTGAGTGTCTACTTTCTAGAGAAACTATAATTTTCCCAATATGATGCGTGAAAGTCCTCCAAAAAGAAGCCTGTGTGTAGAAAACCAAAAAATAAGGCTTGCTGATAGACCGGGCAGAGTGTAGAAAAAGCGAGCATTTTTCGCCATTTCGGGGGAGAAAATGATCTTCAAATGTCTTGAAAATAGCTGAGTGTGTGCTCCTAAAATTATGGCATCCAATGATACTATTCTCGTCCGTTGATGATCCCCCAAACTGAAATGTCGAAGCCCATGAGTTTTGGCCAAAAACCCAAAAATGCCAAAAAACCAAAATATGTCGAAAATCGCCCAAAATAGGTGAGAATAACCCTCAAGGGTTCTCGGCAACATGTTGTGAAGCAGAGGAAAAAATCTGAAGTCCTGATGTGTCTTTCCTCACTTTCCATGCCAGGCACTTCCCTTTAGCCTCCTTAAGCTTTTCTTGAGCAGCCTTCAACTTGCGCCGGGCAAACTAATTTAACTTTTTATAATGCCTTGTCATTCTCCTTTGAAGGACTAAATCTCTGTTTGCCTTCTCAAATTTCTTCTCTAAGTGATCATTCACTCTCTCAAGCCACGCCTCCTTATTGTTCTCTATCTCTTGCTCGAACAATGCAGTGAGAGGGGTAGATTGGAGAAGGGCATTTTCCTCTTATTTTTGCTTCTCAAGGGCCCTTTTAAGCCCTATGGTTCTTGGCCTCTTTCGCCTAGGCTGATCTTCACCTTCACTTTCACCGAACTCCCCCATGAGTTCTTCCAACCTTGCTTGGGCTTTGGAGGCCTCCTTCTTGTACTTGATCGCCCTTGTTTCATAAACGGACATATGGACACTCATTTGCCTATTTTGGATTTGCAAAAATTGATTGAAATTCCTAGCTCTATGAAGATCATCCTTCAAGGCATCAATTTGGCCTTCCCTATGGATCAAGAGGTTTTCTAGAATTTGGGCCTCATTATCACTATCATCGCTTTGGACTTGGATGATGTCGAATGCACTCTCTTGTTCATGACTTCCTTCTACCTTGCCCTTCCCTTTGCTTTGGGTGGCTATTCTAGTGCTCTTCCTCCTGGGAAAATCAATCATGGGCTTCTTTGGCAATTTCCCTTTACTTCGGAGGGCCCTTGTCACATTTGGAGTGACAACCTTAGGCACTCTCTTCTTTGCTGTCCAGGGCTTGGCCTTTTTAGGAGAAGAGGGCATGGCCCCTTTACCTTTGTTGCCTTTCTCTTTTTCTTCTTGAAGTTGTTGTTCCTCATGTTGTGGCTAATGTGTAACATGTTGTGGCTGCCCCTGTCTATAACTTTCATACTGTTCCTGTTTATCATGATGTAGCAGTTGTGTATCATCTTTTGGCTGCCCATGTTCATCACTTTTCTACCCAGTCTCCTTAGGCTGCCCTTGTTGCTCTGTTTCACCCTCATCATAAGTCTGATGTATATCATCCAAGGTCTGCTCACCCTCATCATGAGTCTGTTGTTCTTCATTCTGCTGCCCTTCATTATCTTTATGTTGTTGTTCTGTCTCACCCTCATTTTCATGCTGCTGTTCAGAATTTTCCTCCTCCTCCACTTACTGTTGTTCATCATCACTGTGATGTTGTTGTGTGTCATCATAAGGCTGATGTTCACCCTCATCATGAGTTTGCTGCTCACCCTCATCACTGTCATGCTGATGTTCAATAGTTTCTTCCTCTTGCTCATGTCCTTCCTCCTCTTGTTGGTCACTTCCTTCTCCTTCTTCATGTTCCTTTGTTTGTTTTGTAGTAAACTTGAGCCTTTTAGGAGTAGGTCTGCTAGAAGAAGGCGAGGGATGATGAGTAGGAGGTGTAGTGGAAGTATGGATTGGAGGGACAGTGGAGAAATCTGGATTAGTGATGAAAACATCCCAAGAGACCTCTCTCTTTTCAAGTTGATGAAGAATGATGATTTTGATGAGAGAGTGATGGAAGAGACATGCTATTTTCTGTGAAGGAGGTTTCTTCTGGATAGTGGAGGCCATTTTCTCAATGTTCTTGTGTAGGAAGAAAGGAAGATTTAGCAATCTGGCTCTAGTGAAATGCATGAGCAGTCGAATGTGTTATGGATAAATTCAAGAGAATCTTCCCTCACAAGTGAAGTACTTCATGATAATCTTCATGAGAGGGGCATAGCTGGCTAAAAGATATGAGAAATGGAAAATAGAAGGACATGATTATCTGTGCTTAGGCTTTAGGAAGGGTTTGTAATCATTTTAGTCCAAATGGATTTTCTTAAACCATTTCTCGCCAATATAGGGAATTTCAGTGGCTTTGGTGATGGATCTTGGAGAGAACTTGAAGTCAAGGCCTGCCAATTGGAAATGTTTATCTTGAAACCTCAAAGCGCAAAGGTGTGTCAAAGGAGAAAAACTCTTCACCTCTTGCACCCTTTGACAAAAATCTAAGCACCCGACCTCATGGAAATTGAACAAGACTGATGGGTGTGCATTCACTTCTTCGGTGGAAATAGGCTCATACCTCTTATGCAATCCACTCCTACTATCATGCCTGGGAGGCATCTTGTTCTGGATGCTCTCTGCAAAACCAAACTGCCTCAAAAAGGTTTTCAAGAATGTGTTCTTCAAACAAAACTTTGCCTTTTCTGTCAATCACTGTTTTGATCAAGGCAAATTTGTTTCAAATGCTGTGTGAGATGCTTCTATGATATTAGGTCTCTGTTCCTCTGAAAACACTGCCCTTTCCCTTTGTATGCCACATAGCCAATATTTATAATGACAAGTGCACAGTCAGACAAGATGCATACATAGTCAAGTGATTTTCTGTGTTAGTGTAAGGTTACCGAGATCTTTGTGTTTTGGTGTGAGCACAAACAGCCTTGTAGCAGAAAAACACCCCTCTTAACCAAACACTGCTCTTGTATTCACTATTCTTCACACAAATTTTGACAATAACTCCAAATGAAAATTTACAGCTTCATCCACTAAAGTTTGTTTTATGGAAAAATTAGGCAACAGTAGTTTTTTGCTGTTTTTACCCTACAGAGATGACTTTTGAAATAGCAAGGCGCTTATACAATGATTACTACTACTGAAGTTAGGCTTACTACTTTTGCCTTTCAAACCCTATTTTGTCTCTCTTCAAACACTGCCTTCTACCTTTCCACTTGTCTTGAGGGTATTTGTTAGTTTTTTTGACAGCAGTAAGAAATCCACTACTTTACTATGACAGTGTTGGGCAAACATACCATAGTAATTTCGAGCTTTAAATAGAAAACACCACTCTTCCTAACAAACTCAAAACTGTGATTTACACCATGAGCTTCATCCCTTTTTCCACCACTTAAAAGTTTTGACAATACCAAGGGGGGCACATAAATACCTTGATAATTCGATGGGAGGCCTTGCTTGAGGTTTGGAGAAGCTTCCAGACTTGTTTGAGGGTGTTTGATGGTTTGAAACAAGTGCGGCACGTTTGCTGTGGAAATTGTCGCGCAAAAGGAGGCTGTCGGGTCACTGTTGGGCCGATGTGATCGACGCCTACAGGCGCACCGCGTGGTAGTGTAAACCTTTGTAAAAAATCTTCTTGAACACGCCGTGCAATGCTACAGGTGTGCCGCGCATTCCTCATGCCCAAAAAATCAATGAATTAGCTTGAAATTTCCTTCTCTAGTCTCGTGGACGGCAAGACGAGTATTGCCTTGTGTTTTTTGAAATGCAAAAAGATATGGCCACGATCCTTTTAGCTCCTTTTAAGTCGATCATCCTTGATTTACCTTTGTGGGGGTTTTTGTAAGTCTCCTTTTGAAAGAAAGGCGTTGGTTTGAAACAACCAACTAACATCTTATCATTTGTGTTTTTTTCAAAATAAAACACACCCAAACTCAACTAGGCCATTTTGAAAAACTGTGGGTGACTGTTTTTGGAGGTTTTTATGCTTGTGATATTTTTCACCGTGGGCAACCACTTCGAAGGCCAATCATTACTCGGTGTTTTTCTTATTGAAAAAAGGAAAAATAATGACTTGTGAAACATCTTTTTCCATTTTGCAAGGAGGTGATTTATCTCTTTAAAACTTGATGACAGTTTCTGTTCCTTATACTTATATCTGCTTGTTAGAGGTAACCTGACTCAAATCCACCTAGTGACTGTAGATGCATTTTCCAAATGATGCTTCTTTTTGACTGTAGGTGGGGCCTAGTTGTACTCACCTGAGCTTTACTGTCCTTTGTATATCAAGAAAGAAGCTTCTTCTAAAAACTTTTCCTCTACTCAAAATGTAACAGCAGAGTACTTTTGACCTTTTTTCATAAGGAAACTGCCTTCATTTGTAACAGTGGCATGCAGGTATTGATTTTGAATTTTTGTTCCAGAACCTTTTGAAAAAAAATTATCACCCTTTGGCTTGTGTCTAACCCAGCTGATTTCAACTATTCTTCAACTCTGTTTTGTTTTAAGCAACAGAGACTAAATGTCAAGCCTTTTTATCAAGGAGATGAGCTTTTGTAACCCTTTAAGGAAATCACACCTCTAAGCAAAGGTTGTACACTTCTGGGCTCCAGACTGTCTTTGAAAGCAAATTCTGACAGGAGATATGCCAACCTTTTTGATAGTTATAGTACTCATGCTTTCCCTTTGTTTTTGACATGATCGCCCTATTCAGAAGCTTTCACCTGTCTTCTACTGCTCTTACCATTTGTCTATTAATCATTCCAAACCTTGAAATGAGTCACTGCTCTGGACCTATGTTTATGAATGAAGGAGGCCTATTTTGACAAAATGCCTGATGTCCTTTCATCCTCTGTCTCAATCAAGAGAATAATGTTTGATGAACCTACTGATAGTCGTTTCCCTTACATATGTTGGCAGAAATTAGTTAGAAGCTAAGACTGTTGGATTCCTTTGGCCATCTGCTCAATAATATTTCTACATTGATGATAAACTCATTAGCTTCATATTGTAACTCAAATAATAGTGAACTCATGAAAATCATTTTTAAATCCACTACTTTGCCTCTACCTTTAATCATCATTTTACTTCAGAAACCGTTAATTGTTGTCTCACTGTAACCAAAATTTGTCTTACAGTCAGTGCAACTCTTAAAATCAAACTTTTTCCATCTGCCCTCTACTTATAGATGAAGGAGGCACTCTCAACCCTCTGCTTGTAGATGAAGGAGGTTCTTCAGTCTTCAAAAACCCTCTGCTTATAGATGAAGGAGGTTTTTTAGTTATGTCATATCATCATCCCTTTGACAGTGTTATTTTTCCTTTCACTGTCCCTTCAGGCTTTGACTGTGATCGCAAGAGCTTAATGAAAAACTCTTTGCTCTGTAGCTGCATCCCAGGCTCAAGATCACATTGAGAAGAAGTTGTCTTCTCATGTGGAGCCAAATATTGTCTTCTGGGATGCTGGTATGCCTCTGTCCTTGAAAGATCCACTAAAACACTGAAAGAAACACCTAGAATCAGTTTGACTTATGGTCCATGTATTGCTGAGACTTGAGGGTGCATTAGTGGTGCGACCTAGGGCTGTAACCAACTTTAAGTGCAGAATGGGAGGGTTTGTTATGACTGGTCTATAGTAAGTAGAGGTTTTTTGGCTTTAGAATAGCTTGCCAAGGGAGAAATTCCTAAAGCACCACTACCTAACTTAGGGGAGACTTTTTGGACAAATTTGGATTGTTTCCTTAGAGCTGATGGGCAAACTAGTATGGCTGAGGCTAGATAGGATTTGATAATGAGGTTTCATCTTTTCGTGGGCGGGCCGAAAGGTAAGAGGGAAAATAAAAGTTTATGGGTGTTTTCGAGCTGGAAAATTTTACAAATTTTTAGATCAGCTGCTAGAAAACTTGGCTGTTACAACTAGTCATCACCAACAAGTGAAAAATATTGATGAATAACAGTGGCTCCATTTGGGGAGGGCATCTCCTTTTCAGGAGGTGTCCAAAATTTTAGATCTTTGGCTTATGAAGACCAGTGTCTTACCCATTGGTGCAAATTTCATTCCTCCTTGATGCTACTTCTGAAAAATGACAGCATGATTAGCATCGATGATAATTCTACCTACCCCACTATCTTTCCTAACATTTTTTCTTCCTTTGGGTGCATTTGGACTAGCAACCCTTTAACAATATATATTTTTTCTTTTTGGAAAATGAACCTATCTTATTCTACACTTATATCTGCCGGGAGTTCTAATTAAACTGATGAACTCCTTCATTACTCTACCTATGCTAGATCAATTATCAAGGTTAAGCTGTTTGACAGGAGTTTGTTCTCTAATCTAAAACACAAAATTGAAAAGATGATCAAATCAGGGTTAGACAGTCTGATTTGTCATGTAATTGCAGCATGAAAGACAAGCTGCACACAAATATTATTTTGCATAAAATGGAAACTAGGAAAAAACGGGGCTAAGATGCACAATTTGTTTTTCATCCCCGCTTCCCTCTTTGGTTCTGTTTTGAGCGTGTGGAACCAGTATATTTTCCTAATCTACTCTCTTTGATAAGTCAAGCTTACACAATTTTGACCACCTTTTTCACTCACTAACTTATCAACAAATAAATTTAAAACATGTTCAGCTATGATTAAGCTAGATAACTGAACAAGACATTTGAGTACTAGTAGCAGCATTTAGACTTGCACGCTTTCAGAATGACTATTTTTTGGAACATGAGGCCTCTTTCTATTTTACAACTGCCCTCTTTTTTATTCTTCTATTGTTTTTGACTTTTCTGTTTTATCTATTTTTCAAACAGTGGTATATACAGTGATTGAAAATGTTTTAAACTCAGAAATCTTGGAAATGGCGAAACTTAAGCATCTTATCCTCGTAAGGATCTCCTACCATTCTTGGCCCATCTAGTTCTTGAAAAGAAAAATTGGGAAAGTTTTCTCTTGTAAACATGACATAAGGATTCATGCATGAATCTCTGAATAAACCCGTATCTTCCCGCTATACCTCTTTGTACCTCTGATTTCCACTCCTTCCTTTAATGTACATCTTCTTTAAGTAATGCATATATTCTTTGTCATTTTTGAAATAAATAATGACATCATCAAGGTATGTCAATATGCAGAAATTCAAGACTGGGAACATGGCTTTTAGGAACATATTTTTTGTATCCAGTGATTTTTCAATTCTAAGTCTGAGACTGGAACTACTTCCGACATACTGGAAAAAATATTTGAGTTGTCTACTTTGCAAGGGAATCATTTGGCTGTAACCTGAAACATCATCTTGCAAAGGCATATGATTAAAAGCACTTATCATTGGCATATCATGGTCTTGAGCAGGAAGGATAAAATTTCTGTCATAGGGATGTGCATTAGTCTTTCTAAAATCAAAACAGATCCTATGACCAGCTATTTTATCTTTGATTATTACTAATTGGTTCAGATTTTTATATTTTCCTTCGTCGAAGTTGTTTCTTGGAGTGATGGTAGTGGCATATTGTTTCTCATTGTTTGCTAGACTGTTATGTAGTCAGTTAGTCCCACCGTGATCGCCATTATGTTAGTGTCCCGTGATTTGGCTGATTGGCAAGCCAAATGACAATGTAACATAAAACCAATCTTTGGAGCCCAAGAACCTAGCCTTCCTGGACTCAGAGAGGGCTCTCTCTATTTGTGTAAGGGATATCTGTGTGTTTGCTTATTGTGTTCTGATTTTAGGCTAGTTATGAAATAGGTTTTTTGGTTTTGGTTTTTAGGTTGTGAGGGATGAAACTGATCAAAGATACAAGATAGGTAAAAATATGTCAGATCAACTGGGCTATGGGGTCGAAAAGGTCAAGAAAGGTTTCAGATGGTGATACAAAGTTGTTGACGGGCCGATTTGATTCGAGGTAGAAAGGATCTTTGGGAAAAATGGAGTAAAATGGACATCAAGTTTGTGAACAACAAAGGATTTCAAGCATAACTAGTTTAATAACAGACATAAACATGGTAGGGAAAACCATTAATCATGAAAAATGTAACTATAAGCTAATCAATACATAGAAATAAAAATTCAAGCCATGCATAGAGATATATAACTCTCTAACTTTGGGAAATGGCTATCAGACTTTGGGGAAATACACTTAAGACAGAAAAACAACTCAAATCACTATGCTGGAACTCCTAAACACAATACTTCAAGTTATTGAGCACTTTGAAAACAAGATTTGCATAGTCTTAGACAAAGGGCAAGAGCAGAACAAGACCTCCTTGGTTCAACATATGACAATCTAATCAGTCAAAGAGAAATTTCATGGATGGAGCTATGGCTAGCCATGAGTAAGAAGGGCATACCATAAATCATACTTAGCATGCATAAAACCATGAATGAGACAAGCAAAAATATCCTTAAGTTATTAAAGAGCAATCAAGAATTCTTTAATGTGACTAAGAATGAAGAAAACATGGAAGCTATGAAGAAACAGGAAATTTGAGGTGCCTCCAAGGGCATGTCTCAAATTTGTTCTCTACTGTTCTATAGCAAGCAAGAAACATGGATTCATGAATGAAAACTAGGAAACAAAACAAAGAGAGAGACACTACACCATTCTACCAAGTCATGGAATCCAACAATAATTCTCTTTCATCATCCAAGAACATCCAAGAGACTATCCAAAAGCATGAGACAAGTATTTATTCCAAAGCTTATATGACCATATATTTCTTCTATCATCAAGTTCAGTCTTGTTTACAATGAAAGACTTTGGAATAAATAGGCCAAAGTGAGGAAAACCTCTTGGTTCAACTTGCCATCTCATTTCCCTATGCAAAATATCTAGATTTGTCCTTGAGGCTTTGCAAAGCCCAAGGCACAAAATATCTCATAAAGTACCTAAAAAATTCTAAAAGAGGTAAATAAATTGAATTTTCATAACTTCTCATGTGTAAAAATAGCTAAATGCACATGAGGAAAAAGTAGTTTTTAAAGGTTCAATTTTTTCAAAAATACTCAGAAAATACATCCGCAAAAGGTCCCCTGACTTGCCGGCAACTTTTGGCAGCCTTCCTGATGTCAAAACAAGGCTCATGATAGCTCGTTGGAAAGCTCTGAGTGTCTAATTTCTGGAGAAGCTAGAATTTTCCCAATCTGATTACTGGAAGTCCTCCAAAAACAAGCGTGTGTGTAGAAAACCAAAAAATGAGGCTTGTTGATAGACCGGGCAGAGTGTAGAAAAAGCGAGCATTTTTTGCCATTTCGGGGGAGAAAATGATCTTCAAATGTCCTGAAAATCACTAAGTGTGTGCTCCTGAAATTATGTCATCCAATGATACCATTGTCGTCCGTTGATGATCCCCCAAACTGAAATGGCGAAGCCCATGAGTTTTGGCCAAAAACCCAAAAATGCCAAAAAACCAAAATATGTCGAAAATCACCCAAAATTGGTGAGCATAACCCTCAAGGGTTCTCAACAACATGTTGTGAAGAAGAGGCAAAAATCTAAAGTCCTGATATGTCTTTCCTCACTTTCCGTGCCGGGCACTTCCCTTTAGCCTCCTTGAGCTTTTCTTGAGTAGCCTTCAACTTGTGCTGGGCAAACTAATTTAACTTTTTATAATGCCTTGTCATTCTCCTTTCAAGGTCTAAATCTCTGTTTTCCTTCTCCAATTTCTTCTCTAAGTGATCATTCACTCTCTCAAGCCACACCTACTTATTTTTCTCTATCTCTTGCTCGAACAATGCAATGAGAGGGGTAGATTGGAGAAGGGCATTTTTCTCTTCTTTTTGCTTCTCAAGGGCCCTTTTAAGCCCTATGGTTCTTGGCCTCTTTCGCCTAGGCTGATCTTCGCCTTCAGTTTCACCGAACTCACCCATGAGTTCTTCTAACCTTGCTTGGGCTTTGGAGGCCTCCTTCTTGTACTTGATCGCCCTTGTTTCATAAATAGCCATATGGACACTCATTTGCCTATTTTGGATTTGCAAAAATTGATTGAAATTCCTAGCTCTATGAAGATCATCCTTCAAGGCATCAATTTGGCCTTCCCTATGGATCAAGAGGTTTTCTAGAATCCAGGCCTCATTATCACTATCATCTCTTTGGACTTGGATGATGTCGAATAAACTCTTCTGTTCATGATTTCCTTCTACCTTGCCCTTCCCTTTGCTTTGGGTGGCTATTCTAGTGCTCTTCCTCCTAGGAAAATTAATCATGGGCTTCTTTGGCAATTTCCCTTTACTTCGGAGGGCCCTTGTCACATTTGGAGTGACAACCTTAGGCACTCTCTTCTTTGTTGTCCAGGGCTTGGCATTTTTAGGAGAAGAGGGCATGGCCCCTTTACCTTTGTTGCCTTGCTATTTTTCTTCTTGAAGTTGTTGTTCCTCATGCTGTGGCTAATGTGTAACATGTTGTGGCTGCCCCTGTCTATAACTTTCATGCTGTTCCTGTTTATCATGATGTAGCAGTTGTGTATCATCTTTTGGTTGCCCCTGTTCATCACTTTTCTGTCTAGTCTCCTTAGGTTGCCCTTGTTGCTCTGTTTCACCCTCATCATAAGTCTGATGTATATCATCCATGGTCTGCTCACCCTCATCATGAGTCTGTTGTTCTTCATGCTGCTTCCCTTCATTATGTTTATGCTGTTGTTCTGTCTCACCCTCACTGTCATGCTGTTGTTCATCATTTTCCTCCTCCTCCGCTTGATGTTGTTCATCATCACTGTGATGTTGTTGTGTGTCATCATAAGGCTATTGTTCACCCTCATCATGAGTTTGCTGCTCACCCTCATCACTGTCATGCTGTTGTTCAACACTTTCTTCCTCTTGCTCATGTCCTTCCTCCTCTTGCTGGTCACTTACGTCTCCTTCTTCATGTTCCTTTGTTTGTTCTGTAGTAAACTTGGGCCTTTTAGGAGTAGGTCTACTAGAAGAAGGCGAGGGACGATGAGTAGGAGGTGTAGGGGATGTATGGACTGGAGGGACAGTGGATAAATTCGGATGAGTGATGAAAACATCCCAAGAGACCTCTCTCTTTTCAAGCTGATGAACAATGATGATTTTGATGAGAAAGTGATGGAAGAGACATGCTATTTGCTGTGAAGGAGGTTTCTTCTGTATAGTGGAGGCCATTTTCTCAATGCTCTTGTGTAGGAAGAAAGGAAGATTTAGCAATCTGGCTCTAGTGAAATGCATGAACAGTCGAATGTGATATGCATAAATTTAGGAGAATCTTCCCTCACAAGTGAAGTACTTCATGATAATATTCATGAGAGGGGTGTAGCTGGCTAAAAGATATGAGAAAGGGAAAATAGAAGGACATGATTCTCTGTGCTTAGGCTTTAGGAAGGGTTTGTAATAATCTGAGTCCAAATGGCTTTGCTTAAACCATTTCTCGCTAATATAAGGAATTTTAGTGGCTTTGGAGATGGATCTTGGGGAGAACTTGAAGTCAAGGCCTGCCAATTAGAAATGTTTATCTTGAAACCTCAAAGCGCAAAGGTGTGTCAAAGGAGAAAAACTCTTCACCTCTTGCACCCTTTGACAAAAATCTAAGCACCCGACCTCATGGAAATTGAACAAAACTGATGGGTGTGCATTCACTTCTTCGGTGGAAATAGGCTCATACCTCTTATGAAATCCACTCCTACTATCCTACCTGGGAGGCATCTTGTTCTGGATGCTCTCTGCAAAACCAAACTGCCTCAAAAAGGTTTTCAAGAATGTGTTCTTCAAACAAAACTCTGCCTTCTCTGTCAATCACTGTTTTGATCAAGGAAAATTTGTTTCAAATGCTGTGTGAGATGCTTCTGTGATATTAGGTCTTTGTTCCTCTGAAAACACTGCCCTTTCCCTTTGTATGCCACACAACCAATATTTATAATGACAAGTGCACAATCATACAAGATGCATACATAGTCAAGCGATTTTCTGTGTTAGTGTAAGGTTACCGAGATCTTTGTGTTTTGGTGTGAGCACAAATAGTCCTATAGTAGACAAACACCCCTCTTAACCAAACACTACTCTTGTATTCATTATTCTTCACACAGATTTTGACAATAAATCCAAATGGAAATTTACAGCTTCATACACTAAAGTTTGTTTTATGGACAAATTAGGCAACAGTGGTTTTTTGCTGTTTTTACCCTACAGAGATGACTTTTGAAACAGCAAGGCGCTTATACAATGATTACTACTACTGAAGTTAGGCTTACTGCTTTTGCCTTTCAAACCCTGTTTTATCTCTCTTCAAACACTGCCTTCTACATTTCCACTTGTCTTGAGGGTATTTGTTAGGCTTTTTGACAGCAGTAAGAAATCCACTACTTTACTATGACAGTGTTGGGAAAACAAACCATAGTAATTTTGAGCTTTAAATAGAAAACACCACTCTTCCTAACAAACTCAAAACTGTGATTTACACCGTGAGCTTCATCCCTTTTTCCACCACTTAACAGTTTTGAAAATACCAAGGGGGGCAGATAAATACCTTGATAATTTGATGGCAGGCCTTGCTTGAGGTTTGGAGCAGCTTCCAAACTTGTTTGAGGGCATTTGATGGTTTGAAACAAGCACGACACGTTTGCTGTGGAAACCGCCGTGCAAAAGGAGGTTGTCGGGTCACTGTCAGGCCGACGTGATTGGCGCCTACAGGCGCGCCGCACGCTGCTACAGGCGTGCCGCGCGGTAGTGTAAACCTTTGTAAAAAATCTGCCTGAACATGCCGCGCAATGCTACAGGCGCGCCGCGCGTTCCTCATGCCCAAAAAATCAATGAATTAGCTCGAAATTTCCTTCTCTGTTCTTGTGGACAGCAAGAGGAGTATTGCCTTGTGTTTTTTGAAATGCAAAAAGATATGGCCATGATCCTTTTAGCTCCTTTTAAGTCGATCACCCTTGATTTACCTTTGTGGGGGTTTTTTTAAGTCTCCTTTTGAAAGAAAGGCGTTGGTTTGAAACAACCAACAAACATCTTATCATTTGTGTTTTTTTCAAAATAAAACACACCCAAACTCAACCAGGCCATTTTGAAAAACTGTGGGTGACTGTTTTTGGAGGTTTTTATGCTTGTGATATTTTTCACCGTGGGAAACCACTTCGAAGGCCAATCATTACTCAGTGTTTTTCTTATTGAAAAAAGGAAAAATAATGACTTGTGAAACATCTTTTTCCATTTTACAAGGAGGTGATTTATCTCTTTAAAACTTGATGACAATTTCTATTCCTTATACTTATATCTGCTTGTTAGAGGTAACCTGACTCAAATCCACCTAGTGACTGTAGATGTATTTTCTAAACGACGCTTCTTTTTTACTTTGGGTGGGGCCTAGTTGTACTCACCTGAGCTTTATTGTCCTCTGTCTATCAAGAAAGGCGCTTCTTCTAAAAACTTTTCCTCTACTCAAAATGTAACAGCAGAGTACTTTTGACCTTTTTTCATAAGGAAACTGCCTTCATTTGTAACAGTGGCATGCAGGTATTTCTTTTGAATGTTTGTTCCAGAACCTTTTGAAAAACAATTATCACCCTTTGGCTTGTGTCTAACCCAGCTGATTTCAACTATTCTTCAACTCTGTTTTGTTTAAAGGAACAGAGACCAAATGTTAAGCCTTTTTATCAAGGAGATGAGCTTTTGTAACCCTTTAAGGAAATCACACCTCTCAGCAAATTTTGTACACTTCTGGGCTCCAGACTGTCTTTGAAAGCAAATTCTGACAGGAGATATGCCAACCTTTTTGATAGTTATAGTACTCATGCTTTCCCTTTGTTTTTGACATGATCGCCCTGTTCAGAAGCTTTCACCTTTCTTCTGCTGCTCTTACCATTTCTCTCTTAATCATTCCAAAACTTGAAATGAGTCACTGCTCTGGTCCTCTATTTATGAATGAAGGAGGCCTATTTTGACAAAATGGATGATGTCCTTTCATCCTCTGTCTCAATCAAAAGAAGAATGTTTGATGAACCTAATGATAGTGGTTTCCCTTACATATGTTGGCAGAAGTTAGTTAGAAGCTAAGACTGTTGGATTCCTTTGGCCATCTGCTCAATAATATTTCTACATTGATGATCAACTCATTAGTTTCATATTGTAACTCAAATAATAGTGAACTCATGCAAATCATTTTTAAAGCCACTGCTTTGCCTCTGCCTTTAATCATCATTTTAATTCAGAAACCCTTAATTGTTGTCTCACTGTAACCAAAATTTGTCTTACAGTCAATGTAACTCTTAAAATCAAACTTTGTCCATCTGCCCTGTGCTTATAGATGAAGGAGGTGCTCTCAACCCTCTGCTTGTAGATGAAGGAGGTTCTTCAGTCTTCAAAAACCCTTTGCTTATAGATGAAGGAGGTTTTTTAGTTATGTCATATCATCAGCCCTTTGACAATGTTATTTTTCCTTTTACTGTCCCTTCACACTTTGACTTTGTGCTATAGGGTAAACTGCTTGGGTGGTTGGTTTTCGTATATCCCTCTCAGGGCTTTCCGGTGCCCGAGGCAGACAGTCAGATTAGCTATGCTGTTCACAAAGATGGCATGAGCATGTTCATATTAGCTTGAAGTAACTTGAAAGAATACAATAGAGAACTACCTCTTTGACGGTTTTGGAATCTCTTGGAGAACGCCGAGCAGCAAAGTAAGAGTCCTTCCTCGCTAGCTCCAAATCTGAGATCTGCAATCAGTCAAAGCACCCGCGTAACTTCTAATATAACAAGTATTCTATTAATTAAATCAACAATAAACATCTAGATTATACACATCTGAGCCATTCATATCATACTAAACAAATATTGAAACAACAATATAACATTAAGCATCGAATGGACAAAACGAACATAGTTCTATTGATTTTGAAAGAAGGAGGATTACAACCATCGGTTGTACCAAGCCCTCCTCATTCTCCCAATCTCTCTTCTCTACCAAGTGAAGAAGTCCAAGCCAACAAACTCTCAAGGAGCCTCTTTGACTCTTGGCCTTCACAATGTCACACTATTCTCTATTCCACAAGTATGCAAGAACCTTGAGCAATCCTTCGACCTTCAATTAAGAGCCTTCAGCTCCTTCTTATAGGAGAGGGAGAAGGCCATTGTTGCCCTTCTCTTTCCACTAGTTTGGAATGGAAAAGGCTTAGATGTTTCCTTGATCTCCATGCTTTTGCCTCTCTTGGAGTTCAGTCTTCTATGGCAATGACCAATAATGAACTAGTGCTTCTGCAGTTTCCTTTGTGCACTGACTCCTTCGTGAGGGAAAGTCAGAGATTCAAATCTTTCTCCGCGCTCTTTTCCCAATTCAAACTTAAAACACGAGTAACGCGACCATCAAGTGTAAACAGAGCGTTGCCCTAGCCACTAACGCGGCCAATATATTTCTTGCCTGCGTTATAATGCCCTTGTTCTGTTCTATATATGCGTTACCCTGGCAGAAATAGGTTTAATTTAGGTCTTTGTACTTCTTCCATATTTTTCTTCCCCTCTGAGCTGATGAGGAGGTATTTTGACCTGTAACACTGTGATCGCAAGAGCTTAATGAAAAACTCTGTAGCTGCATCCTAGGCTCAAGATCACATTGAGAAGTAGCTGTCTTCTCATGTGGAGCCAAATGTTTTCTTCTGGGATGTTGGTATGCCTCTGTCCTTGAAAGATCCATTAAAACACTGAAAGAAACCCCTAGAATCAGTTTGACTTATGGTCCATGTATTGCTGAGACTTGAGGGTGCATTAGTGGCACGACCTAGGGCTGTAAACAACTTTATGTGCAGAATGGGATGGTTTGTTATGACTGGTCTATAGCAGGTAGAGGTTTTTTGGCTTTAGAATAGCTTGCCAAGGGAGAAATGCCTAAAGCGCCACTACCTAACTTAGGGGAGACTTTTTGGACAGATTTGGATTGTTTCCTTAGAGCTGATGGGAAAACTAGTATGGCTGAGGCTAGATAGGATTTGATAATGAGGTTTCATCTTGTCGTGGGTGGGCTGAAAGGTAAGAGGGAAAAAAAAAGTTTGTGGGTGTTTTCCAGCTGGAAAATTTTACAAATTTTTAGATCAGCTGCTAGAAAACTTGGCTGTTACAACTAGTCATCACCAACAAGTGAAAAATATTGATGACTAACAACAGTGCCTTGTTGGAGGGCTGTAGGAAGAGGAGGTTGTTTGAGGGTTTTTTGAGGTGGGAAAACCCTCAAAAGAGGTTGTCGCAGGCCTGTTTGAAGGTGTTGTAGACAATCACCGTAATAAAAGGGTGGGAAGTCTTAGTTAAGGGCTTGAAACTACCTAAATGTTTCAGCGTGGTGGGAGAACCTCTCCGTAAAGGACAGTCACAGTCTTTAGGTGCAAATCTCGGCAGAATTAAGGCCTAGAAAAGGGACTGTGATGATGCCCTAGATTGCAACAGTGGAGTAGACTTCAAACAATGGAGAGAGGTATTTATTTTGGTGAATGTTTGTAGTTGTTGGATCCTAATTTAGGATAAGTTTTGGATCAGTTATTGTTACAAACTGTTGGTGTCGTGTGGAGGACCTTGTGTGGTGGCAAAGATTCCATCCTAGGTGTAGAATCGATAGTGTAGTGTTGGGTGCCATGGATCTGGTGGAGGGTAGTGTGTTGGCTACCCAAAGTAGCCCTAGACAAGCTATCTTGACGTGACGAAGAGACCCTGAAGGTTGGGTGAAGATTGGTGCCGAAGGGAAGCACTTTGATGGAAAAAAGAGTCTTCTAGCTTAGTAGTTGAAGCTCCAGAATTAGGCCTACCCTGAGAGAAAATTGGATCAGCCTATGTACACTCTACAACCGTGACTTGCAATAGTGTTAGGAGGTAGCCCTCATGGAGTCTCAATGTGTAGTAGCCTTGATGAACTGAGGCACTACTAGTGAGCAGTATAGAAGCGGAGGAATGATAGGACAAGACATGACATTGAGTTTTTCATTGTACCTTGTATACCATAGACTGTTGTTGTAATATCCCCAAATGAGATATTTTACTAAATTTTCATAAATTTACTTAATTTCCAAAATATGCCATAAAATCAACATGCATTTAATAGAAGATTGCCATGTAAAATTAAACACATAAACATTGCAATCCAATACCACATAGAACAAATTTTATTATAAATAATAATGGGGTTTAGATATGAATCTAACCCAGAAAGAGTTGAGATGGAAAACTGGCCAACAATACAAGCTGCTGCACTGCTACACGGTGATGGCCTCCAAAACTGAACTGATGCAATCTCCCTCTAGCAACAGCTACCACTGAATCCCTGAATCACGTTTCGAAGATCTAAATGATCCTCACTTCAATATCCCTGAAGCTCTGCGAAACTTCTGAATGAAGTCTCCTCAAAGAGAGTTGGGTTTCCGTCCAACACTCACAAATTACCCGAGGGTTTCCATCCTGGGGCTACGACTGAAGTAGAGAACCATGTCTCAAACCTCTCATACAAGAAAATGATATGATCCAAAGATATCCCTCAATGGCCTCCTCCCTTTCTTTTATAGATCTCTTGGAGCCTTCTAGAGCATTATTTTATTATTATTTTATTCATGGAGCACTTTTCCCTCTTATTAAAATATTCCTTTTTAATGCAGAAAAGAATAAATCGACTACCACGTCTCCTCCGGTCACTGAAACTCATGTCCAACTGTCCCATCATGGAGGTATCCTCGTCCCGATTCCAATGAGCTATTACACTAAGGTGTTTTGTCATGTATTCCTCTCGGAATGCCATCGTGAGTGTAATTAGCTGATTTAAGCCCATAAATAACTCAAATTTTTGGAAGTTTTCAGAATGCACCGAAATGAAAACCAAACTACTCGGATGATGGAATATATCAAGCGAATGCCACCCGACCACATAGAAACTCATCAAAAATCCTCCAAAAAGCCCCTAGGCCCGCTGATGACACCAACTTGTACCTGTGACCAGTCTGCTCCTAACTCTGGAAGTCCATCCTAGCCCTGTCATAGGTGACATCAAAAAAGGGAATATTACAGACCTTCCGCCCCAAGATTGCTTGCCCTCAAGCAATCGAAATATGTGGGCCACTCTATTGGCCCGCTGCATCTGAGACCCAATGCCTGGATCCCATACAAACCTCTGGGTGCTACTATGCACCTGTGTCAAATCACTCAGAATAGACCCCTCAATGCCGAGATCCTAAACTGATCTCTTACTATACCAGCCAACAAACAATCCTCCCAGATCCCAATGCCACCATGGCCAATCATCGCCCAATTCCCACGGCTCAGACTACGCATTGCCTCTGGCTATAGATGATGCCCCATGAAGTGAAGTCCGCCAACAAGCATCAATGCTCCCTAGCTCCTGCTGTTTTGTACCTCTAACTGTATAATCTGCACCACCAGCTGCGTACCAACTCATCACCTCTCTCCAATCCAAGTCCTGAATCAATCCCACGCTGATCCTACTCTCCTGAAATCGGGATGGAGTGTTGAAGAAACGATGACCTGTGCCTCACTGCCAGCTGGAATCTGTAACATCTGCTATGTCTAAGGGCCCTTGCTTTGCTGTGCTCCCTACGAATAAAATCATACCATCAAGAGGTTACCAGCTCATGATCTCTCACCAATTGATCCTGGAAGAAGAATCCAATGTAGTGTCAAATGCATACGGAATATTCCCAGAGAACTGTCGCCAGCTCATAATCAACTCATGTTGCTCCGTCTCATCTGCCAAAAAAATCTGCCCGTAGAAGAATGCCCCTCCCTCTATAATGGGCCAAAGTGGGCAAGATATGTTGCAAGCCCCATCGATTTACTCCTGGAGGGTGCTACTCCCTGAAATTACTGCAACTTTGCTGACTGCATGTGCATTTGTTTGTACCTCATCAGTGTGTCGGCCCAATGATTGTTAGGTCCCTATATTACTAGTATAGTCCCTTATTATTGTTAGTGTAACCCCCTTATTGTTATTATTGTACCCTTGTAACCCCCATATTGTTATTATTGTGCCCTTAATTTATTATTGTTAGGTCGGCTAGGATTACATTGTGGCCCACTAGGATTACATTGTGGCCCCATGGACTCTTATATATAGAAAGGAGGTTTTGTAATTTGAATCATCCAAGAATTGTTCATTCATGTAATTTATTGGAGGTTTCCCCCTTGAAGTGGCTTATTTCTAGGGCGTTGATATCTATTTTATTCTATTTTTGGAGCTGGTTTCACAACATTTGGTATTAGAGCTTTGGATTCTAGGGTTTCGCTGCTCCAAACAGGTCATCTTGGAATTTTCGCTATAAATTTTTTCTACGAAGTTTCAGAAGGTGAAATTTATAGGGTATGAAGCCGAAATCCTGAGGAACATCATCAAAAAATTTCAGATCTTGGTTCGCAATATTTTCAGAGATATGATCTGTGGAAGGTAGTACTTTT
Organism: Pinus albicaulis; assembly: GCA_034641835.2. Classification (NCBI taxonomy): domain Eukaryota; kingdom Viridiplantae; phylum Streptophyta; class Pinopsida; order Pinales; family Pinaceae; genus Pinus; species Pinus albicaulis. Next base: position 963,088,624 of record CM076577.1, read on the forward strand.
TCAGGCTCCTGAATTTCATCTCAAAGAGGTGATCGTGGGAAAATCTTCATAACTCTCTCTCTGAGCATCAGATTGGAGTGCCGTAAAAAATGGTCATAAGAAAACAGACTATATTTTATTTGCTATCAATTTTAGAGCCAAAGGATGAAACAGTGACACGTGGAAAGTCGTACAATTTCTCTCTACTGAACCAGTCCAAAATTGGGTCACTGTGGGAGATTGGACATAACTTTTTCTTGAAGAATTCAAATCACATCAGACCTATGGCATTGGAAAGAAGCTTCAGAGGGCTACTATAGGGCTGAAGTTTAGATATTGAGGATCTGTAGTTATAGAGATAATCAATTTCAATATCGAGCTCCTCAAAAGCAAGTAAAAGTTGTGTATTTTTTTTCCCGAATTGCATAAGTCTTGTTTGAAGAATCAAGTTGAATTGATTCCAAGGGCATATTGTAGAATAGATATCAGTATTGGATTCTAAAATGGCTCCTAAAAAGAATTCAACACCCATTAAGCCTTAGGAAAGCTCTACTATGACTCATGAAGACGAAGAATGGCAACATGACATATCAAAATTACAAGAGCAAGTGCAACAAATTTTGCTCTCGCAAAGAGCAACAAAAAATGACATGGAAGCTTTGAAGAAAGGCGTGGAAACTAAGATGGATGGTTTGAAGAAAGGCGTAGAATATAAGATGGATGGTTTGAAGAATGGCATGGTATCTATGATAGATGGCATGGATGCTGGCATGGAATCTAAGATGGATGGCATGGAAGCTAAGATCGATGAGAAAATGGAAAACATGAAGAATGTTCTAAAAGAAGACATGGAAGGTTTGACAAAGTTGATACAAGAAATGTTTCCTAATGGTGAAAAGATGGTAGAGGAAACTCATGATGAGAACAATATAAATGTTAATCGTGATTTCATAAAATCTAATGTTGGTGGGAAGAACCACCATATTCCAAAAATGGATATGAGGAAGTTTGATGGAAAGGATCCTGTAACATGGATACTACAGATGGAGAAATATTTTGACCTCCATAATGTGCAAAACACACAAAAGGTACGCATTGCTACTTTACATTTAGAACAAAATACATTTGTATGGTATCGATGGCTTTGCTCTCGTAAAAAAATTGTCACTTGGTCAATTTTTACGGAGGAAATGATAGCACATTATGAGGATACAAAGAGCAACACCTTCTTTAGCCAATTGATAAATCTCAAACAAAAGGGTTTAATGGGGGAGCACATTGAGGACTTCCAAAAACTGATTATAAGGGTAACTGATATTCTAGAGGAACACAAGATCGATCTCTTCATAGGTACTTTAAAGGATAACATCCAACATGAAGTTCACATTTTGGAACCTAATTCATTGGAGAAGGCATTCAGGTTGGCAAGAAAAATTGAATGTAAAATTATGGCGACAAGGAAGCCTACCACGCACTTCTATAAAGAAGGAAGTGTTGCTACTCCTAGATTTCCACAACCTACAAAGTTGACACCACAACAATTGGAAGAAAAAAGAGCAAAATGGCTTTGCTACATTTGTGATAGAAAATACACTAAAGGTCATAAGTGTGCTGAGAAGGAATTATTTTACATAGATTGTGAAGAGGAAGAAGAAAAGGAACAAGAAGAGGATATGCACCAGGAACCAACCCATGAAGAGGAAGAAATGAATCCGACCATATCGTGTAATGCATTGGCAGGAATTACCACTCCTCAAACTCTCAAGATAGAAGAACATACCAAGAAGAAAAAGGTAATAGTGTTGATTGATTCAGGTAGTACCCATAATTTTATTCATTGTAAGGTAGCCAAGGAATTGAATTGTTTCCTATACCCAACACCAGAATGTCAAGTGATGGTTGCAAATGGAGGAATTATAATGGAAATTTCCATAATATCAAGCTAACCATGGGGGAATATGTATTGAATATTCCAATGCTTTCTATTCCTATGGGAGGTGCTGATGTTGTACTAGGAGTACAATGGTTACAATCTTTGGGGACGGTAGCTTTTAATTTTCAAGAACTTTTCTTGAATTTTTTTTCAGAAGGAAAGGAAGTCGAATTACGGGGTATTGTAGGGAAGCCGGGAAAGATAATAAGCTCTAATGTCATGACAAAGCTTCTAAAGAAAGAACAACGAGGCATAATTGCACAATTATGCTCACTAGAAGTTCCAACATCAAAATCATCTATTTCTGCAGATCTCCAAAAAGTCTTGGACAATCATTCCAAGGTTTTTGAAACTCCAAAAGGAATCCCACCTATTCGTGATCATGATCATGCTAATTTCATTCCAGGAAGTGTTCCTCCAAACATCAGGCCTTATTGGTATCCTTATGTCCAAAAGAGCGAAATTGAACGTATGATTGCAGAATTGTTAGAGGCAGGTATAATTCAACCTAGTCAAAGTTCTTTCTCTGCTCCTGTAGTATTGGTACACAAGAAGGATGGATCATGGCGCATGTGTCCAGATTATAGGGAGCTCAATAAGCTCACCATTAAAGATAAATTTCCCATTCCTGTGATTGATGAATCATTGGATGAATTACATGGAGCAATTTATTTTACCAAATTGGATCTTTGTTCAGGGTATCATCAAATTAGAATGAAGACTGAAGATATTCCGAAAACAACATTTCGAACTCATGAGAGCCATTATGTATTTTTGGTCATGCCTTTTGGCCTTACCAATGCACCTTCTACATTTCAAGGGTTGATGAATTCCATTTTCAAACCCTTCCTTAGAAAATTTGTGCTAGTATTTTTTGATGATATACTAATCTACAAAAGGTCTTGGAAGGATCATGTTGAACATGTTGACAGGGTGCTCAAACTATTGCAGGAGAAACAATTATATGCAAAAAAATCCAAATGTTTCTTTGGAGTACAAGAGGTGGAATATCCGGGTCATATTGTATCTCACGAGGGTGTGAAAGTAGACCCTAACAAAATTAAAGCCATTAAGGAATGGAAAGTCCCCACAACCATAAAGAAGTTGCGAGGATTTCTCGGGTTAACAGGGTATTATCGCAACTTTGTTAAGAATTATGGGAGAATAGCAGCACCTCTAACAACATTATTGAAGAAAGATGCATTTTCATGGACTCCTGAAGCAACTAAGGCCTTTGAACATCTTAAAGAGGCAATATGCCTAGCACCGGTCTTAGCTACGCCAGACTTCACAAAAACCTTTATTGTGGAATGTGATGCCTCAGGAAATGGAATTGGTGCAGTTTTAATGCAGGAAGGAAGACCCATTGCTTTTGAAAGTCGTCCAATCAATGGAAAGTATTTACAGAAACCTATTTATGAGAAGGAAATGTTAGCAATACTGCATGCACTAAAGAAATGGCGAACTTACCTAATGGGAAGACACTTCAAGGTAAAAATCGATCATGATAGTCTTAAACACTTTTTGGAACAAAGACTATCTTCAGAAGAGCAGCAAAAATGGGTCACAAAGATGTTGGGTTATGACTTTGAAATAATATACAAAAAAGGGAAGCTCAATGTTGTTGCAGATGCACTCTCAAGAAAGAATGAAGAGGTGGAAGCATTTCTTTGTGCCATTTCTATTATCCAACCAGATTGGATAACCGAAGCAAGAGATGAATGGAAGAAGGACGAAGAAGTGTGGACACTCATTCAAAAGTTGCAGCAAGATCCTAGTACATATGATACATTTAGTTGGAAAAATGATTCCTTATGGTCCAAAGGTTGATTATATCTTTGTAAGAATTCCCAACTAAAACAAAATATTATTTTAGAATTGCACACTTCTCCTTTGGGAGGACACTCAGGATTCTTAAAAACTTACCACAGGGTGAAGAAAGATTTTTTTTGGGATGGCCTTAAATATGATATTCAAAAGTTTGTGGCGGAATGTTTGGTTTTCCAAAAGAATAAAGTTGAGACAATTAAGACCCCGGGTCTTCTACAACCTTTATCCATTCCAAGTCAATGTTGGGAGGAGATTTCAATGGATTTTATTACAGGTTTACCTAAGTCCGAAGGAAAGAGTGTCATTATGGTGGTAGTTGATAGAATTACCAAGTATGCACACTTTTGTTCATTATCTCATCCATTTAAAGCAAGTACAGTTGCTACTACATTTATGGACACAATTCAAAAGCTACATGGAAACCCAAAGGTTATTGTGAGCGACAGAGATCCCATTTTTACTAGAAATTTTTGGATGGAGTTATTTTCTTGTTTGGGTACTCAATAAGCTCATAGCTCATCTTATCATCCTCAATCCGATGGTCAAACTGAGATAGTAAATAAATATTTGGAAGGATATCTTCATTGTTTTGTATCTGATAAACAAACACAATGGGTCAAGTGGTTACCTCTAGCTGAATGGTGGTATAACACTTCCTTCCATACTGCAACAAAAATGACCCCATTTATGGCACTTTATGGATATCATCCACCATCCATCACATCATCTTTAAGAGAAAATTCGAAGGTTCAAGCAATGGAAGATCACATCAAGCATCAGCAAGAAGTTCTCCAACTCTTAAAGGATAACCTGAATTTGGCACAAAATCGAATGAAACAACAGGCAGATCAACATCGCAGCGAGAGAAGTTTTGATGTAGGAGATTGGGTATTTTTACGGCTATAACCATACAAACAAATGTCCCTCAAGCAAGCTAAGAAGGATAATAAATTATCGCTAAAGTACTATGGTCCTTACAAGGTGTTGCAAAAGATTGGTACTATGGCATACAAATTGGAGCTTCCTGCTTCTTCACGAGTGCATCCAATTTTCCATGTTTCATGCTTAAATAAGGTTATAGGTGAAAATATTCCAATTCAAACAATATTGCCAGAACTCGATGAGGAAGGAAAAATCATATTGGAACCTGAAGCAGTCATGGAAACAAGAACTTGACAGCTACGGAATCGATCAATTTCAGAGTATCTCATCAAGTGGAAGAACTTACCCACTGAAGATTCTACATGGGAGGATGAGAATTTTATACAGAAACACCCAGAGCTACTCAGGCGTTGAGGACAACACTTTTTTGAAGGAGAGGGGCATGTTAGGTCCCTATATTACTATTATAGTCCCTTATTATTGTTAGTGTAACCCCCTTATTGTTATTATTGTACCCTTGTAACCCCGATATTGTTATTATTATGCCATTAATTTATTATTGTTAGGTCGGCTAGGATTACATTGTGGCCCACTAGGATTACATTGTGGCCCCATAGACTCCTATATATAGAAAGGAGGTTTTGTAATTTGAATCATCCAAGAAATTTTCATTCATGTAATGTATTGGAGGTTGCCCCCTCGAAGTGGCTTATTTCTAAGGCATTGATATCTCTTCTCTTCTATTTTTGGAGCTGGTTTCACAACAACGATGGATTCTCCACCATATCCAACAGCTCATCCCTCTCCTGATCAGGAATGTAATGCTCTGGCTATCTAATAACCCCCTGCAGAATTATCCCATCAACCTCCAACATCTCCAGAGGACGTGGATTTTCAACTTCTGTCACCATACTCAGTGTCTGTGCGTCTGACTGCTCCTCCTTAATGGCGGACCCTAAGGTTAGCCACATACGTATCATAGAATCAGTGTGAGCCTCCATCTATCTCTCTCCCAAGGGACTATCATGCATGATGTGCATAGTATCCTCCTCTACTAACTTAGGCTCCATCATATGTTGCTCTGGCTGAATCATCACAAGTAACTCACCACCCAGAGTATCTCTCGTAGAGTCCCCTGATAGCTCACCCTGCACACTGGAATATAGCTCCAGCCTACTATCACCATCTCCGTATGACTACTCTCGCTCCCCAAAAGCATCATCATCTGATCCCATGGACTCATGTGGAGAAGAGTCCTCATCCTAGCATACAGAAGGAACGTCTACCTGCTCTACCTCTACCACCTCATCTGCATTTCTCAAACATGAGTGATCATGCCCCCATGGTCCTTTGCAAATGAAGCAAACTCCCTTCCTCCTCAGTTCATTTCTGTTGCATGATCCACCAAACTGGAACAACTCCTCCCTGGTCAATTGTCTCCTAAAAAGCTCAATGTTTTGCTCAACCAGCCCTTGGGCTAGTTCATAAGCAATAGGTGAGACCAACTGCTCTCTCCTCCAAATGCTCAGCAACCTAGTCTACAACTCCCAGCAAATGGCCTCACGGATTCCCATACATGATGACAGGATGGACTGCATGTGTGCTATGACTATGTCAGAATGATGTCTCCTAATGCTGAAGAAGCATTGGAACATCTACAGAATCAATCCATCACACTCAAAGTCAAACATGATCTCATGAGTCTGGGTCATGGCCATGACTTCTAAAACCTTAAGCTTCCTCCCAAATGTAGAGCCTGCACAGTTGTCCAAATCTTGAAAGGTTTCTACTATTAGTCTGAAAATTCTTTTCATAATTTCATCATTTTAGGGAGGGAAGGCTGCTGTTATCCTCAAAATATCACTGAAACAAGAGGCAGTTATAAGTTTGACTCTCTCAATTGGATGTTCCAAGAATCTAGCCTGTACCAATGCAAGCATAGATGGCTTCAAAGCCCAACTTAAACTCCAATCATATTTCTCTACCTTTGAAAGGCAAGATTCTAGTTTTTCTAACATGGGAAAGTCATTTTTTGATCTTCCACTCTTTAAGTCCATTCCAAGTGCATAAAGCCAATTTCCCACTTCTTCCTCCTTTTGTAAATTCCTCGGATGCCTTTGTTGGAGCAAATTATGTACCTCCTTGGAGAAGGGTATGTTGTTTTGTTTCAAGGAACTAACTTATGCATTGTTTAATCTTTTTGGTCTTTGGTTTAGATTGCAACCCACTGAGGCACTGCTATGTTGATTTAGGAGTTGTTTTAAAAACTTCATTGTTTCAATGACATATATGGAAGTAACATTGGTTTAGTTGGACTTGCAAAAGGCAAGCTACAAGAACTAGGTGATGATTGCAAGGAAATCCAACCGCTCCAATAGCAAGCTCCTCCAGAAACTGCACTGCTACTCCAAGACTACACTGCTGCCTGACTTTGGCCTCTAATTTACCCACTGAAAACTGCTCATAAAATTCTAGGAATTTGGGAAGGTGATCCTTAGCCAAAACCCAGAAAAACCTAGAAAGGGTTTCTTCGAAGGCCCAACCAGTACACCAAAATCCCGAACTGTTAGTGAGGGCGAGATCCCAGGGTGTTAAGGGTGGGGTCTTAAGGCCCATCGAAGCATCTGAGGGCGGTAGCTAAACAACCCCTCATTACGCAGACCCCGGACACGTGGCAGGGCCCACCCTAAACAGGGCTGCCCTAAACAGGGATATTACAGCCCACCACGCTCCACGAGTCTCGACCTCGAGACCTCTGCTCTGACACCATGAAGGCCCAACCTTCAAAATCTGACCCTTTGTAGTTTGGCCCTCTTCCAATTTCATTTTCTGGCACTGCAGTTGCTACTGCCAATCATTGCTCTCCAAAATCCCAACAAAATTCCTCATATGGCTCTTCTATCAATTTCCCAACACCCCAGCTCTAAAATCCCACCAATGCAGCTCCCACAAAAGAGCCTCCTCAAATGACTGCGTAGGCCTTTCTAACCAAAACAGTTGCAACTGAAAACTGGAAACCCGCAAGCTGATCCAAGATTGAAGCTTTGATACCACTGTAATATCCCCAAATGGGATATTTTACTAAATTTTCATAAATTTATGGAATTCCAAAAATATGCCATAAAATCAACATGAATTTAACAGAAGATTTCCATGTAAAATTAAACACATAAACATTGCAATCCAATACCACATAGAACAGGAAGAATCTCAGTTTTTATTATAAATAATAATGGGGTTTACATATGAATTTGACCCAGAAAGAGCTAAGATGGAAAACTGGCCAACAATACAAGCTGTTGCACTGCTACACAGCGATGGCCTCCAAAACTGAACTGATGCACTCTCCCTCCAGCAACAGCTACCATTGAATCCACTGAAGCACGTGTTGAAGATCTGAATGATCCTCACTCCAATATCCCTTAAGCTCTACGAAACTTCCTAGTGAAGTCTCCTCAAAGAGAGTTGGGTTTCCGTCCAACACTCACAAATCACCTGAGGGTTTCCGTCCTGGGGCTACGGTTGAAGTAGAGAACCACGTCTCAAACCTTTCATACAAGAAAATGATATGATCCAAAGATATTCCTCAATGGCCTCCTCCCTTTCTTTTATAGATTTCTTGGCACCTTCTAGAGCATTATTTTATTCATGGAGCACTTTTCCTTCTTATTAAAATATTCCTTTTTAATGCAGAAAAGAATAAATCAGCTACCACGTCTCCTCCGGTCACTGACACTCATGTCCAACTGTCCCATCATGGAGGTATCCTCCTCCTAATTCCAATGAGCTATTACACTAAGGTGTTCTGTCATGTATTCCTCCTGAAATTCCACCGTGAGTGTAATTAGCTGAGTTAAGCCCATAAATAACTCAAATTTCCGAAAGTCGTTGGAATGCACCGAAACGAAAGCCAAGCTGCTCGAATGATGGAATACATCAAGCGAATGCCACCCGCCCACATAGAAACTCCTCAAAACTCCTCCAAAAAGCCCCTGGGCCCGCTGATGACACCAACCTTTACCTATGACCAGTCTGCTCCTAACTCTAGAAGTCCATCCTAGCCCTGTCATAGGTGACACCAAAAAAGGGAATATTACAGTTGTATTATTCAAATTTTGGTTTAATATAATGAAGGTTGGTGATTGTACATTATTGTACAATTTGTTGAAAAATTGTATATATTTGTGCATGTGTGATTTACTACTTTATATTTCCACTGTGCAAATTAGTTCATAGTTGAGATTATTGGTTTGGTAGTGACAGTGATTTTAAGACTCTAACCTAGACCCAAGGTCATGGAAATTCAACAATGTTAACACTGAATCAATCTATGTCATGCTTCCTAGCCATACATACTTACATGAAAGAAAAGACTGCATTGATAAAGCCTCCCACCATAATCATTAATAGTATTCATGAATGGACCAACAAGTATCCAGAGGCACCTGCAACTCTTCCCATGAAGGATTGGATTACCACACAGAATGACAAGGTCCAGATTCACATTTAGATGCAATCTCAGGATAAATTAGCTAGGGATGTGGATCAGGTTCTCGCACCTTACAAGCATTTATTGAGTGGTTTGGAGTCCGTGATTGAAGTTCATGGAGTTCCTTATATCGGGGTTGTGGGCAAGAAAAGAAAGGAAGAAGAAATCCTGCAAGAAATCCAGAAATTCCTTGTCCCTTTCAGACAAGCCGCCACCATGGAAGATTTACAGGTTACAAAGGAGAACATCACCTAGTATGTGATAGAACCAGTAAGGATGTATACCAAGCTGGTAACTTTATAATCAAATGAAGGTCAAGAAGAACACTCTATTATCGGATCCCCTTGACTGTCTCCATAGGAATGATGAAAAACAACATAAAGTGACCACAATAGCTGCTGAGTACAAGCTTTGTGGCACCTACCTCACGGGGCTCTTGCACATAGATGTTCCAGAATTGTTTATTACCAAGTTGTTAGATTAGTGTTGAATTTTGTAGGACATAGTAAGATAGGATAGGATAGATTCAAGTAGGAATGTGCAAAGTCATATTAGAGCTCCAATGTGAATTTCAATGTAGAGGAGATAGGTATGGAAAATTAGTGCACTTTTCACCAAGCCGCTCACTCAGAAAAAAAACATGTCCGCAATAGATACACAACATGACTGCAGTGGTTACCAAATTCCTTGAGGATCAGACCATTGGAGATGACGAAGAAGAGTCCAATGATCCTCAGGAAGAAACCACTCCCCCTGATGAAAGTATCAGTTCCGTTGTCCTACCATTTGAGGTCATCCATAGAGGAGAAGTTCAATCCATCCAAAAAGCCAATGTAGCAGGAGACACTCCGCCCCCTAAGCCACCGAACACCTATAACCTTAGGAGTAAGGGGCCAGTACTAGTTCCCACATTCGAGGAGAAGAAGAGAGCATTGAATCAATTGTCGATCTATACTCCCAAGAATTTGTCTAGCCAAAATCCAAAACATATTTCGGTAAGTGGTAAGGGCCAATCCCCAATTCCCGAAACTTCAGCTAAGTCCGCACAATCCACTTCAATTCCACAAGCATCCACAAAAGGCACTACGACATCAGATTGGGGCTACAACATCATGGAAGATATGAAGAACATTTGAGCCAAAATTTCATTATATGAGCTTGCCAAGATAGCTAGCCAACGTGAATTAATCGTTAAATCCTTCACTACCTCATCCTCTACCAGTAGGTCTGTATCATCTGCAAAGGTTAGCTCGGCCAACCAGTCTCGGGCCTCTATTAACCTCCAATCCATTGTAAATGTTGCGTATGTAAATTCTAGAGGCTCAACCACCTTGTTTTTTCTAACATTTGAGATCTTCAACTATAATGTATACAATTGTCTTGTTGATTCTGGTGCATCAACTAATGTCATGCCCTTATCAGTTTGTAAAATATTGAACATCCAGCCGGAGAAGACTAATGCTAAGATCATTCAATTGGATAGTTCTCAAGTTCCTGTGGTAAGGGAGTTGAACAATGTAATAAACAAGTTGTATTCCAATTCTAGGGTACATCAATGCATTCACATAGGGGTTGTTGACATTCCCAAGGAATATGGGTTGTTGCTTAGTAGAGATTTTTCAAGTACACTGCAGGGATACTTCGCGACTGACTGGTCCCACTTATGGATACCGTATAAAGGCAAGAACAACCAGATCAAATTCAACAATGAGCCCTATATGAAGCATATGGTCATTGATCTGGAGGCCCCTAACATGTAATATCCCCAATTAGCAATCAACTAATTGGGAATATTAAATTTTGAAAATATTGGCTTTTCCTAATGTTAAATAGAAATAATGTGGGTTGGGACCCACAAATCATAATAAAGCAAGTAGAATTATTTTTCCTATTGTTAGAGGCAAAAATTGCAACCTAGGTGGGGGTTGGGAGAGCCATTGAGAAGGCTCTACGCTGGGTTGAGGGGCAGCGCAGGAGTGGAAAGTGCGTGGGCAACGCAGTCCTAGGTGGGGCCCAAGAAGGACGCTATGCTATTGGAGATAAAAGGGAAGAGGCGACACATTTCTGATCATTCATTCACCTAGTAATTTTCTGTCTTCATTGGATGAGCACGCTTGAGTTGTTGAGCCAAGTTTGTAGTGTTGTTCAACATAAGAGATCTTCAAATGGAGATCTCAACCTTTGCCTTGGGGGACTTCGAGTGCCTGCCTTGGAGAGGAGATTCCATCATTTTGTGAGGGGGAATTAGAGCCATATTAACAGGAGTAAGTAGTCCCTTCAGGACAGCGTAGAGACAAGCCAGACTGTGCAGTCTAGCCAAGGAGGAGTGCCGGAAAAAGGGAGTTACCACCTCTTTCCAGGGATTTTGGTGACATTTCAAAGGGATTTCACAGCAGATTCAACCAAGAGGCCGAGTTACCCATCAAATCAGCATGCCAAGCCCAAAGGGGAAATTTTCCAGGGTCAAGCTTTCTGCAAACCTTTCGCGTGTTTTTGTGGGTCTAGTGAGAGGAGCCCAGTGACGAATTTCTAGAATTTTCTGAGCACGGGAGCTAGGCCAAACAATAGTCTGATTTCAGCCAGCAAAAAAAGTAGTTTCCAAGACTTACAGCGCAAAGGGAGAGCCACGCAGAGCACATTCCTACAGATATTTTTGTCTGATTTAGAGTTTTTCTTCAGCTTGCCTAGACCAGGCCTAGGTGATATTTCTATGCACCATTATTTTACTCTTTCCAACAAAAATAATAAAATGGCTCAACATTAGATTTGCCTTCATTTCATGTGTGTTTAATGGTGTTTCCTATTTTTCTATAGTCAATTGTCTATTTGCACTTTTATTACTGTTAATCCCCATTTGGGGATATTACAGTGGTATCAAAGCTCATAGACATGGCTCATCCTGTGGAGCACGCAGTCTATGACACCAGAAGATAGGCAAAATGTCACCTATCGAAGATAGAGGTACAGGAGCAGGGAAAGGAGGCTTGAAATCACTCTTGACCAATTTGACAACGTTGTGAAGGTCAAAGAGGAAGGATGGCATAGGGATGATGGAAGGAATGACGAGAAAGAGTTTGCATACCTTCTTCTGAAATCGATGCAAGACCTCTCCAAGAGGATTAAGGAGATGGGTCAAAAGCTTGGCGGAGACAATAAACAGAAGGGAATTCAAGGGGAATTCCAAATTGGGGAAGGATCTGACACTTACACCACCAGACCGGTCCTCACACTACATACCAGGTGGTACCACACACTCCTGTACGCTCCACCATTCCCACATTCCTAGCTTCAGGAGAAGAAGGGAAGAAAGAGCCGAAGGTGGCTCACTATGGTGAATACTTTGTAGAGTATTAGTCCTATGGGCTGGAGTTTGGAGGAGCTATCACTTTCAACGAGTTTTGCAAGTTGAAGAACAACAACAAACCCAAGGGCCAAGCTAGAGGAGAAGGGTATACGCAGGGGAGTGACCTACAGCATAATGTGAGCAGTATTTTTCTTCTAAAATTCAATTAGTCATCGAAGAGCTCAACTAAAGCATGGGTAGAGAAGCTGGACATCTATTTCCAGCTTAATCAAATGACAGAGTTGGAGGCCATCAAGGTGGTCGTGCTGCACTTGGATGGAGAATCCCATGACTGGTGGTTTCATGGGATGACTACGTTGGGTCATGCAGGGGTGATAGCGTATGATGAATTTACTAGGAGAGCGTTGGAAACATTTGATCGGAGGGATACTGAGGAGCATTTTGGGGAGCTAACCAAGCTCAAGCAGATGGGGAATTCTGAAACATGCATTTCATAATTCTTGAGGATGTAAGTGATGGTTCCAGATCTATCAGAGCCAAGGAATATTTTCATGTTTATAGATGGGCTGGCAGAGCCAGTGCATGGGCTAATGAGGTCAACCCGACCTGCTATGTTGCAGGACGTAGTTGGGAGGACCCAGGATTTGCAGGATGCATTACCGAGGACTAGGGACCCCATACCCAACAGACCAGCCTTCCAGCAGAGAATAAGGGAAAAAAGAGCTCCACCCCAGAGAGGTAACCAGGGCTGGGGGCCATTGGATGATGATACCCGGAGAGATTTGAGGCGAAAGAAGCTTTTCTTCATATGCCAGGAGCCATGGGCACCGTGTCACAGGTGTGCCAAAGGGAAGGCACACTACATAGAGGTCTTTTCACAAAGTGAGGGAGAAGAGGAGACACTTTTCGAGATGGTAGGAGATGACAACGCTATAGCACCAGGGGAAGGTCCTCCACCATCACCTCCTCCAGCAACAGGAGGGTCAGCGTTTGCACCGACTAGATGGGTCCTTGCATCCTTGCGGGGGATACCCAAGTACTTAACGTTGAGGATTTGAGGGACAGTTCAGGGACAACATGTCTCAGTGCTAGTGGATAGTGGAGCCACACACAACTTCATCGATGCGTAGATGGTGTAGAGGAGGGGTATCTCGACAGAGGAGTTTGATGGGTTTTCTATGCTAGTTTCGAGGGCCAGAACCATGCAATGCATGCGATATGTTCCAAATTTTATGGTGACTATGGGTATGTACTCCATGACAGACCATTTATTTGTGGTCGACATTTTGGACACCAACATAGTGTTGGGGGTTCAATGGCTCATCACCCTTGGGAGAGTCACCACAGATTGACAGAAGTTGGAGATGGAATTAAAGGATAAGAAGAGCAGGAAGTCGGTGATGTTGAGGGGCATGCATACCTACCCCCCTCAGACAGTTTCTGAGCATAGGTTGGAGGCAGAATTTAGGCGGGAAGACATAGAGTGGGTAGTTGAGCTAAGGATTTCAGAGGCAGATGGTATAGCTAGTCCCACGCACCCTGAAGTACAGGCCCACCTAGACCGTTACTCAATCATTTTCGAGGATATGCCACTAGGGCAGCCACCTGACCAGGTGTTTGAGCACACTATCAAGTTGGAGTCTGGAATTCAAGCCATGATCACCAACCCCTATAGGCATCCCAAGGCCTACAGTTACGAGATCGAGAGGGCTATTCATAAGCTCTTGTCATTAGGGCACGTGAGGCCCAGCATTAGTCCTTTCACTTCTTCAGTTGTTCTAGTGAAGAAGAAGGATGGGATGCTACGAATGTGGATACACTATAGGGCCCTAAACAAGAGACCAATGAAGAACTATTACCCCATCCCAAGTATTGATGAGTTGATGGATAAAATGAGGGGAGTGAAGTTATTCTTCAAGATTGATCTAAGGTCTGGGTACCATCAGATCCGAGTGAGGGACAAGGATGTCCCCAAGACTGTGTTTCGGTGTCACTATGACCATTTCGAGTTTTCGGTGATGCCCTTTGGGCTGACCAATGCTCCAACCAATTTCCAGTCTTGCATAAACCATATCTTCCATGGCCAGCTGTGGAAGTTTGTGTGGGTATTCTTCGACAATATTCTGATATACATCCGCACATGGGAGGAGCACTTACAACTCATAGAGGTAGTACTACATATCTTGGAGGAGTAGCAGTTCTATGTCAAGCTGTGTAAGTGCATATTTGGTTTGACAGAGATGCTCCATGTGGGGCACATCATCGGGGTGGGTGGATGGAGTGAGGGTCCACGAAAAGAAGATTAGGGCCATAAGGAATTGGCAAGAGCCCAAGAATGTGAGAGAACTTTAGGGGTTTGTGGGCATTTGTACCTAATACAGGAAGTTCGTAGAGGGATTTTCACAGGTTGCAACACCCCTCACTAATATAACCAAAAAGGGGGTGTTCAGTTGGACCGAGAGCTGAGAGCTGGAAGCTATTGCTACATGAGAGGTTGTACCCCATATATGATAAGGAAATGTTGGTTATAATGCATGAGCTATCCAAGTTCTGGTAGTATCTAGTGGGGAATAGATTCCGACTGAGGACTAACCACAACAGCCTCATATTTTTCCTATAGCAGAAGCAGTTGCAGGAGAGGCAACAAAAGTGGGTGAGTAAGGTCGAGGCATATGACTTCGACATAGACATAGAGTATGTCAAGGGGAAGCACAACATAGTTGCTAATTCGTTGTCTAGGAGGTTGGCTTCCCTTTAACTGATGAGTATCGAGTCGGATTGGAAAGCTCATTTGCTGGTGGAGTACCCCAAGAACTGTTTTGCATGCGAGGTCTTGGAGGGGTAGGTGACTCGTGACCACTACAGAGTGATGGATGGGGTGATATACTACATAGACTGGATCTGTTTAGTGGAAAACTACCAGCTGTGGAAGAAGATCCTACACGCATCCCATGACTTACCATTGGCCAGGCACCAGGGGTGCACCAAAACTTACAGAGCCATCTGGGAGAGGTTCTCATGGAAGGAATCAAGGAGGATGTTCTGCGGCACATCAGGGAGTGTGAAGTGTGCCAGTAGAACAAGTGGGAGATGACCCACATAGTAGGACTGCTTCAGCCTCTCCCCATCCCCGAGGGGAAATGGGAAAGCATCTTGATGCATTTCATCATGGGGTTGCCCATGTTACAGGGAAAAGACTGCATTTACGTGGTTGTGGATTGCTTGACCAAGTATGCTCACTTTTTCGCGATCTTGGCCAAGTACACGACCTCAAAGGTGGCCGACATTTTCTTAAGAGAGGTATTCCGATTGCATGGTCTCCCCAAGACTATTTTCAGTGACAGAGACAGTCGTTTCATAGGGGATTTTGGTAGGAGCTATTTCGATTGGTGGGTACAGAACTCACTCCTAGTACGAGTTACCATCCCCAAACGAATGGCAAGACGGAGATAGTTAACAAGTGGATGGATGGCTACTTGTGAAACTATGTCACGGTATAGCAGAAGGCATGGTTGAGGTGGCTACACATGGGGGAGTACTGCTATGACACCACCTACCAAATGTCCATAGGTATGTATCCATTTCGTGCCTTGTATAGTTATGATGCTCTGACTTTTGTTGATGTCATGTTTGGATATAGTAAGTCCCCCAGGGCCAAGGAGTGGATCCAAGAGAACCAAGACATCTTGAGGACTCTCAAGGACAACTTGCGAGCAACACAACACCAACAGAAGATCTATGCTGACAGGGGCCACGTGGAGAGACATTTTGAGGTTGGGGATCTAGTGTACCTATGCCTCCATTCTTACAAGCAGCCTACACTGAAGCAGAAGGGAGAAGAGAAGTTGAAGCCACGCTTTTATGGGCCTTATAGGATCACTCAGAGAGTGGGGGAGGTAGCATATGAGTTGGAGCTACTCATAGGGAGCTAGGTGCACAAAATATTCCATGTATCTTGCCTAAAGAAATCTCTGGGCAAGCAAGTGACAACAGCAGCTGAGTTTCCTCCTATGGATGATGAGGGGTATTAGGTAGTTCAGCCAGAGGCTTTATTGGATACCAAGGAGAGGCACTTGAGGAGCAGGGTGGTAAGGGAAAACCTGATCAGATGGAGGAACCTCCTGGATGACGATGCCACTTGGGAGGGGGAGAAGATTCTTCAGAACCCATCTTTGCAGTTACTTGAGGACAAGAAAAAATATGGCGGGGAGGACTGTAACATCCCCAATTAGTAGTCAACTAATTGGGAATATTAAATTTTGACAAATTTTGGCTTTTCCTAATGTTATACAGAAACAATGTGGGTTGGGCCAACAAATAATAATAAAGCAAGAAAAAATATTTTTCCTATAGTTAGAGGCAAAAATTGCATCCTAGGTGGGGCCCAAGGGAGCCAATGAGAAGGCTCTGCATTGGGCTGAGTGGCAACACTAAGAGTGGCCAAGGAGGGGCAGCAGAGGAGTGGCAAGTGAGGGGGTAGCGTAGTCCTTAGTGGGGCCCAAAAGGGACATTGGGCTATTCGAGATAAAAGGGAAGAGGGAGCTCATTTCTGATCATTCATTCACATAGTAATTTTATGTCTTCATTGGTTGAGCATGCTTGAGGTGTTGAGCTAAGTATGTAGTGTTGTTCAGCACAAGAGATATTCAAGCAGAGATCTCAACCTCTGCCTCAAGTGACTTCGGGTGCCCACTCAGGAGAGGCGATTCCATCATTTGGTGAGGGGAACTCAAAGCCATATCACTAGGAGTACACTGTCCCTTCAAGACAACGTGGAGACAACCCAGGTTGCGCAGTGGTTGGGCAGTCCAGCCAAGGAGGAGTGTCAAAAGAAGGGAGTTTCTGGAGGATTTGGAGGGGAGGCTAGCCACCTCCTACCAAGGATTTTAATGACATTTCATAGGAATTTCCCAACAGATTCATCTAGGAGGCTGAGTTATGCTACAGATCAGCATGCCAAGCCCAAGGGGCAATTTTCCAAGGTCAAGCTTTCTACAAACTCTTCGTGGGTTTTTGTGGGTCTAGTGAGAGGAGTCTAGTAACCAATTCCCAAAATTTTTGTAGCACGGAAGCTACTGGGAAAAACAACAGTCTGAATTCTGCCACCAACAACAACAGTTTCCAGGACTGGCAGCGCAGAGGGAGAGCCACGCAGAGCACATTCTAGTAGAGATTTTTGTCCAGTTTAGAGTTGTTCTTTAGCCTACCTAGAGCAGGCCCAGGTGCTATCTTTCTAAGCACCATTGTTGTACTCTTTCAAAAAAATATAATAAAATGGCTCAGAGTTGGATTTGGCTTCATTTTATGTGTGTTTAATGGTGTTTCCTATTTTATTGTAGTTAATTGTCTATTTGTACATTTATTACTATTAATCCCCTTTTTGGGATATTACAGAATGAGCCAATTAGTTTCGCTCGGGAAGAGTTGGGGATATGTTTCTTAGAAATGAGTATTGGGTGCTATGAAGCTTTGCCATTGCCTATCCCACCTGACACCCACCTCGAACTTCTTCCTTTCCCTCCAGTTGATGCTAATGAACCCTCTACTATAGATGTAAATGTTGAGATTTTGTGTAGTTGGGGTAGCAACAGGTGCTCTCTAGCCCTGAAACTTGGTGGAAGGGCTAAGAAACACATCACCTCCAAAACCAAGAAAGCGTTTGGAGAAATTTCATCTGGTGTTAAATTTATTCAAATAATTAGTTATTTTAATGTATTCCCTAATTCTAAACCTAGGGAAGTTAAATAATTAAAGTGAATTAATTAACACATGTGCTAAAATGATCTAAGTGACACGGATCAAACAATGTTTTAATCTTAGTCATTGATGAGTGATTTAATCTTGGTCATTGATGTGTTCAATGAAAAAGTATAAGAGAAAGGCTTGAGGATCAGATGGAGACACACATACAGATGCAGAGCTGAGAAACTAAGCTGGAATTCTAGGGCAGGGTTTGTGTAAATTTTTGGAGCTGTTCTATGCTTGATGTAACTTTACTATATTTTCAATATCAGACAGCAATCACATAAACAATAAAGTAAAATGCTGATAGAACATACCAATAGATCGACATAATACAAGCTAGAAATATATAAGTGTGCTGGTGCATTATGACGGTCAACAGGATGCTTCAACCAACAAATTCTCAATATGGCCGGCCAACCAGCAATGTCACACAACCCTCTAGGACATCTAAACGGTCAACTCAAAATTCAACCCAGAAGTCAACACTGTTAGTCAATAGTCAACGCGAACAACAACAGTAGCTAGGTCAATGCTGAACAGTCAAAGTCAATGTTTTGCCTCGGAAATAGTGCTAGAAAATGCGGATTAGGAAAATCAAGATTTTGGGAAAGTTTTAGGTCTGTTTGACCTTGCGTTGACCAAAGTCAACACTGGTCAAAGTTGCTGCAGAAACCCTAGCCAAAAACAGAAATCCAGAAACAATTTTCTTCCTTGCTGCACTTTCCCATGTGTGAAGAGAAGAGACTCCAAGTGATCGAACCAATCAGATGAGGAGAGAGAAAATGCATGAGGATGAGATGAGTGAAATGTCCTCCAATGTTGACCTTATTTATATCCATCATTGAGGGTGTGTGACACAACTGCCTTAAGGCCGACCTGTACATACTTTGAATAGATTAAAAATAAATTCAAAATAAATGTTTTTCTCATCGGATCAAGATGATCTTTAGATCGATATTGCACCTCTCCGAAAGAGGAACCCAATAAAAATATTGGTATCTTCATCTGAGCATCACAATGTGGAGTTTGGACCTACTTGTCACAAATTAACTATTTGATAAGAATGTCCGGAGGACTTTTCTGTAGCGAGATATAGCATTGGCCCTTAGGCGATGATCTGATCCTGGAGCCAAGAGTTAGCAAGAGGAAAAGGAGTATCTTTTAGGGTCAGCGCAAAGGAACGAGGGAAACAACAGTAGCAGTTCCGTAGCAGCTGCGCAACACATCTTTAGCTACTACACAGGCCTAGGAGGGATAGCGCTACAACTTCAAAGGTCTTCTAGAGTTACACGGAGGCCTCCAGAGGTAGCATAAGGACCGCGTCACCCACTCTAGGGTTACACAATCCCCTTCCGAGAAGCACAGAGACACGCAGAACCTAGCAGGGCTGATGTTGGGGCTTCAGGGGCAGCACTGGGGTTTCTAGGGCCAGAATTGGGTTGAGTATTGTAAATCCCATTTGAGGGTGGGGATAAGTCAAAATCTTGATCTTAGAAAAACAGGCTGGCTGCAGATCTACGTTAACCAGATTTGGTGCCCAGATTTGTTGTACTTAGAATCTACTTAATAATAATAAACCCTCATATCTGTTGCACTAGTTTTCCCACATTGGGTTTTTCCTGGGACTTATCTCCAAAAATAAGTGTGTCACTTTGTTTGAATGAGCGTAATATTCAGTAAATGATCTACATGTGTAGGCCGTTAGTTGTGTTTACTTCGGTATTTTCTGAATATTTCTTTTGAAAATAACTTGTATAACTTAATCAAGTAGGAGAAGAAAACCATGATAGTATAGTAGGATTTATGCATAACTGTATTCAGGAATTTCACATGGTATTATAGCGATAGTAGATCAAGCTGAATCTCTAGCAAATCGACTGAAGAATATTTTTTCTACAGGACAACAGTAGAAGCAGCAGAGATCCGGAAAGAGCAGCTTGGCAGTAGGAGGACGCAGACCCAGGAAAGGGCAGCGCTACAACTACAGAAGGCCATCAGGATTACTCATAGCTTTCCCAGGATAGCGTAAGGACTGCATCACCTAGTCTGGGGTTACGTAGTCCATTTCTTAGCAGTGTTGAGGATACGTTGGGCTAGTCAGTGGGACGCAGTCAAGTCATTCTCCCTGTTGCAGAGAAGTTTCGCCAAGATTCGGAAGCAGTGCTTCAGATCTTCAACAGTGTTGGTGTGGTGGAGATTTTGTCGATGCAGAATTGTGCCTAGCTAAGTCAACAAAGAGTGGGAGGAAGATAGTCACTCAGCAAATCTAAGCCAAACAAATCTGAGGTTCGATCAGGAGGGTGATCGGAGAGTATTGTCTGATTGGTTTAGCTGAATATTTCTAGGAGCGAAATTAGTTGTCATAGGGAGAAACTACTATAGAGGGTTTCTAATCACCAAGAAATCTGGATCCAACATTTTTTGTTGAGTATTGCAACAAAAAGAGGGAGAGGAGTATCTGTTTTAATAGATCTGAGCAGATGGCACGATATTGACTGCGAGACCAGGATAGTTTGGACGGCATGTCCAAATTTGTTATCTAGAGGGCCAGAATCTTGTCAGTCCTAGATGAGTATGGCCTCAAGGACCATGTCAAGAAATTCTTAGCCATGCCAACGGATGCAAATCCTCTAAAGAAGTACGCGAAAAATCAAGCACGTACTAAGAATTTGATTATGGATGGAGTCAAAGACCATGTCGTGTCTCATATTGTCAGAAAGAATACGACAAATGAGATGTGGGTAGCATTGGATACGATGTATCAGAGAGGCTCTGTCCAAAGAAGGATGCTTTTGGAGAATCAGATGCGATTGTTCTAGATGATGAAGGGTGAGGAGATAAATCCATTCCTATTAAGACTTCAAACTATTCGAGATGAACTGATTGCCATGGGTGCAAATCTGGATGAGGGGATCTAGTGAGTACTGCCCTAAATGTAGTCTCTGAAGAATGGGAAATGTTTATCCAAAGCATTCTAGGCAGGGCAGCATTACCATCATGGGCAGACATGTGGGCAATCCTCTGTCAGGATGAAATCAGGAGAATTACCAAGAGGCAAAGCAGCAGAAGCGGATCAGCCAGAGTGAAGAAAGAAGAGGAGGATGATGCAACCCTTGCATCAAAGGAAGGAAACTAGCAAGGGAAGAAGAAGAGGGATATTTCCAAGGTCTGGTGCTTTAACTATGGTAAACTTGGACACTTCGCAAACACTTGTCCTAAGGAGGAGGACAAAGGATCTTCTAAATCCAAGGTTGCAGCAATAAAGGATGATGGCTCTAATGATGATGCAGCCATGAGTGCTCATGTACCTTGAGAGAACATGTGTGGTGCCATGGATATGTAGAGCAGCTATAGACAGGAGTGGCAAGATCCTTGAGTCAGCCCTACTCTTGGATCACATACGAGCTACGGGAGCCTTAAGATGGTAGCGGGATGAGTTGGGAGATGGTTGCGAAAGGTCACATTGAAGCAGAGGGAAGAGTTGAAGAGCTGAAGAGGGAGAAGCATAGTGCAGAGGCAACAGTAGTGTGGAGGCAACAACGTAGAGAGGCATTTCTCATGCAGTGCAGAGCTGTAGCAGTGTAGTGACTTCAGGAGGACAACGTAAATCAGCAACCAATTGAGCTTCAGTGATGGGATGTAGCTTGACTTGTCTGTCAACGAATGGGTAGGAGTCCTTCAACTGCTTACTTCTCGGCAACTAAGTTGCAGTGCAACAGTTAGGAGTGGCAGTGCTATGGGTAGCATGATGCAACAATTTGAGAGGGAGTTGCAGTACAAATGTGGCAGTGTCAGTGGAAATGACATGGGCAACAGTATAGAAAGCAGCAATGTAGTGGATTGAGGGTAGCAGGCCAAGCATCAGTAGCACAAAAACCAATTCCAAGATATTGTGGTACATGGTGTGGATGTATTTCTAGAGCACACTTCGTGCTAAGAGGGAGTGTTGATATTTTCTGTAGTTGGGGTAGCATCGAGTGTGCTCTAGCCCTGAAACTTGGTGGAGGGGCTAAGAAACTCATCACCTCCAAAACCCAGAAATCGTTTGGGGAAATTTCATCTGGTGTTAAAGTTATTCAAATAATTAATTATTTTAATGTATTCCCTAAGTCTAAACTTAGGGCAATTAAATAATTAAAGTGAATTAATTAGCACATGTGCTGAAATTATCTAAGTGACGTGGATCAAGCTATATTTTAAACTCAGCTGTTGATGAGTGATTTAATCTCGACTGTTGATGTGTTCAATGAAAAAGTATAAGGGAAAGGCTTGAGGGTCAGTTGGAGACACACACACACAGATGTAGAGCTTAGAAACTAAGCTAGAATTCTAGGGCAGGGTTTGCTAAAAATTTTTGGAGGAGTTTTCTGTAGCGAGAGGTAGTATTGGCTAAGGGGGTGATTTGATCCTGGAGCCAAGAGCCAGCAAGAGGTAGAGGAGCAGCTTTCAGGGTCAGCACAGAGTAGCAAGGGTAGCAGCAACAGCAATTACGCAGCAGTTGTGCAACACAACTTTAGTTGCTACGTAGGTGCTACGCAGGCCCAGGAGGGGCAGCGCTATAGCTTTAGATGGATTCCAGAGCTAGCAGAGGCCTCCAAAGGCAGTGTAAGGACTGCGCAACCCACTATGGGGTTACGCAATCCCCTTCTGAGCAACACAAAGGCACGCAGAGCCTAGCAGCGCTGATGCTGGGGCTTCAAGAGTAGCGTTGGGGTTTCTAGGGCTAGAATAGGGTTGAGTCTTGTAAATCCCATTTGAGGGTGTGGATAATTCAAAATCTTGGTCTCAGAACAACAGGTTAGCTACAGATCTACTTTTTCTCTGTCGGGTTAAATATATTTGGTTCCCATATTTGTTGTACTCAAAATCTACTTAATAATAATAAACCCTCATATATGTTGCACCGGTTTTCCCGCATTGGGTTTTTCTAGGGACTTATGTCTAAAAATCACTGTGTCACTTTGTTTGAATGTGCGTGATATTCAATAAATGATCTACATGTGTAGGTTGTTAGTTGTGTTTACTTCGGTATTTTCTGAATATTTCTTCTGAAAATAGCTTGTATAACTTAATCAAGTAGGAGAAGTAAACCATGATACTACAATAACATTTCTGCATAATTGTATTTAGGAATATTAATAGATTTTTGGCTTCTGTGATCCATTAATAAATATGAAGAAATCTTGTTCATGATTATGTGATTATTACCGAAAGATTTCTTCATATGTATTCAGGAATTTTTACAGTAAATACTTTTAACTTAGAAGTAACTAGGAATGAAATTTGGACTTTATATTATGATGGGTCTAAGACTCATGATGGAGTCGGCGCCAGTTGTATCCTTATGCACCCCCAAAAAAAGAAATTTTTGATTTCTTGGAGTTTATAGCTTAAGTGTACCAACCACACTGCAAAGTATGAGGCGTTGATCCTTGGGCCCAAGAAGGCTATTGACTTAAAGGTTGAATATTTGAAGGTGATCAGTGATTCTAAAATCATCGCAAGGCAAGTATGAAATAATATTCATTGTTTATCACCGCATCTAATAAATTATCAACAGGAGGTATGTCACTTAATCTCTTCTTTTAAAGCTTTCGATATTACTTCTATTCCTAGGATCAATAATGTCATCGCTGATACTTTAGCGAATGGTTAGCTAGGTTTACACCTTCAAGAGATAGTTTTTCTATTGAAATTGTTTATAAACCTGTTGTCCTAGATAACGTAACTAATCTATGTGTTTTCAATGATGATGAACATATACTCGATTTTATGGCTAACGCGGATGTGTTCAAGGATGTGGCAATAAATGAGAAAGAGCATGAAAAAACCTTGCTAGAAGAAGCAGGCGAGAGCAAGCGCAACCCCATGCCCAAAGGTGTTTTTACACTAGAAAAGTTATTCAATCTGCAGAACCATTTTTAGGGTCCCCCAATTACCAAGACTCAAAGTTCCACACTCTCACATGAGCAAATCATTTGTCAACTTATTCAGGAAATATCGGGATGTGTCACCTGGATCTTTGATGAGCTAAAGACATAAGATACTCAGATCATTCAACATGTTATACCTAAAAAGGAAGTGGTCAAACTGTTCTAGTAGAAACTAAGGAAAGTCCACCCCACACTTGAGCCCCTTATTCAAAAGGATTTGAAGAAGTTGTTGGATGCATGTATAATTTTCAAAGTCAAGCATTCCACTTGGGTCTCGAATTTGGTGCCAATATGGAAGAAAGTCGGATGAAATTCAGTTATGCGTCAACTTTCAGAATCTAAACTCGGCTATGGATAAAGATAATTATTCTGTCCCCTCCATGGAACAGATTCTTCAGACAATATTTGGTTCTTAAATGTTATCCTTGCTCGATGGTTTCACCGGGTAAAACCAGGTGTTGATTTTTGAACCATATCATTTGAAGACGACTTTCACAATGAAGTGGGGAACCTTCAGTTTCCTGCACTACCTTTTGGCCTTATCAATGTCAGAGAAACATTTCAGACGACGTGTTAACATAGTTCTTTGCTAAGTCATGAGTCCATTACATAGTTTTATTTTTAGAATTAAGCTTCAAAAAAACTCAAATTTTTTAAAAGAAATTTTTGGTCACTACCAGAATTTACGGAAGCACCAGTTTTAGCCTTTTCGGAAAATCTTTTATTTTCTCGTTTCTGTGTTTTTTATTTTTATTCCAATGTTGCTGGAATTTCTGGAAGCATACTATTTTTTTAAAAAATAAACAAAAAAGCTCATCCTCTTTATTTAAGCCACATGTTATAGTGTAAATATGCCTCAAATATTTTTAAAATATTTTTATATCTAATGATAGGTGTTTTATTGCAGTTAGTTAGTTTAAGTCAAGTCGTAATATACGTTGAACCCATGTGTCACACGTAGTTATGAACTGAACTGTTACCCCATCGTGCCTGTCAACCCCAAGTCAGTTTATGTATGTTTAGGTATGTGTTTTCCTAAATGAAGGAGATCTTGGTTATTACACTCAACGCCATAACCGATAGCTGGCTACACAATAGTGGTGCCGGAAATTTCGGCCAATTAACTGCAAAGACTACAGAGGTGACTGTTTGTTATAGATATGCTAGTCTCAAGACATATGGAGCACTCAATACGGAAAAACGTAGCCAACTTAAGGTGATGATGTATTATCATAAGCTGCATATCATGGTGAGGAATATTTTCAATGATGAAGGATGATTTGCATGGGGTGATGAACCAAAGTTTGGTTTTAAAAACCACCTAAAAAGCAAGAGAATGTCATTCGAAATTTTAGTTGTTTGAGTTCGATTTGCTGAGAGTCATAGTTTGAGAAGGAGTCTGGATTTCAAACAAGATTTTCAGACATCTGGAGCACTCCATATGGAAAAACGCATCCAACTGAAGGTGATGATGGATTATCACATGTTGCATATCATGGTGACGAATATTTCCAATGATGAAGGATGATTTGCATGGGGTGATGAACCAAAGTTTGGTTTTAAAAACCACCTAAAAAGTAGGAGAATGTCATTCGAAGTTTTAGCTGTTTGAGTTCGATTTGCTGAGAGTCATAGTTTGAGAAGGAGTCTGGATTTCAAACAAGATTTGAAAAAGTGAATATAGGCCACACTTGTAAGGTAAAATTATTCCTACTCTGCCACCTATCGGTTGCAAGAGACAGAGTCATTTGTTTTCTGAAGATGACTAAAATAGGTGGTAAGATAAATTGAATAGAACCACAAGGTGCATATTTGGTTCATGCCAATTTGAGGGTAAGAAGTTTGTTTATTTAGTCAGGGTGGTATTCTATTTGCACCAGGTTAGGGAGCTATCACTCAGGAGTAGCCCAAGAGTTTGCTAACACTTTTAATGGACAAGAAGCTACAATTTATGGCCTTACTTTGCAGGTTTCTGAAGACTCCATTACTAAAGCCTTTAACCTTCCCCAAGAAGGAAAAAGGTTGTTCAAAGGGAAGGTCATTACAGGAGGAGATCTCAATAGCCTCCTCAAAGATGCTCACAGAGATCCAAATTGGGCAAAAGGCATTCCAAGTAGCTATCTGAAGAATGACTGGGAAGAAGCTATCAAGCTTATCAAAATATACCTCATTTGTGAAAGGAGGTATACAGTTGCGTTCCTTTATCACATGAGGTTTCTTTTTCATATTGCAGGGATGAAGAGTCAAGACATTAAATCTACCATATTTCATGTTGAAAAGTCTGGCAAAAATATCAGCAAGGGTTCAGACTCACACTGATGTTTCTGAGTATAGCTTGTATCACATGAGGTTTCTTTTTCATATTGCAGGGATGAAGACATTAAATCTATCATTTTTCATGTTGAAATGTCTGACAAAAATGTCAGCAAGGGTTCAGACTCACATTGATGTTTCTAAGTATAGCTTGTACCATCAAGCTTTGATCAAAGTTCTAGTTGAAGAAGAGTTGGGGAAGAGAAACCAAACTTGGAACCACTTTTTATTCTATAGGGCAGGCCAACTTGCACCTACACCTCCAGTTTCACAACCAAACCCTCAGCCTGCAAAAATAATAACAAAGAGAAAGGCCAAAAAAGAAAACATTTAGAAGAAGCCCAAGGGCAAAGAAGAGAAGGTTTCTGCAGTCAAGGCTTAAAAAAGGTTGGAAAAAGGAGATATTTCCTCAGCAAGCAAACCCAAATCTATGAAAATAATGCCTCCTGTTCCTCATTTTCCTAATGTATACAATAGAGCTCGAAGAGGAAGGTCTACAATTGCAGATAAATCAAAAGTGTAGGTGCTACCGAAAATTCTAAAAGCACATATTCAACAGAAGTTGCAGAAATAATATCAACCTACACCATCAAATGAAGAACTCCTCAAGGATGCTGGATATGACATCAGTAATAAGAAGAAGAAGGAAGAATCTAAGCCTGTTGTTGGTACCAGAAAGAGGCATACTAGAGACTGCGACAATTTTAGGCTTAAGTCCAAGGCTCTACATAATCCAAGCCTATTGACATAGGTTATTGATAGTGAAGGAAAACATGAAGGTTCAAAGACGGAGAAAACCATCAAGAAAAACAAGAATACAACCCCTTCAAAACAGCACTCAGAGCCCTCAAAGAGAAGAAAAACAAAAAAGGGTTCTAAGGAGGACAAAGCCCCTGTCAAGGAAGCAGCCACAAGAGCAACCAAATCCAAATCAGCTACTGGCAGCAAAACAAACTTGGATAAGCTGGCTGAAGTTGCAACACACATAGAGGGAAGGAAAAAAGGTTTTTGATATGAGTACCTTTTTACTTATCAGTTACAATTTTGAACAACAACTTAGGTTTCATGGAATATAAGTCTGCACATAATTTTCAGTATTTTCTATGTATTTTTGAAAACGAAACAGGGCGCTATAGGAATTTCTCGTAGCATTCAAGATTTTGCGCAGTTACAGGTTTTTACCGGAATATCTGGTAGCACCTGTTTTAACTGAATTTTGACACCTGGCAACAAATTTTTCTGAGCCAGTTAAGGATGGATAAGAACCCATAACCAAATGGATAGTACAAGTGACGGTGAAAGGTGGTTATGAGGTTGTTGGAGGTCTTATCAAATGAAGATACATGGTTATTAAAGAACCATTTTCGACCCTACATCTTGAAGAACCATGTAATAGTATTTGTTTCGCACCCTCCTGTCAGGTCATTATTTGTCCAACAAGATTTAAATGAACGAAGAGCTAACTGGATGACTTGCCTCTAGGAATATGATTTTGCATTCAAGCCGACACTCACAGTCAAGGGGCAAGGGTTGTGTAAACTAGCTGTTGAAGCATCAATCCAACAAGATGAAGAACAAGAAGGTTTTGACCACGAAATCGAGATGTACCAAAATGATCACACGTTTGCTCACAACTCTTTATCCTGGTATGTTGACCTGAAACAATTTTTAGGATAGGGGACCCTGCCTCCTACCCTGTCTGCGAAACAGAAGAGGGTTGTGAGACTCAAATTTGCATCTAACCAGTAAATACAACAGAATTTGTTTCATAAACACCACAATGGCGTATTACGTCTGGAGTCCGACAAAGCCCAATGTGTGTTAAAGGAGCTACATGATGGACCTACAATAGGCCATTATGCTGACGATGCCACAACACATAAGATTATGAAAGCAGGTTTCTACTGACCTATTATTTTCAAAGATGCCCGTGCATATGCTCAAAAATGCTAAATCTGCCAAAATTATGTCAGAAGAGAATCTCTTTTAGCCGCCCCAGTCTAATCTATAACAGTTTAAGAACCATTTCAACAGTGGGGGTTGGATATACTTATAGATATTGTGTCGCACTCATCAAAACGACACAAGTATATTTCACGAGGTGTGTGGAAGCCATCCCGTTATGGAAAATCAACAACGAAGAGGTCATATCTTTTGACAATCAGGACATTGTTACTAGGTTTGACGTTCCAACCTCCCTCATTTTTATTAATGCTAATTATTTCTCATCCTTGAGGTTATATCATTTTGCTTTGGAAAATGCCATTGTTTTGAAACACTCAGGTAACTATTATCCCCAACGAAATGGCCTGGCACAGTTCACCAAAAAAAACTTAATCTGCATTATCGAGGAAACCTTGCTGTCACACCAAATAAACTAGCACAATGCATTAACCAATTCCCTATGGGCCGACCGTGTCACCATGAAAGCATCTCCTCGAACCTCCCCTTACCTCCTTGACTACGAGAAAATCCATTCTACAGCTGAACATGTTCCTTATGTGCTTCCAATTGTTGCAAGAGTCACAGGGTACACCTTGCCCTACTATGAAAAACCGAATCGACACCCTTCTCAAACTAGAGGAAGAAAGACAGAAGGATTGGGAGAAGTTTTTATTTCACCAAATCCAAATCAAGAGGTGGTTCGATAGGAAATCTGTAGGCAATAACAAGTTTAATGTCGGTGACTTAGTCCTAAAATGGGATAAAGCCCATGAGTAGAAAGGAAAGCACACAAAAATTTATGCATTGTGGATTGGTCCCTTTCAAGTTAGGGAGAAGATTGGCCAACATACCAACAAATTGAAAATCTTAGAAGGGAGGGTCAAGCCCCTCCCCCAAAATGGCCATCACCTGAAATTTTATTTCACCTAGTAGCTCTTGTAGCTGTTTTCCCATCCCTGTTCTATAGTTTTCTCTTCTTTCTATTTTCCTCTCTCTCTTATTTATAGCCCACTTTTGTTTTTGCACTTAGTTTACATCCTTGCATGCCTTTTATCATCCTATTTCAGTTCACTAGTAAAATGCTAGCCTAAATAAACAATTTCGAAACATGGACCAAATCAGACA
This sequence comes from Pinus albicaulis, assembly GCA_034641835.2. NCBI lineage: Eukaryota > Viridiplantae > Streptophyta > Pinopsida > Pinales > Pinaceae > Pinus > Pinus albicaulis. The sequence goes on from CM076577.1 coordinate 963,118,101, forward strand.
CCTTAGGGTTGGGGTAGCCTCTACGTTAATGGTTGAGTTGTACTCTTGTATGTACCTGCACTTGATCATTTCTAAAGTCACGACTAGGGTGAGGTGTGAAGATCTATTTCAATGGGGAACTCTGGTTATCCATGGCACCATATCGTTCAACAGTAAGACCCTGCTTTTGACTTGGCTATATAGCTTGAATGAATTGGTTTATTTTGCCGACTCGAAAATGATAAAGAAAACCTTAATGAGTGACACATATCTCTAGAAAACAATAAAGTATTTGAAAAACTGGAAACAACCCCTCTTGCAAATAAAATAAGTCGGGATCCCTCAACCACCCAAGAAAATAAATTCTCGATAAAGAATTTCCAATGAGTGCACAAATAAAAGTTAAATAAGGGGTCAAGGATTCAGAAAGGCTTATTGCACAGAGAGGTAATGCAATGATTTCATCGAGGTACTATCCAGGCTAGCTAGCAACGAAGCAACGTTAGTGATTTCTAGGAAGTGACTCTGTCGGGGTACCATTCAGGCTCGCTAGCAACAGAGCAACACTAGAGACCTATAACGACAATACCGAAAACATTTAAAGCTCATATCATTATCTGGACCCCTATTTCGAGTCGTCAGGAATGTCTTTAGTCTGTGTGGTTAACAAGCCAAGTCAAAGTAGTACAGAACTTATGATCAATACTAAGGGTAACCTGGATTCCTCAGTGGGACCCGTGATCTTGGAATGATGCACTCACAAGGATCCACTTCATCCCAAATCAAGGGAAAGCAGAGATACTAAAATTCTACAAGTGAATCACCAATTTTTGTAGAAGCTGCAACAACCCTCCAAAATTTCTGCCCTTTCAAAAATTTGGGGCCCTTGCAATAAGTTTATACCTTTCACTTACCTCTGAATCCTGCCTCGACATCTTGGCAATAAGCAAAGTCTCCTTGATCCCTTCAAAAGTCTAGTTCTCTGGGACTTAAGGTTCACCTTCTTCCTAAGTCACAGGTTGCATAAAATGAGCATTCATTAAGTTGATAACTGCGACCTCCAACCTTCCTTTTCAAGAGTTTCTCTTTAAAAAAATAGGTCACAAGGTCGCCATTTCATTCAATATCTAACTTAAAATTTTGCGACCTTATTTTCCTTGCAACCATCCAACTACGTGACTGAGGTCGCCAGATCGCAAAATATTCTCTTCCTAGGCCTCAAAATTCGAAACCTATGCGATCTCGTCCTTGGAGGTCGCTGGGTCACTAAGTTGCAAGAGACGATGACAAATGCTTCACGACCTTGCAACCTTTGCGACTTAGCGACCCCTTAGACACTGCACGTTCAACCTTTTTCTATGTAAATCACTCACCCACTAATTCATTTGTCTATTTCACTAGAGTGCTCAAGAGGAAAAAAGGTTGGGCGACTGAGAGAGGCGCGCAACTTCGTCCAAGTAGGTGACACTTCCCCATTTTCTTCATGCTATTTTTCTTCCTTGTCAGATTGAACCTACACCTTCCCTTATGGGGAGGGTTTTATTTGGTTTTGGCCACCTCTCTGAACTCAATTAGCCTTTGAAAGCCTCTAGCTTTTCTTTCTTCCACCCAACTTCCCCTTTGCCTTAGTCATCTACCCAATCTCTAGTTTATTCGCCACTTTTTCCTAATGATTCAGGCTTTAGGATCTAGAGAAGGCCCAAGATCCACAACCCAAGCCTCATTTCCCCACAAGATCGGCCTAAGAACAAGTCATGCTTCCAAAAACTGCGATAGGTTTAAAGTCGCGACCTGCGACCCACACGACCCACGCGACCAGAAACTTATGTGACCCAACACAACCTAGCGACCCATGCGACCTGCGACCCCATGACTTATGCGAACTATCTACCCCTGCAATTCATGCAACCCAATGACTCACGTGACTCCCAAAACATGCACCCCTGCGACTCACCCATGTATGCGACCCAGTTAACTCAAGTTGTCAAGTCGCTGATTTGGCGACCTTGTTCTCTTTTGAACCCTAACCTACACGACCCAGTGACCTCTTCTGAATAGGACTCCTGCGCAAGACTTTTTTGGGTACTTTGAAGCCTTGATTCATGATTTGCTTTTGTTTTAAGTTATTAATGTCATCTCTCTTATCGTCAAATTTCTTGTTTGACATGCCAGGCAACGTCGACCTAAAGTGCATTTCAATTTCTTCTCTCTGGAGAGATGACACCTCTGATAATTAAGCATTCTCGTAAGAGTGCAAAAATATGTATCCAAGAAAGCTACCAAGGCCCATTGCCTCCTATCTACGGGGACACGATGAAACTTTAGAATAAAGAAATAAGACCTTGGCCAGGAAAAATCAAGATTTGAAGAGGAAAAGAAGAGAATAAGTAAGGAGGTCGTAGAAATAAAGGCACTAGTAGCCTAAGGATCATCTGGAGCAGCAGTAGTAGGAAGAAGCAAGAAGAAGAATGGCTAAGAAGGGAAGAAGTGGAACGAAGAGCCTACGCGGAAGAAGAAAAGAAGAGGCAAGAGCACAAAGAGCTAGAGGAGAAACACAAGCAGGAAGAAGAGCTCAAGAAAAAGCAGGAACAAGAATAAAAAGAAAAGAAAAGAATAGAAGAGGAACAGAAGAAGAAGGTCGAAGAAGAAGAACACTCTCATACCGGATGCCCTTTAATGTCTCCATAGGCATGATGAAGAACAACTGAAATTGACCACAATAGTTGTTGAGTACAAGCATTGGCGCACATACCTCACGGAGCAGTTGTAGATGTTCCAGAATTGTCTATTACAAAGTTATTATATTAGTGTCAAATTTTGTTGTGCATAGTAAGATAGGATAGGATAGAGTCAAGTAGGAATGTGAAAAGTCATGAGGAAGTCCAAGATTCATGGGTAGACCAAAAGTCATCCTCTTTTTTATAAATACACACTCATGACACATTGTAAAGGGATTTTTAGCTTTGGACTTATTCTGGTGTATATTGTTTTGAGAACCGAGGATATTCTAGTGAATGCAAGGAATAATTGTCTATTTCCACTCATGGATTTGATGGAGATATTATATAATGGTATCATGGATATTCATAGCCCAATGGATTAAAAGTTCCTATGAACTTCAGCGTATTGTCTCTTCATGTGTCTTCATGTGCTGTGAGGTTTTCCCTTACAACAAATGGATGGTATATGATATGATTACTTTATGATTTTGTTGGTAAACTATTTTATTTATATTGGCATTGTGTCATTGCGGATTGTGTGCTCACTTATGGTTTCAAGGGTTAACAATCACGAACTTATTCTTATATATGTGTGGTCTTATTTAAAATCTTGCTAACAATGCCTTTCTTAGGATCCATGCTTTGAAGTTATGTTGTTGCTATTCATGGTATCTATTTTATTGGGTGTTCATTAGTTATTCCCTTGCATTTGTTGAAGCACCATTCGTTCCCTCTCTAGAAATACTCTCTTTGTCCAAGGCAAACTTCAACCAATGAGATGGCATCCAGGCCTACATACCAAATGGGATCCCTAAACCAAATGGTGTAGAGTTTGATTGGGATTTTGCACCAGGGAGATCCCCTCATTGTCGGCAGTACATTATGGCCCGTCAACATATTTTTGCGCTAGAAGGAGGGCCAAGATGGTCGGAACTAACACCCGTCCTCGCCCTAAAACTTCCTAACCTAGCAATCAACCTCGTCCTGCTTCTCCTGAGACACCCCTTCACCCTGCCTTTGGCACGCCTTTTGGTGATACTAATTTGGGTGACTCTCAAACCCCTCTGCTCGAAGACGCTCCTTTCAAATAAGAGTCTCCTTTATATGTATTATGAAGTCACATATGAACATATGAGAGCTTTATTCCCTATTACCCAACAATTTGCTAAGGGCCTTAAGTGCATCGCCTCTACAAGCTCCCTTCCTAACCCGCGCACTGCCAAGCCTCACCATAGCCGTAAGGGCATTTTAGTAAACTCAGTTCCGCATCTTATCGGTATGATTTTGGATGACTATGTATATTTCATCGAAAGACTATTGATAGAAGGTTTCAAAGTCCCCCTGCATCCGAGAGAGAAGGCCCTAGAAGTACGATTACACGGGGTGACAACCAACCGCGCCAAGAGAATGCATGTGGTGATAACCAACCCCTGCCAACGAATGTTAGCGGTGATGACCAACCACCCAGGAGGAATCTTGAGGTTTTTCAAAGGGCGAGCGGTGAAGATAATATTAGGGATCGAGTTAACATTTATAATGTAGATTCCCCTTGCAACGAAAGACAACTTAGATTCCCAAGGAACTGGGGAAACGTCAGAAATATCGGGAACTTTAGGGATTTAGGGCATCTAAGAGTCCCTAGAGGTAATGTCAGGGAGCCTCCTCACACTAGTGAAGGATCTAGGTTAGGAACTGAAAGTGGCACGAAAGGCAATCCCAGACGTATTATATTCCAGCCACAACCAAGATTTGTCCACCGCCAGCCTTTAGCCTAGATGGCCGAGTCCCCTTTGGGTATTCGAGGTCTGCTTCATGACATGCCTCCGCACCCCAAGAAGCATCTTCCAAGGTTTGATCCTAAAAAGGAAGACATCAAGAAACCAAACAACAATACAGTCCTTTGTTGCACCTCCATGAAAAAAATGTGCAATGCTTATAAGTTGAATACAAAGTTGTTCACCTAGATGTCAAGTTTCTCTACTCGTTGAATTTATTAAAGTATGCAAATAGAAAAGGAAAAAGAATGCGAAAATGAGATAACTAATGGAGGAATCATAGAAAAGTAAAGTTATATAGTTCCAAGCTATTAATAGAGACAAGATCATGTGAACCTGCCTATATAATCCTCTTGAAAAAGGGGTGAACACTACAATAACAAGGAAAATTCTAGGGCATTCCATAGTAAAAAATGTTCATAGAAATAGGAAAATAAATAGTGACAAACATGATATAGAGAGAAGTGTACAATTTTCAAAATTATGCAATTAATGTAATTCAAAAAATTCATCTCATTTGCTTCAGGTTTCGAGGATCTAATCCTTAGGAAATTTCAGTTGTAGGGTTGATGTGAAATTTTAAATTACGGCAGTAATATTTTACTTCCCCTCAACCAAATTTCATCCAGAATTCCAAGAAAATAGAAGAATGATACAACCCTTGGGGTACACTTTTAGAAGAATGAAACATATTTGAAATGTCTTACTACAACAGACTATAATAGCAGCAAATATGTTCCTTTATATCCCTAATGTGTTAAATCACTTGAACAATTCAACTATATGTTATGCCAAATCAACATGAACAACAAACATTGAAATTCATTCAATCATGAAGATCACATACACTGAAAATCAAATCTACAGGTATAAAAAACATTTACTTCAAGTTTCCAAGATCTAATCCTTGTGAGATTTCAGTTGTAGGGTTGATGTGAAATACTAAATTACAGTGGTCATATTTTACTTCCCCTCAACCAAATTTCACCCAGCAGTCCAAGTGAATAGATATCATGTCAGTCTATTTCAACAACAAAATGCTACAGCCATTGGGGCACACTTTTAGAAGCATGAAACAAATTTCAAATTTCTTACTACAACAGATTATGACAACAACAAATTTGTTCCTTTATATTCCTAAAGTATTAAATCACTTAACCAATTCAGCTATATGTTATGTAAAATGAGCATGCATAACAAAATTTGAAATATTTTCAATCATGAAGATCACATGTGCTGAAAATCAAATCTACTAATACACAAAATTTGGACAGATAGAAGCTTCATATGTGTGTAGTACAAGTACATATTGTTGATTTTTGTAGCATCGGAAAGTGAGCTAAGTCTCAAATTTGGTGTGGAGTCTTAGACACTTGTATTCCAATGAACCTAGAAACTGTCTGTGGAAATTCCACTCAATTCATGTTTTATTTGAAAAATTAATTATTTTAATGGGTACCCTAAGTCTAAACTTAGGGAAGTTAAATAAGGGTATAAAATAAAACAAAGTGAGAATGATCTAGAGAACGAATATCAAGTCATGTTTTAATCTTACCCATCGATTAGACATCTAATCTGGATCTTTGATATGTCAACAAGTAGACAAGGAAGGCTTGAGGGTCATTTGGAAGATACACCGAGACATTGAATTGATCTAAGATTGAAATTTCTGGGGTGGGTTTGCTAACAATTTCGAACTGGAGATCTGAGCATTGAGGGGCAGAGATAGCATCCGCAGAGGAAGAGATTTTCTCAGTCCGGTGGAACATCAGTTAGAGAGAGCTAGAGGTGATATAGCCTAGCTAGCGTTGAAGGAAGGGGCTGACGCATTGACTGCGTAAGCTCACGCAGAAGCAACACAAAGGAAAAGGCAAAGGTTTCAGAATTTTGTTGGTGGATCAGTTTTGGAGGCCGAGATCCGGGAAGTGACATGGGGAGGTTGTTCCTCAGCATCTGAAGAGGAAAAACGACTTGGAGGAGGGCTATCACTGAGCTTGGAAGGGGGTGATACAGTAGCTGGAATTTCCAGCATTGGATCTGCATAGAGCCTGTCCAGAGCAGCGTTTTCTTCATCCGGACCAGCCGAAAAATCAGTGATTGAGTGAGATATTTCTCACAAATTATTCTAACAGTGTTTCTCTCTCTGTCATTGAATTACACAAGGGTATTCAAACATTTATATTGCATAATAATAAAACCCCCAGATCTGCTGCACCGGTTTTCCCGCATTGGGTTTTTCCTGGGACTTAGTCCAAAATAAAGGTGTCATATGTGTGAATGATTTTCATTGTTCAGTTCCTTCTTTCTTAATCAAATTTTTAGTGTAGGCTACTTCAGTAGTTGCTTCGATAATTCAGATCTGAATTAATTATGTAATGTAATTTACGTAATAGGAAAAGTACACTCAGTGGTTGCAGTAGGATTCCTTAGATGTATGAAATCTAGGAATCTTTACATGGTATCAAAGCATTGATGTGAAACAAAAAGGATAGATTTGATTTATGAAGTGAAGGTCATTGTTGTTGCAGTATAAAAGAATGAATCCCTAGAGGGATTCCGTAAATCTAGCCAAGAGGGTTGAAGCTTTGACCCTTGCAGAAAAGCGTCACAAAGAATTAGACAGACACATATTGAGGGAATTCTTCCTCAGTGATTTCCTAGTTGAGGAAATCAGCATTTCTCAGTAGCTGAGCAGTAGAGGAGCCTGTCCAAAGCAACGTTTTCTTCATTCAGACCAGCCGGAAACTCAGTGATTGAGTGAGGTATTTCTCACAAATTATTCTACCAGTGTTTCTCTCTTTGTCATTGAATTACCCAAAGGTATTCAAACATTTCTACTGCATAATAATAAAATCCCCAGATCTGCTGCATCGGTTTTCTCACATTGGGTTTTTTCTGGGACTTAGTCCAAAATTAAGGTGTCATATGTTTGAATGATTTTCATTGTTCAGTTCCTTGTTGCTGAATCAAATTTTTAGTATAGGCTACTTCAGTAGTTTCTTAGATAATTCAGATCTGAATTAATTATGTACTGTAATTTACTTAATAGGAAAATTACACTCAGTGGTTGCAGTAGGATTCCTTAGATGTATGAAATCTAGGAATCTTTACATGGTATCAGAGCATTGATGTGAAATAGGAAGGATAGATCTGATTTATGAATTGAAGGTCGTTGTTGTTGCAGTACAACAGAATGAATCCCCAGAGGGATTGCACAAATCTAGCCAAGAGGGTTGAAGCTTCGAGCTTGTAGAAAAGCATCACAAAGAATTAGACAGACACATCTTGAGGGAATTCTTCCTCAATGATTTCCTAGCCGAGGAAATTAACATTTCTCAATAGTTGAGCAGTAGAGAAGCTGCAGTACTTACAACTCCATCAGGGAGTACGTAAGCCAACCAGGGACTGCACAGTGGGGAGAAACAGGGAGTAGATTCGACAGAGTTTGGTTGATATAGCATCTCATGGAATTCGTGACCAAGATCAGTTGGAGGGCTCCTCCAACTATCTGATATGGAAGGAACGAGCTAAAGTTTCTTTTGGATGAATATGGACTAAAGATATTTGTGGATAACATGGTAGTTGAACCTATAGATCCAGATCAGAACAAAAAGTACAAGGAAGATATGGCGAAAGCAAAGAGGTTTCTCCTTGATGGTATCAAGGATCACATTGTCTCACATGTGGCAAGCAAGGATACTACTCGAGATATGTGGGTGGCTTTTCACAATCTATGAGGGAAATTCAGAGTAGCGGAAGTTGTACTTGGAGCAGACGCACTGGATGACCCAGATGCAGAAAGGGGAACACGTCGCTTCATGCCTCATGCGGTTTCAGGAGGTTTGTGATCAGCTAGTTGCAGTGAATGCTAAACCTACAACTACAACCATGGTACGGATGGCTCTTAACAGTGTCACAGAGGAGCGGCAAGTGTTTGTCTAGAGCATACTGGGTCAGGCAGCATTACCTAGTTGGGAGAAGTTGTGGTCAGCTTTTCAGGAGGAAGAGATGAGGAGGGATCTCGTCAAGTGAAAACTTGATGGTAACAATGGAAGTGGATCGAAAGATTTGGTGGAAGAGGAGGACGCAGCCCTTGCATCGAAGGGACACCAGACACAACAAAAAATGAAGCGTGATGTTTCGAAGGTCAAATGTTTTAGATGTGGTGAGATGGACCACTATGCATCTTAGTGTCCTCTGAAGAAGAAGGACAAATATGAGAAACATGACCCGAAGGTTGCAGCCGCGAGAATCAAGGAGGATGAGATGGCCATGAGTGCCCATGTTTCTCCTAGAGGGAAGTGGGGTGACATGGAACTATAAGTTCATCTTGACCTTCAGTTGGGTAGGATCCTTGAGGAGCCCACCTCAATGATCATACATTGCTACGGGAGCCCATGGTCAGTAGTAGCAAGATGGAGGTGTTTCAGTGGAGCCGAGGAGTGATGGATATGATAGTGCAGATGGTAGCAGTGCCAAATTCTGGAGCAACACAGAGCAGAGGCAATAGTAGTAGCACAATGCACAATGGTGTAGCGGAGTGCTTACGTAGTATAAAGAAGCAAATTCATAGAGCATCATAGGGTCAACGCAATAGCTACCAGCAATCAGATTCTTCAGCATCGAAGTGCATCCACTGAATAATAATTCAGTTTTGGGTATGTTTCAGTTGTTTCTCTCAACAGTTGAGTTGCAGTGCAGGAGCAGTGTTAGCATCATAGCAAATGTAGCACTTGAGAGGGAGTTGCAATACAGATGCAATAGTGATAGTGGCAGTATCATGGGAAGTAGTACAGTGGCAGCAACAATGTAGTGGTTGATGGGCTTCAACAACACATAATATGCTTTAGGGTTAGAGCGGTATGCAGCAGGCATAATTGTGCAGTATGTAGTAGGCATAATTGCGCGAGCACTTTCCTCCCTAAGAGGGAGTGTTGAATTTTGTAGCATTGGAAAGTGATCTAAGTCTCAAATTTAGTGTGGAGGCTTAGACACTTGTATTCCAAAGAACCCAAAAACCGTTTGTGGAAATTCCACTCGGTTCATGTTTTATTTGAAAAATTAATTATTTTAATGGGGACCCTAAGTCTAAACTTAGGGAAATTAAATAATTAAAAGGTATTAAATAAAAAAAGTGAGAATGATCTAGAGAACAAAGATCAAGTCATGTTTTAATCTTAGCCATTGATTAGACATGTAATCTGGGTCATTGATAAGTCAACGAGAAGACTATAAAGGAAGTCTTGAGCGTCATTTGGAAGATACACCGAGACACTGAAATGATCTAAGATCAAAATTTCTACGCCAGGTTTGCTCAGAATTTTGAACTGGAGATCTGGAGAGCTGAGCAGTGAAGGGTAGAGATAACATCCAAAGAAGAAGAGATTTTCTCAGTCCGATGGAGCATCTGTCAGAGAGAGGCAGAGGTGATCTGGCCTAGCCAGCGTTGAAGGAAGGGGTTGAAGCAGTGATTGTGTAAGCTCACACAGAAGTAGCGTAGAGGGAGAGGCAGAGGTTTTGGAATTTTGCTGGTGGATCAATTTTGGAGGTTGGGATCCGGAAAGTGACATCGGGAGGCTATTCCTCAGCATCCACAGAGGAAAAATGACTTGGAGGAGGGCTAATGCTGAGCCTGGAAGGGGGTGACATAGTAGCTAGAATTTCCAGCACTGGATATACGCAAAGCCTATCCAGAGCAGTGTTTTCTTCATCTGGATCAACCAGAAACTCAATGATTGAGTGAGGTATTTCTCACAATTTTTTCTGCTAGTATTTCTCTCTTTGTAACTGAATTACCCAAGGGTAGTCAGAGATGTATTCAAATTTCAGACATTTCTACTCCACAATAATAAAACCCTCAGATCTGGTGCATCGATCTTCCTGCACTGGGTTTTTCCAGGGACTTAGTCCAAAATAAAGGTGTCATATGTGTGAATAATTTTTCTTATTCAGTTCCTTGTTTCGAAATCAAATTTTTAGTGTAGACTGCTTCAGTAGTTGCTTCGATAATTTGGATTTGAATTAATTATGTAATGTAATTTACTTAATAGGAGAAGTACACCCAGTTGTTGCAGTAGGATTCTTTACATGTATGAGATCTAGGAATTTTCACACATACTACATCTCTACGAAAAAACTAGTAAAATTCAAGCTCTCCTAAGTCCAAATCATAGGGAAACACTAACCAAAAACTCCACTTATCCCAAAATCACTTCGAACTAAAGTTATCCACTCCAACCAATGTCCTCAACATGCTACAATCAACACTAATAAGTCCTCCTTGGCACATACACTAACCTTGAATCACACAAGTTCTCCATAGTCCAAACTAGCACTCATGTTTTCCATGGTGCTTACAAACACTAGCCATATTGCATCACACAAGTACTTGGAAAGGCAACTCTAGCACTAACCTCCAAATCTACATGTCCATCGTAGTGTTTGGGACCTGTTACACACCACGTGTGGGTAGTATGTATGGGAGAAAAATTTTCTCCTAGATGATCCTTGACCGATAGCCATGTGGTCCCTCACCCATTTTTTATGATTTTTTGTTTGATGGGGGGGCCTCCCGACCCTGAATGTATGACTTTTCATTGGTATAGTTGAGTAATTTCCTTACTCATCATGGAAAATTTTGGGCATGGATTGGTGGGGTGATTCGGTGGAAAGAGTGGACTAGGTTTGTACCCTTCTCTCCTCCACCCAATTTTATGGTTAACCTTGTATCCTAGTCTCATGGGATTTCCTTTATTGTCCATTAGCTTTAGGGTGGCACTACATGGAAAATCCCAATTTTGGTCGGGTGGTCCTGCTTCTCGACACCATAGATAGCCTTCCCTTCTACTCATTCTAACCCCATTTTTCATTTTCCCATCTGGGTGCACATCTCCACGGGGTCTACATAGGGTTAGCGTCCCCCTACCCTTGTCCACACCTTGGGTCAAGCCCGGAACAATGCCCCAGAGGTTGGTGCAGCTAAAAAGAACAGAAAAACCATAATTTGGCTACTCTCAACAAGAAATGTACCACAAAATGTAAAATATGGTTGGGGCATACAAATTTAGCATGTGGGAAAAAGCCAAACATGAGTTGTACTTCTTATTAATGGCCATCACCCAGGTTCCTATGGGACCTAGATGAGCCCCCTCCACATTAAGAAACCCACAATCATCCCAACCCCTAGCAGGCAATGAAATGCCCCACCTTAAAAGAGGGTGCCTACTACTACATTCTATACGCCATGCTCTCATCCCCTGGACCCCAAGCAGTTATAAAGAAAAATCAATCAAAGAAAAAAGGAAAATGAAGAAGGGTTGAAAAATAAAGGTCGGAGTAACTCATGTACCATGATTTTCTCCCACCTACACTCATATACCAAGGTGTGGTCTTCCCTTATTATAGCTACCCTTGTACCATGGCATGGGGCTTGGAGAATTCCCTTGATACCCACCACAGGGGCTTCACTGCAGGAGCAATACCATACCACATGGGTTCACATTGGGGGATATATAATGAGGAAAAAATGACACAATATATTGGGGGATATATAGGGGGTAAAGGGTTTTTATATTGGAAGGTATAAAAAATGGAGCTCAAAGTTAATAAAAAAATATAAAGGGGTATAAAAAATGTTAATGAAAAAATCTACCTACAATATATAGTGAAAGTAGGGGCTTTTTAAATTGGGAAGGTGTATTGGGTTTATATTGGTAGAGGGTTAAATAATGTTATTTTTAGATGTATTTTCCAATATGTACTCAAATTAAAGGTATTTTTTAATATGCTATGATCGCACGTGATATGTTAGAGGTTCATTGAGTGAAGCCCCCGTGATACCCACTTTGTCCCATCACTATATCACTTGCCACCTACCTTTTTATGGATGTACCATGAACATTCCACCCCCTATAAAGGTTGAAACCACCTAATAGGTTCGCTGGTTAACCCCCTTATTGAGCTTGGAGACACCTGTACATGCCAAAGCCCACTAAGGAAGGGCATGCCACCAAGAAGTGCCCCATTGATTCCATGACTTATAAGATCTTTTACTTGATTATTCTAATGATTTGTTGTATTGGAGGGCAAGGGGATGCATTGGATCTTATGAAGGATTGTAGGTGGGTCTCCATTTTGGGATTGGTCTACCTATATAGGGTCCTAGCCCTCCAAAGGGCCAAATTGGCACTTGTAGGGTGGCCATTGAGAGCTATGGGCCTCCACCATAGCAGGGTTACTTTATGGATCCCCAACCACCATTCAATGATTGCTCCTATTCCAACTTTTTGGATGAGGATGATGCACCTGGAACACCATGCCTAGTTAGATCCACACTTGTACCACACACTTGGTAGAGGTTCCAGGGCCTATATGAGGATGTGTCTCACTGCAGGAGACAAAGGGAGGGATTATGTCATCATCCTAGCCCTTATGGATGGTCCTCAGCCAATATCCATGTGGTCCCTCACCCATTTGTTATGATTGTTTGTTTGAAGGGGGGCTTCTTAACCCCGAAGGTATGGCTTTTCATTGGTATAGTTGAGTAATTTTCCTTACTTATCAGGGACACGTTCGGGCATGGATTGGTGGGGGGATTTGGAAAAAAGAGTGGGCTATGTCTATACACTTGTCTTCTTCGCCTGATTTGATCGTTAACCTTGTATTCTAGTCTCATGCGATCTCCTTTATTGTCCATTAGCTTTAGGGTGGCACTACATGGGAAATCCTGATTTTGGTTGCGTGGTCCCGCTTCCCGACACCATATATATCCTTCCCTTCTGCTCATTCTAACCCTATTTGTCATTTTACCATATAGGTGCATGTCTCCACAAGGTCCACATATGGTTAGCCTCCCCCTCCCCTTGTCCACACCTTAGGTCAAGCCTGGAATGATGCCTCAGAGGTTGATGCAACTAAAAATAAAAGAAAGAGCATAAATGGCCACTCTCAACAAGAAATGTACCACAAAATTCAAAGTATGGTTGGGTCATACAAATTTAGCACGTGGGAAAAAGCCAAACATGAGCTCCACTTCTTATTTATGGCCATCACCCAGGTTCCTATGAAGCCTAGATGAGCCCCCTCCACATTAAGGAACCCACATTCGTCCCAACCCCTGGCAGGCAATGAAATGCCCCACCTTAAAAGGGGGTACCTACTTCTATATTCTATACATCATCCTCTCATCCCCTCAACCTCAAGTAGTTATGAAGAAAAATCAATCAAAGGAAAAAGGCATATGAAGAAGGGTTTAAAAACAAAGGTTAGGGTAACACATGAACCATGATTTTCTCCCTCCTACACTCATATACCAAGGTGTGGGCTTCCCTTATTATAGCTACCCTTGTAACATGGCATGGTACCTAGACCATTCCCATGATCCCAAATCTGTTCCATCACTATATCACTTGCCACCTACCATTTTATGGATGTACCATGAACATGTCACCCCCTCTAAAGGTTGAAACCACCTAATAGGGTCCTTTGTTAACCCCCTTATTTACCTTGGAGACACTTGTACATGCCAAAGCCCACTATGGAAGGGCATGCCACCAAGAAGTGCCCCATTGATTCCATGACTTGTAAGCTCTTTTACTTGATTATTCTAATGATTTTTTATTGGAAGGCAAGGGGACACATTGGATCTTATGCAAGATTGCAAGTGGATTGCAATTGGGCCTCCATTTGGGGATTGGTCTCCCTATACAGGGTCCTAGCCCTCCAAAGGGCCACATTGGCACTTGTAGGGTGGGCATTGAGATCTATGGGCCTTCACCATAGCAGAGATTACTTCATTTATCCCCAACACCGTTAAGTGATTGCTCGTGTTCCACCTTTTTGGATGAGGATGATGCACCTGGACCACAATGCCCAGTCGGCTTCACACTTGTACCACACACTTGGCAGAGGTTCCAGGGCATAGATGAGGATGTATCTCACTGCAAGAGACAAAGGAAGGGATTATGTCATCATCCTAGCCCTTATAGATGATTTAAAAACATCATTGATCCACTTGGAGACCCATGAGGATGCCATTGTGCACCCACACCCACTTGGGAGCACCATGGGTCACATGCTTGGAAAACAAGGGGCCAACCCCTTGTCAACTATTTTGGGGAGCTTCTTCTCTTAGTTTTGCAAATTTAGACTCCATTAGGCTTCTTTAATGGCCCAACGAATCATCATGTTCATTATTCTTCCCTCTTGAGGGGTTTATCATTGTATTATTAAGCTATCTTGGTGGGCTTGTCAATAATTCATATCATTATTGTACATTATTTTATTATTAGGGGAATTATTAGGCTAATTAGGAAAATTAAATCCCCTTTGGACTTGTATAAATAGATGAGAGGTGATTCATTTCTCTCATCATCACTTGGATTGGATTGGTATCTCTTGAGAGATTTTCGCACTTTTTGTTGGGTAAAATTTTTGGAGCTTTCTTGATGCACCATGATGTTTCGATTTTCTCTCTCGTCTTTGGAGCTTCTTCTAATGAAAATTTGATGAATGGATATACTCCCTCTCTCATGTAAGTCAAATTTTGATGTTATTCTTGTTATTTTACTAGTTTACTCATGTTATGGTTCTCATTATTCTTGTATGGGTTAAAGTAAAAGTGAAATTCTTTTGGGAACCTGAATAAGTGATTCAATGCATGTGTTGTACTTGAAGAGTGTGGATAAATGTTCCTAGAGGCACCTAATATGTTCTACGCCTCAAAACTTCATCCCTTTGGCAAATGTGAAGTATAAATTTTTAATTACCTAGTTGTTGCCCTTGAGTAGGCCAGCGAAGGTTAATTAGGGATCGTTAGCTCACGAAAATTTCTCTATATAAGTGTATCTTGACTCCATTAAGCCCCCCTAAGAAAGGCACAAATCCTCACATCCTTTTGGTGGTCAAATTTATCTTTCTTTTCTTCACTTTTCCAAATTTTAGGCCTAACCCTATTGGTCACCTAGGGCATCAAGTAAAATATTTTTTAGACATCCAAACACCTTGAAAATTGTTCCACCACTATGTTGGAGTTTTCTCAAGAGGCCCTCCAAATTTGAAGCAGTTCTGACGATGGGATCCCGAGATATAGCAAGCCTTAGCTCAAAGACTATTTCTAGCTCTAGGTTTCCCTTGGCTAGTGTCCTCATTTGGATCATTGTATTCAATCCTCAAAACAAAATTTGTCCTTTGATCCTCTTCTCTTCCATAATTAGGTCAAGCCCCTCCTTGGTTGATCAAATCCATACCCTTGACCTAATTCTAGGTCCACGTGGTCCTTTTTGGTCCCACGACTTTATAACTCTAATTTCACAAGATCACATACAACTCAATTATCCCAAAGGAGTTTTCGGTCTAGGAACCATATTGACAAGATATACACCCAAACCCTAGCCTTGAGAATCCTCCTAGCCCTTCCTAGAGATCCCATCACCTTTCTTTCAAAGAAAGAAAACTATCTATTTCAGTCTCTCTTGTGAATAGGCCTTAAGAATCCCTCCTTATCCTCTTATTGATCCATTCACCAAGTGATTCCTTTATACCAGGTCTCCTCCCATTGGTGAAAGTCCGTAAAGGGAAGGTAGCTTTAGTTGAGGTGACAATGGGCTATCGCTCCATTTTTTACCCTTAACCTAGTAGTCACTCCATAGGATCCCCCCATAGGAACCCTGCTAGTTTGAGTGGTAACAAGACCTCAAATTGAGCATCCATACCTCCATCAAATATAAAGGATATGATAACCAATACTTCTTCCAAGAAATGCATCACACCAAACTTAAGGCTCACCAAGCTAATGAACACATTATTTTTCACTACTTTTTCATCCCACAATAACAATACTACAAAATCATGCAAGGCATTAGCTCTACTCACTATGCCCTCTACTAGTTGTAAAACCGCTAGCCCTAGAGCAAGAGATGAAACAACCATCATCACCTCCAACATCATGTTCTTCTCTAGGTTCACATGCATAGGTAAAAAATTCATGCTCTCCAGAGTCCAAACCATAGACAAGGAAACCATAGGAAAACACCAACCACAAATTCCACCCATCTAGGAATTACTCCCAACCAAAGTTATTCACTCCAACAAATATATTCAACATGCTACAATCAACACCAAGAACATATCCTTTGCACATACACCAAGCTTGTATGACACAAGTTTTCCATATTCTAAGCTAGCACTCATGTTTTCCTTGGTGCTTACAAACACTAACCATAGCATCCCACAAGTACATGGAAAGAAAACTCTAGTGCTAGCTCCCAAATATACATGGTGCATTAACTCTAGTGCTACCCTCCTTTACACATACACCAAGTTTGTATCACACGAGTTCTCCATAGTATGAATTAGCACTCATTTTTTCCATGGTGCTTGTAAACACTAACCATATTGCATTACACAAGCACATGGAAAGACAACTCTAGCGCTAGCCTCCAAATATACATGTCAATCTTAAGATTAGGGTAAAAAACACAAGCACTAAGACCTCTATCACTGTCAAGGATGTAATAACCAAGTCTTATTCCAAGAAAGGCATCACACCAAACTCAAGGCTCATCAAGCTATTCTAAACATGACTTTTTACTACCCTCACATCCCACAAAAGCAATACTACAAAATCATGCAACGAAACAGTTCTACTCATCATTTCTTCTAGTAGGGTAAAACCCCTATACCAAGTATAAGAGCCCCAAGAACGATCATCCTATCGAAAATGCTCTTATCTAAGCTTCACATGCATAGGTTGAAACCTCATGTTTCACCAAAGCAAACCCTATCATCTCAGAAGAGTAATCACTCCAAGAGCATCCAATACATCAATCTCTTTCTTCTTGTCTTATCCTATGGTTTTGTTAAGATTCCAATCATCCTACAACCTACAAGACTTCTCTTCTCTTCTCCTAGGGTCATACTAGAATTTATCAAACACACAATATGAAAGGCCCCACAAGATACTGTGGAACAACACCCCTCATCCAAAATGATGTGCTCTCTAACATGTTATTACAGTGATCCTCTTCCATAGTGGTATCCAAGTGCCCCAATCCAAGTTGTCCCTTCTCTAACTATATTTCACCTGCCCTCATATACCCAATGTTATTTTCATGTATGATAATGTGGTCATTATCCTGCAATCCTCCTCCCAAACACAAGCCTGGGTCTATCATCCATATCAATGAAGTATGCTCCTCAACAAAACTGTTCTCAATTCAAGTGTCAAACCTCCAAGGTGTATATCACAGCGTCCCAAACTTCTAGGGCGAAGTGCACTCCTCCAAGTGTCAGCACTCCTCCTCCTAGGTAGGTATATCTATTGATCGAGTAACCAAATCCCCATTTGTGTGAACCCAACATGTTAGTTATCATGTTGATTAGGATCAAAACTTCCTAGGTAAGGGCATTATGCTCACACTCAACCCATGGTCAAGCATTGATATAAACATAGCCATTAATATGTAAATGAGGCATAGTTGAGGGGCTAGGAGACCTAAAACCTTCCTACCAAGGTGAAGAATTTTTCGAGTAATCCCAAAAGCTGACAATGGGCCATTTTTTTGCCCGAAGTGTACAACCAAGGTGCCAACACTCAAAATAGGGGTTGTCACTCTGATCCCTACTCACTCTTTTAAGCTATCTCCTAAGGCATCCTAAGGGGGGTAGTCCCTAAATGAAAAATGACGAGGAACCTGTTGAAAATCAACAAGTTTAGGAGATATAAATGAATATCCTAGCAAATTTATTTTAGATTGTATGGAAAGTGATATTAATGAGCACAACCAATGAGATTATTGAGATATATCAGTGATATACTAGTACCTTAAAATTGAGGAATACTTGCACACTGATGATTAATATGTCAAATTACTAGATAGACAAATGTTGCTAGGATGATATGCAAGATCTATCCTAGATGAAATGCAAGATCTACTATATGTGAAATGCAAGATCTTGGTTATTTTTAAGTTAAATGCCTATTTTAGGTGAAGCCTTCTCCCCAATTGTTTTGAAGCTATCCACAAACAAGGTTGTAGAGAGAAGCGTTGGGGAAGGAGGCTACAGTCTCATTAATGATACCTCCCCAAGACCTCTAACCACCAAAGTTCCTTCATTCCTACATGGAATTTTCCAACGAGAGAACCACAAGGTCACCTGTGTTAACCATGAATGGGTTTCTAATTTCTAAAATTGGATGAAGAAGGTGGCCCTAAATTTCTATCAACCAAGCTTATGCTTGGAGGTAAATTTTAATTATGAAATTCTACTCTAGGATTAGAATGTAAGAGATGAGCCACTTAGAGATGCTTCAATGAGATAAAAATGAGAAAATGCTTCAATGAAAACAAGATAAGATCACTTATAACCAGTATGTGAAATATCACTTTGTCAATTAAGAACCAAATACAAAAGCACCTTAATGTTACTCCATGAAACAATTATAGCAAGATATCCTTGTCACGTATGTGTGCTTATTAGAAGTTCTATTTCACTTATTAGATTACCACATTAGTGTAAGAGAAAATTACAATATTGCAAGAGCACCACTACAAGAAATTTAGTTGAGAACACAAACAATAAGATTGGGAAGTGAAACCATCCAATGCACTTAGATACTTGAGAGAGGCAATGATGCAATGACAAGAAACTAAAATATAACCATACACAATGAGATGAAAACTTTGAATGTAACTAGGGAGAAGAAACATGGAGTAATTAGTAACCAAACCAGGCTATTCTCAAGATAAGAGAGAAATTAGTGCTATCCTCAAGGTTATCTAATACACTTCTTAGCACACAATGGTCAACTTGGGAGTAAAATGAATGCACCAAACCTTGAGAGGTATCACAACCAATTATATCATCCCACTGTCAACAAGAGATTAGTCAAAAAATTATTCACAAGAATGCAAGGAGTAATACCAAAGTTTAGTGACCAATTCTAATGCTAATTGCAAGGAAAAAATGTCAATGTAATGCCACTGAAGAGTGAGATCACACCTCTGAAAATTTATATCAGACTTCTGCAGCAACCTAAGTCAGTCACAAGATGATAGCAAACCAATTATGATTAATCTTGCAATTGTTATGTGTTACTTATCAAAGTTTTTTAGGCTTACTATTGTTGGATTTTAGGGTAATTAGTGTTGGAAAGTGCAACTAGGTTCGATCTTCACAATGACTTGTAATTATGAATTTATGTAATGAAGAAGAGAAAGATAATAAAATGTATTTTTGTAATGCTTACCTCATGGGTTTCATGAGCAAGAAGTTTTTATTCCAAGTCAAAGACTTCTTCTTGATGTCTTTTGGGGTTTGTAATCTTGTCATAAATATAATTAGTCACGTATATCAAGTCATGTTACACTGATGTAAAGGACAAATGATTGATGTAATTGTACGCTCCAAGACCTTGTCACTATCTCCTTGAAGTCGGCCTCAAAGAAAAAGGATGAGTAAAACTCATGTCGACTCAAAGAAGTAGATGCAACTATTCAATAGGTCATGTTGGCTAATTATAAGTGGAAACCACTATAGAAAGGAACCTCGGTCACCATTGTTGTGGTGGATTTGTCGCACGAGTGTACAAAATCGCACCAGCTTAAAGAGTGTGGTCTATTCTTTAAACTATTGGTAACAGGAAGAAAGTGGGGGAGCTCAAAAGCATAACATTTAATAAAAAAACAGTATGCTAAAGTATGCTCTGGTTAAACTAAAGCTAAAACACAAGTATGAAGAAGCTATAAAGAGAGCCAAAACGATAATAATGCAAATGATGGCTCGATGGCCTCTTCTTATTAAACGTTTGAAATGGGGAAGAAATTTTACCCACTTGCGAAAGGGCCCCTAGGCAATGGCTCTAGGTCCCGATGCAAGGATGTTTCCTTCCAAGCTCTGCCTCTGATGCAGTCTCCCTCTCTCTCTCTGCTGTTGTGGACTAAGATGTTGGGTGGCCAATGATCAAGTCCTCTTTAGCTCCAACTTTGGGTCTCACACTGCTGGTGTTTCTTGGGAAACTTTGGCTTCATCTCTAGGTGGCTTTATATAGGCGAGTTTCAAATCCTCCTTCCTTCCCTTGGTACATGATGGATAATGACCCAAGGGAAAGGTATGATTCCATTGTGTGCTAACATATTCTTTTGTGTGCTCACATAGTGTCTAAGGAGGCACTGGTGGCTATCCTTAGGTGGCTTTCACATAAGGAGTAACTATCCATTGCTTGGTGTGGTCCCGGAAAGCGACTTTTTTCCATTTCCAGGAATGTGTGCTTATCAGGCAAAAAGGTGCGCAGAAGGTGCTCTTATCGAAGGATAAAGCATGCAATTCAGCATTTATGACTAGTTCAAATTTGATTTTCTCAAAACCTTAGAGATTTTAAATACTTCTTGATTCCATAATGTGTTCCTGCCCTGTCAATCCTTAGGCTTGATATTAATTGATGTCATCTTCTGTTGTATGATTTTCCAGTGTTAACAACCACAAAAAGACAAAAATTTTGCAACTCCTCTCTAAGTTTTTTGGCAGGATATCTCTGTGATTTTCGGATGGGTTAGTTAGCCCATAGTTCGGACATCTCTAGGTCACTGCAGGAAGAATGGTGATCTCTCTGAAATTTCAGATAAGGAAAACAAAGACCACAAGTTCGTATTAGTTCTGCAATTATATGTGAGCTAAGGGACTATGATTTAGTGCAAGGATGATGGCTATAGAACTAAGGAAGAAGAGGTAGTATAGCATAATAAAGAAGGTTTTGTCTTGGCTACATCCTCATAGTTAAGGTCTGTAACTAGGGTTTGAAGTTGCAGTGCGTGAGGAGAAGATTCTACAGTGAAGAAAAGAAGTATCTATACAGTGCAGAAGTTGGTGACTTGACAATGAAACAAATAAGGCTGTAAGGAATGCTAAGAAGACTAGGGACTGAGTTTCCTTAAGGCTGGTGCAAAGAAGTGTTGAAAAGGAAGGTCATCATAAGGAGTCGAGAAGAACAGTGACAAGGGTCTTGGAGGCATACTGATGTCAAGGGTCTGTGTAATGCTCATGATACTTGTCAAATGAAGATCTATAAGAAGAATGATTATCAGGTTTTCCTGTTGTGTAACCAACTCCAAAAATAGAAGAAAAGAGATATGAACGCCTTAGAAATAAGCCACTTCGAGGGGGCAACCTCCAATACATTACATAAATGAACAATTCTTGGATGATACAATTTACAAAACCTCCTTTCTATATATAGGAGTCCATGGGGCCATAATGTAATCCTAGTGGGACACAATGTAATCCTAGCCGACCTAACAATAATAATTTAAGGGCACAATAATAACAAAATGGGGGTTACAAGGGTACAATAATAACAATAAGGGGGTTACACTAACAACAATAAGGGACTATACTAGTAATATAGGGACCTAACATGCGCCTCTCCTTCAAAAAAGTGTTGTCCTCAACACTTGAGTAGCTCTGGGTGCTTCTGTATAAAATTCTCATCCTCCCATGTAGAATCTTCAGTGGGTAAGTTCTTCCACTTGATGAGATACTCTGAAATTGATCGATTCCGTAGTTTTCAAGTTCTTGTTTCCGTGACCGCTTCCGGTTCCAATATGATTTTTCCTTCCTCATCAAGTTCTGGCAATATTGTTTGAACTGGAAGATTTTCACCTATAACCTTCTTTAAGCATGAAACATGGAAAACTGTATGTACTCGCGAAGAAGCAAGAAGCTCCAATTTGTATGCCATAGTACCAATCTTTTGCAACACCTTGTAAGGACCATAGTACTTTGGCGATAATTTATTATCCTTCTTAGCTTGCTTGAGGGAAATTTGTTTATAAGGTTGTAGCCGTAAAAATACCCAATCTCCTACATCGAAACTTCTCTCGCTGCGATGTTGATCTGCCTGTTGTTTCATTCGATTTTGTGCCAAATTCAGGTTATCCTTTAAGAGTTGGAGAACTTCTTGCTGATGCTCGATGTGATCTTCCACCGCTTGAACCTTCGAATTTTCCCTTAAAGATGATGTGATGGATGGTGGATGATATCCATAAAGTGCCATAAATGGGGTCATTTTTGCTGCAGTATGGAAGGAAGTGTTATACCACCATTCAGCAAGAGGTAACCACTTGACCCATCGTGTTTGTTTATCAGATACAAAACAACGAAGATATCCTTCCAAACATTTATTTACGATCTCAGTTTGACCATCAGATTGAGGATGATAAGATGAGCTATGAGCTAATTGAGTACCCAAACAAGAAAATAACTCCGTCCAAAAATTTCCCGTAAAAATGGGATCTCTGTCGCTCACAATAACCCTTGGGCTTCCATGTAGCTTTTGAATTATGTCCACAAATGTAGTAGCACCTGTACTTGCTTTAAATGGATGAGATAATGCACAAAAGTGTGCATACTTGGTAAGTCTATCAACTACCACCATGATGACATTCTTTCCTTCGGACTTAGGTAAACCTGTGATAAAATCCATTGAAATCTCCTCCCAACGTTGACTTGGAATGGATAAAGGTTGTAGAAGTCCCCGGGTCTTAATTGTCTCCACTTTATTCTGCTGGCAAACCAAACATTCCGCCACAAACTTTTGAATATCAGATTTAAGGCCATCCCAAAAAAATTCTTTCTTCACCCCGTGGTAAGTTTTTAAAAATCCTGAGTGTCCTCCTAAAGGAGAAGTGTGCAATTCCAGAAGAATCTTTTGTTTTAGTTGGGAATTCTTACAAAGATATAAGCGATCTTTGTACCATATGGAATCATTTTTCCAACTAAATGTATCAGATGTACTAGGATCTTGCTGCAACTTTTGAATGAGTGTCCATACATCTTTGTCCTTCTTCCATTCATCTCTTGCTTAAGTTATCCAATCTGGTTGGATAATAGAAATGGCACAAAGCAATGCTTCCACCTCTTCATTCTTTCTTGAGAGTGCATCTGCAACAACATTAAGCTTTCCTTTTTTGTAGATTATTTCAAAGTCATAACCCAACATCTTTGTGACTCATTTTTGCTGCTCTTCTGAAGATAGTCTTTGTTCCAAAAATTTGTTAAGACTATCATGATCAGTTTTTACCTTGAAGTGTCTTCCCATTAGGTAAGTTCGCCATTTCTTTAGTGCATGCAATATTGCTAACATTTCCTTCTCATAAATAGGTTTCTGTAAATACTTCCCTTTGATTGGACGACTTTCAAAAGCAATGGGTCTTCCTTCCTGCATTAAAACTGCACCAATTCCATTTCCTGAGGCATCACATTCCACAACAAAGGTTTTTGTGAAGTCTGGCGTAGCTAAGACCGGTGCTAGGCACATTGCCTCTTTAAGACGTTCAAAGGCCTTAGTTGCTTCAGGAGTCCATGAAAATGCATCTTTCTTCAATAATGTTGTTAGAGGTGCCGCTATTCTCCCATAATTCTTAACAAACTTGCGATAATACCCTGTTAACCCGAGAAATCCTCGCAACTGCTTTATGGTTGTGGGGACTTTCCATTCCTTAATGGCTTAATTTTGTTAGGGTCTACTTTAACACCCTCGTGAGATACAATATGACCCAGATATTCCACCTCTTGTACTCCAAAGAAACATTTGGATGTTTTTGCATATAATTGTTTCTCCTGCAATAGTTTGAGCACCCTGTCAACATGTTCAACATGATCCTTCCAAGACCCGTTGTAGATTAGTATATCATCAAAAAATACTAGCACAAATTTTCTAAGGAAGGGTTTGAAAATGGAATTCATCAACCCTTGAAATGTAGAAGGTGCATTGGTAAGGCCAAAAGGCATGACCAAAATTCATAATGACCCTCATGAGTTCGAAATGTTGTTTTTGGAATATCTTCAGTCTTCATTCTAATTTGATGATATCCTGAACGAAGATCCAACTTTGTAAAATAAATTGCTCCATGTAATTCATCCAATAATTCATCAATCACAGGAATGGGAAATTTGTCTTTAATGGTGAGCTTATTGAGCTCCCTATAATCCTGACACATTCGCCATGATCCATCCTTCTTGTGTACCAATACTACAGGAGCAGAGAAAGAGCTTTGACTAGGTTGAATTATACCCGCCTCTAACATTTCTGTAATCATACGTTCAATTTCGCTCTTTTGGAAGTAAGGATATCTATAAGGCCTGATGTTTGGAGAAACACTTCCTGGAATCAAATGAATAGCATGATCATGATCACGAATAGGTGGGAGTCCTTTGGGAGTTTCAAACACCTTGGAATGATTGTCCAAGACTTGTTGGAGATCTGCAGAAATGGATGATTTTGATGTTGGAACTTCTAGTGAGCATAATTGTGCAATTACGCCTCGTTGTTCTTTCTTTAGAAGCTTTGTCATGCCATTAGAGCTTATTATCCTTCCTGGCTTCCCTTCAATACCCCGTAATTCAACTTCCTTTCCTTCTGAAAAAAATTTCAAGAAAAGTTCTTGAAAATTAAAAGCTACCATCCCCAAAGATTGTAACCATTGTACTCCTAGTACAACATCAGCACCTCCCATAGGAATGGAAAGGATTGGACTAGTCAATACATATTCCCCCATGGTTAGCTTGATATTATGGCATTTTCCAGAGCAATTTATAGTTCCTCCATTTGCAACCATCACTTGACATTCGGGTGCTGGGTATAGGAAACAATTTAATTCCTTGGCTACCTTACAATGAATAAAATTATGGGTGCTACCTGAATCAATCAACACTATTACCTTTTTCTTCTTGATTTGTCCTTTTATCTCGAGAGTTTGAGTAGTGGTAATTCCTGCCAGTGCATTACACGATATGGTCGGATTCATTTCTTCCTCTTCTGGGGCTGGTTCCTGGTGTATATCCTCTTCTTATTCATTTTCTTCTTCCTCTTCACAATCTATGTAAAATAATTTCTTCTCAGCACACTTATGACCTTTAGTGTATTTGCTATCACAACTGTAGCAAAGCCCTTTTGCTCTTTTTTCTTCCAATTGTTGTGGTGTCAACCTTGTAGGTTGTGGAAATTTAGGCGTAGAAACACTTCCTTCTTTATAGAATTGAGTGGTAGGCTTCCTTGTCGCCATAATTTTACATTCAACTTTTCTTGCCAACCTGAATGCCTTCTCCAATGAATCAGGTTCCAAAACACGAACTTCATGTTGGATGTTATCCTTTAGAGTGCCTATGAAGAGATCAATCCTATGTTCCTCCGGAATATCAGTTACCCT
The DNA here is from genome assembly GCA_034641835.2 of Pinus albicaulis. Lineage (NCBI taxonomy): Eukaryota > Viridiplantae > Streptophyta > Pinopsida > Pinales > Pinaceae > Pinus > Pinus albicaulis. The sequence goes on from CM076577.1 coordinate 963,143,778, forward strand.
TATATTCAATTTTTGGAAGTCCTCAATGTGCTGCCCCACTAAACCCTTTTGTTTGAGATTTATCAATTGGCTAAAGAAGGTGTTGCTCTTTGTATCCTCATAATGTGCTATCATTTCCTCCGTAAAAATTGACCAAGTGACAATTTTTTTACGGAGCAAAGCCATCGATACCAGACAAATGTATTTTGTTCTAAATGTAAAGTTGCAATGCGTACCTTTTGTGTGTTTTGCACATTATGGAGATCAAAATATTGCTCCATCTGTAGTATCCATGTTACAGGATCCTTTCCATCAAACTTCCTCACATCCATTTTTGGAATATGGTGGTTCTTCCCGCCAACATTAGAGGTTATGAAATCACGATTAACATTTATTTTGTTCTCATCATGAGGTTCTTCTACTATATTTCCGCCATTAGGAATCATTTCTTGTTTTAAGCTTGTCATCAAGCCTTCCATGTATGCTTTTAGATCATTTTTCATGTTTTCCATGTTGTCTTTCATGTTTTCATCGATCTTAGCTTCCATGTCATCAATCTTAGCTTCCATGCCCACTTCCATGCCATCCATCTTAGCTTCCAAACCATTCATCTTAGCTTCCACGCCTTTATTCAAACCATCCATCTTAGTTTCCATGCCTTTCTTCAAAACTTCCATTTCATTTTTTGTTGTTCTTTGCGAGAGCGAAATTTGTTGTTGCACTTGCTCTTGTAATTTTGATATGTCATGTTGCCATTCTTCGTCTTCATGAGTAACAGTAGAGCCTTCTAAAGGCTTAATGGGAGTTGAATTCTTTTTAGGGGCCATTTTAGAATCCAATACTGATATCTATTCTACAATATTCCCTTGGAATCAATTCAACTTGATTCTTCAAACAAGACTTATGCAATTCGGAAAAAAAATACACGCCTTTTACTTGCTTTTTAGGAGCTCTGTATTGAAATTGAATTATATTTGTAATTGATAATATTAAATATCTGAAATTCACTACTGTAGTAGCCTTCTAAACTGTCTTTCAAATTCCACATGTATGATCTGATTTGGATTCTTCAAGACAAAGTTATTTCCAATCTCCCACAATGACTCAATTTTGGACTAGTTCAGTAGAGCGAACTTGTACGACTTGCCACGTGTCACTTTTTTGTCCTTCTTCTCTAAAATTGATAGCTAAGAAACTGCAGTCTGTGTAATTGTAACCACTTTTTACAGCACTCCAATCCAATGCCCAGAGAGAGAGTTATTGAACTTTTCCCATGATCACCTCTTTGAGATGAAATTCAGGAGCCTGAAAAATCACTACCTTCCACAGATCATATCTCCAAAAATATTGCGAAACAAGATCTGAAATTTTTTTCCAAATTTCCTCAGGAGTTTAGCTTCACACCATATGAATTTCAGATTCTGAACCTTCGTAGAAAATTTTTTATAGCGCAAATGCCACGATGACCTGTTTAGGAGCCTGAAACAATACCTAACTTCCACAGATCATATATCCAAAAATATTGCGAACCAGGCTCTAAAATTTTTAGAAAACCTTCCTTAATATTTCAGCTTCACACCCTAAAAATTTCAGCTTCTGAAGCTTCGTAGAAAAAGTTTTATAGCGAAAATGCCACGATGACCTGTTTGGAGCAGCGAAACCCTAGAATCCAAAGCTCTGATACCAAATGTTGTGTAACCAGCTCCAAAAATAGAAGAACATAGATATGAACGCCTTAGAAATAAGCCACTTTGAGGGGGCAACCTCCAATACATTACATAAATGAACAATTCTTGGATGATACAATTTACAAAACCTCCTTTATATATATAGGAGTTCATGGTGCCATAATGTAATCCTAGTGGGCCACAATGTAATCCTTGCCGACCTAACAATAATAATTTAAGGGCACAATAATAAAAAAATGGGGGTTACAAGGGTACAATAATAACAATAAGGGACTATACTAGTAATATAGGGACCTAACATTTCCTCTCCAAGAGGGAGAGGTTTTGGACCTGGCTTGAAAGCCTAAATTTTTTCTCTTGTGTATTTGTTAATAGGATTGATGAAGAACGTAATAATGTAAGAAAAGAAAGGTCTAAGAGAAAGAAGCATAAAGAAATCACAAGTAATTATCATGAATGAGAAATTTTATTTAAACGCCCTTATTTCTCAACATGGTATCAGAGCTAAGGTGACGGTTAGGAAAGGGAATAAAGACACTCAAGGGTCAGGTTTCATGGAAGGCATCAAAGAAAGGTGAAGGATTGAAGAATAAAAATCAAATAAAGAAGTCTAAAACAACAAAGGTTTTGGATCCTATAAAAGGACCACAAAGATCCTCAACTACAAAGAAAGAAATTTCTTAAAGTTGAAAATTATATGAAAGAAGGCAGTGATGGATTCAGACTCCTAGTCACACAGTAGTTCAGATCTCTGTATTGATGAACAACATCTGATCACAATATAGAAAGCAATAATTCAATTAGAAGAAAGTTTAGTTCTCCATAGTGAAAGAAATCTTGATTATTACAGTGAAAAATTATGTATTACAACATCTTGCAAATAAGACAGCTTGGTGTTAAGACAGTATTATAGAACCATCTCAACTGTATCATCAGTTCATTGTCATCTCAAGGTATTGCCATCAAAACTTCAAGGTGAGTTACCTATCATTACAATGACCTTATCTCTATTCTTAATCATCCAAATAAGCAATATTCACCATCAAAAAAAGATAGCTGATATTGTCACTCCTTTGTTGAAGAATGGTTTCTCATTCAAAAAAGGAACATCAACACATCTTCTTCAACCTCCATCAAAGTGACAAAGGTGAAGTTTCTATCTTTACATATCAAGCAATTATATATTATTCTATAATAAAAATTGGTAAAATGATTTCGTGTTTTCAAGGAGATCTGAAGTCTGGTTAGATCACTGAAGTTCCTTACATGAGAAAGGAGGATAGATATAGTCCTCGAAAGAGAAGTCATTGATATTTATGGAAAAATATCTTAAGGTTAAATATTGATTGAATACATGGAAAGGGATCAAAGGACTCAAAGGATTGGAGATATCGAAGAGATATATAATAAACTATTCTTTTAAGATGAAGTAAAAGAAGGTCATACCACTTAGACATGACCTACACAAAATTGAAGGGATATCTTCATAGAATCTCATTAATGAGATCTATAAGAAATGATAAGAGAATAATCATCACTATTTTGATGGACAAGGTAAAAAATGACCATGGGTCTAGAAATTTACCTTACCTAACAACTTGTGGCTTCTATTCCAGATAGAAGAAGACAAGTTGAGGGTAAGAATGTTGAATGTTAAAGGACTCGGATATTACAGGAAGAAAGTTCATATCACCGAAAAGGATGGAGGAAGCTGAAGAAAAGAAGTGCAAGGAAAGAGGGAGTAAAAGATCTTTACTATGGTTGAGATACTCTCCCTCAAAAAAGGTATTTTCATGTCTCCTAAATCCTATTTAGGATATGACTACAATAAATAGATGCGGTGTGACATCATGAAAGCATTAAGAAGCAAGAGTTGTAGGAATTTACAGGGTAAGTTTTGCAGATCAAGAACCAAAGGTCACCGCTCACAAACAGATCACAAATCAGTACACTAGTATAATCACGTGGTTAAAACCCTCAAAGAGGGAAACAGTCCATGGCCTGAGCCAACGCGGCCACTTCAGGCAATTTATTAATATAAAAAGGAAAGTTACATATGTTTCTCTCATAAAGGGTTACCAGACAAATGACCCTCCATGCTCTTTAAATAGAGATCATGGACCAATCAGATGTTAAGCCACGGATCAAGTGTCGTTAATACCGAGGTGAGAGATAATCGTCGGATCACTACAAATCGTGACCGTCGGATTATAAGTTACAAATGTACATGGTAAAGAAACACACTTTACCTAACTCTACACTAGACTAAGTTATTCTTAATTATTTCCTATGTGTCGGAATATCCTAATATCCCCCCTTAAGAGAAACTTGGGATAGGATTAGGTGACACAAAAGGAGCCTATTTCCTATGTGTCGAAATATCCTAACATCCCCCCTTAAGAAAAAAATGGGAAAGGATTGAAGGATTTACAAAAGTGACACAATAGGAGAAGGAAGGAAGCATTAGAGCCTATTTCCCCTTAATGAAAAATTTCCTGAACTCCAATCATGGCTCAAAGTTTGGTAAACTTCGTTTCTGTGAGAGCCTTTGTAAAGATATCGACTTCTTGATCATTGGTTGGATAGTACCGTACTTCAAGAATGAGATCATGAATGAGCTTTCTGATGAAGTGTATGTGGAGTTCAATGTGTTTCATATGCTGACGTTGAACTGGATCTTTACATAGCTGAATGGCACTCTGATTATCACACCAAAGTGTAGTTGGATGCTGCTGATGAAGATCAAATTCAGACAGAATCTGACGAAGCCACATGGCTTCCTTGCTGGCTTCAACTGCACCACGATACTCTGCTTCTGCTGAAGAAAGAGAGATGGCACTTTGTTTCTTACAAGACCAAGTAATAGGTCTTGAACCAAGAGTGAATACATATCCGACAGTAGACTTTCAATCATCAGCGTCACCAGCCCAATCAGAATCACTGAAACCAATCAACAATGGAGATGCTCCTGCACTGTAATGAATCCAGAACTGAACTGTACCTCGAATATATCGAAGTATTATTTTAGCTGCTTTCCAAGTGAATTTCATGAGGTTGGTGCATAAACCGAGCGACAAGACCAATGGCAAAGGAAAGGTTAGGACGGGTGTGGGTTAGATACAGAAGTTTACCAACAAGTTGACAATATAAGGTAGCATCAACTTTAGGGGTAGTATAGTTGACTGAAAGCTTGAATCCAGACTGAAAGGGAGAAGGGGCTGGCTTACAGTCTTCCATGTGAAAGTGGTGTAGAAGATCACAAGCATACTTGGACTGAGAGAGGGTAATGCCTTCCTTGGATTGCAAGACTTGAAGACCAAGGAAATAATGCAAGTGTCCTAAGTCTGTCATTTCAAACTTCTTTTTGAGGCTAGACTTCACATGCTTTATATGGTTTGGATCACTACCAGTAAGGATAAGATCATCAACATAAAGAACAAGGATGGTGAAGGAATTACCCACTTTCTTGGTGTAGACAGTGTTGTTAGAATGATACCTAGAAAAGCCATTATCTAAGAGAAATCAATCCACTTTGGCATACCAAGCCTGAGGAGCTTGTTTGAGACCATAGAGAGACTTCCTAAGGCGACAAAAAAGGTTGGATTCTTTTTGGATAAAGCCAGGGGTTTGTTCCATGTAGATTTTTTCATGCAAATCTCCATGTAAGAAGGCGGATTTAACATCCATCTGATGGACTTCCCATTTAAAGGAGGCAGCAAGGGAAAGAAAAAGGCAGATAGAATTCATTTTGGCAACAGAGGAGAAGGTTTCAATATATTCAATGCCTTCAACTTGTGAAAATCCTTTAGCAACAAGACGAGCTATATATCTATCCACTTTTCCATCTGGTCCAAACTTGGTTTTGTAAACCCATCTGCATCTGACAAGTTTTCTTCCTTTTGGAAGAGGAACAAGATCCCAAGTATCGTTTGCTAGTAAAAAATGCTACTCTTCATTCATAGCTTCATCCCAATCTAGATGAACAGAGGCTTCTTCAAAGGTTTCTGGATCAAGTTTTTCTGGAACTTGAGCCAATAATGAAGAAGCTCTTTCGAACTGAGAATGTGTACGTCGTCGATCGGCAGGGTCACCTGCAAGAGAACTTGTTACATCCCGAGCAGAGCGAACCCATCTTGGAAGCAGTGGAGTATAAGAAAAATTTTCACGAGGTAGAGGAGGATTGTCATCCTCGCTGTCATCATCTAAACTAGAAGGAATGCTATTAAAAATAGAAGAGAGAGAGAGAGGTGGCACATATGCTCGCAGGCTGATATATTTTCATCAAATTTTACATCTCTTCTAATGATAATATTTTTGGATTTAGGTTGAAGAAGTCTATATCCTTTGACATCTTCAGAATATCCAATAAAAATTCATTTTTCACTCTTAGGTTCTAAGGCTTTATGTTTCGCATCTGGAATATGGGCCCAAGCATCACTTCCAAAAACATGAAAGTGACTTACATCTGGTTTGATTGAGCTCCAAGCTTCTTCTAGTGTTATATTCTTTAAAACCTTAGTAGGAGTGTGATTTACTATGTAATTTTCATAGTTAATGGCTTCTACCCAAAAATTGAGACCACGCCCTTTAGATTGAAGCATACAATTAGCCATTTCTTTTAAGGTGAGATTCTTCCTTTCATCTACACCATTTTGTTGTGGAGTATATGGAACAATATTTTTCAATTGAATTCCATGTTTAGTGCAGAAGTTGATAACTTTGTTGTTAACATATTCTCCGCCATTGTCTGATCTTAACTTAAGAATTTGATGTCCAAATTGTTTCTCAACGAAGGCCTTAAAGGCCAAGAACATGTTAAAAACTTCACTCTTGAGTTTTAAGAAATATACCCAAGTTCGTCTGGAAAAATCATCAATGAAAGTTCAGAAGTACTTGCAACTAGAGAAAGAAACAACAGGAAGTGGACCACATAAATCACTGTGCACAAGCTGCAAAGAGGCTGAAGTGTGCCAAGAGGCACGTTTTTCAAAACTATCTCGATGATGTTTTCCGAGTACACATCCGGAGCAAACACCATCTCGGTAAGATACCATATGAAGGCCCGTCACCATATTTTCCTTACATAGAGTTTGAAGAGAGCGATAGTTTAAGTGACCAACTCGCTCATGCCAAAATTTGCTCACATCATCATTATGAGCAACAAAAACAGAGGGAAGAGATGTTGACCCAAAGTTGTCAAACTTATACAACCTTGTGGAATCATCAACAATGCTAGTAGCTAAAATATGTTTAGGATCTTTGAGGTCCTTGATTACAACATCATGAGGTGAGAATTCTACTATTTTCCCTTCACTTGAATGAGTTATCTAATAAACAGATAGAAGGTTGCATGACAAGGTAGGAACACATAGTACATCATTAAACTGACCATTATCTAGATGAATGGTTCCAGATCCTACAACACTAAGAGATCTATCATCACCAACATAGATATGTTTGGTGTTACAATCATTTAAAGAATAAAAAATGGATTTATATTTAGCCATGTGGTAAGAAGCTCCAAAATCAATGAGCCATTCATGAGAAGGAGAAGAAGAAGATACATTTAATGCATAACAAGATCTTGATGCTTGACAACCACAAGCAAAAAGTGCCATGCCTGAAGATGAAGGTGAAGAGTGCTCGAAATTGATGTTGTGCTTCTTCATTGCTGCTTCTAAGGCTTCCATCTTCTTAAAACATTTGGACTCTATATGGCCATCCCGATTGCAAAAGTTTCAATGTCTATCTATCTTCTTCCCTTTGTTTTGATTTGCCTTATTGTTTTGGTGATTTGATTTTTCAGTTTGTGGCTGAAATTGCATAGGGCCCTTGTTTGGTTTAGGACCATAGTTTTTAGGATACTGCTTCTTATGATTCTTTTGATATGGTTGTTATTGGGCTGCTAAGGCTTTCTTAGAAGCATTTCCAGCAGTGATAAGACCAAGGTGTAAAAGTTATTCTTGTTCTCTTATCAAAGAATCACAAAAGGCATCAAAAGAGGGATTCTTATAGGTGGTTCCTAAAGAAATGATGGCTTCTCTGGTGGAATGGAATGCAGAAAAAAAAACAGAGTATGTAGGGCCAAGCTTAGCAAGAATGCAATAGATGAGGCTACCATCGTCCTTTTTGATCTTACAACCTTCTAAAGAATTCTGAGGGCCTTAAATTTGGACAAAAAATGTTCAATGGAGGAGAAATTATTGGGGTCCAAAGTAAGCAACTCATTTTCAAGCTAGTGGGCCTTGATTTGATTTTGAATGCCAAAAAAAGTTTTTAGCTTTTCCAAGGCTTCATCAGGGGTGTCATTGTCAAGGATATGAAATTGAAGATCTTGAGCAATGGACATTCCTATCAACCCTCGTGCTTGATCTTGTTTATTTTCCCATTTAGTAGCTTTATCATCATTAGAAGGTTTAGTTTCTTGTCCTGTGGCTATTCTATAAAGCCCTTTACTTCTAAGTATATCTACCATGTGAGGTAATCATTGGAAATAATTGGTGCTGTTAAGAATAACCAGGCATGCACTTTCCATTTAAAAAAAAAATGAATCAGAGAAAAGCTAAAACTAACTGCTCCAATGGAAAGATCTTGAAAAAATAGGCCATTTAAAAAAAAACGTCTCGAAAAACGGCTTCTAAATGAAGAAGCTATGCCTTTTGAAAAATATGAGTTGTAGATGCGAAATAGTTACGGGAATGGGATGAAGTGCAGCTTTTAAAAAAACAAAATCCACCCCTTTGAACAAAAACTTTTTTACAAATTTTTTTTGAGAAGAAGACTTGAACCCAAGACGTCTAGTCTCATAAACTAACCCCTCACCAAGTGAGATAGTAAAAGGATCACATTATTGTATGCAAGGAGGATTACATGTAGGAATTTACAGGGTAAGTTCTGTAGATCAAGAACCAAAGGTCATCGCTCATAAACATATCACAAATCAGTACACCAGTATAATCACGTGGTTAAAATGCTCAAAGAGGGAAACAATCCATGGCCTGAGCCAATGATCCAGATTTATGCAGGAATGCAACATAATAAATATATAACCATAAATACAGAGATGCAGCGGAAATAACACTTCGTTTCATTAATATCAAGAACTGAAATTTTCTTACAGGCAGAAAAGAAATAAAACTAGCTAGGGCGCTAGTAGCTATCTCTGAGAAGAGATGTGGCAGCTACAGGCCTCTGAACTAAGTTACAATGAGGCTCGAGGGCCTATTTATTATTGAGAAACAATGGAGAACCCTAAACATCGAAAAACCTTAACCCTGAGATGAAGCGCCAAAACTATGGGCCCCGTTTGGGTAAATTGCGTTTAACTTCCCCTGTGGACGTAACTTTGGCATACTATCTCCATTTGACGCACATGATACATCATTAGGAAAGATCTATCCAAGGAATACACTTAATCACTTAATATCATTCTGAAATGGAATGATATTTTCTAGAGGCGTGATGCCCAAAAAAATGTCGTTTAGGGCCTCAAAACAGCTCCGGAAGTTCAGGACCCTAAAAACTGCTAAAAATAGTAAGTTATGCCGAAACTGAAAAACTGAAAGAGATAATGGTGGGGGCCCAAGTGGAATAGGCAGGTGGCCACCAATATCCAACTGGATCATTCCTCCCCCCTTAGGAAGCAATGGTCCCCATTGGCAAGCATTCCTCCAGACAGATGAGGAACTTACCAATTTGGTCCCGGTGAACCACTTGCCTTTGCGCAGTGAGGTTGGCCAGCCTTTGAAAACCCAATACGCTTGGATATTTTGTTGGCGAGTGTTCTTGATTTTCATGTCCATGATACAATCTGTGGTGGCCTGTTCCATGCAGTCTGGGTTTAACTCTGTTGGTGTGAGTTGTTCTGCAATGTCAGAGGTGTCCAGTAGAGGTGGGAAGTAAGGACGAAGGCAATCCACATTGAATACCGGGTGTAGACCAAGGAATGGTGGAATACTAAGCTCTAATGCATTGTTCCTTACACTTCTGGTGATGGTGTACGCCCGTATCGGAGCGGCTTAAGCTTGCTGTAAGTCCTGCTGAGGCGTCCTTCCAAATGTAGCCATGTTTCTTTGTCACCCACCCGAGTTGTGTGGCATCCGGTGTCGATCATGCATGTTATTTGTACTGCATTGGATCTGTCCATATGTCATGAACCTGATGGTGAATGTGTTGAATGCACTCAATGAAGTTGTTCGCCTTAGCAGCTTCAGACTAGACATGAGCTAAATCAGCCTTAGTAGCTACAAATGGCATGGCTACATCAATGGGACATAGTGGTTGGAATCCCAAGCCCACCTAAAAGGGGTTATGGTCAGTTGAGCTGTAGAGGGCCCGTTTATAGCTATGTTGTACATATGGGAGGCTCTCATCCCATGTGCGTGGATGCTTTGAGTTGTACATACGCAAAATGTGTACAATCATCCTGTTGACAACCTCTGTTTGGCCATCAGTTTGGGGATGGAAATTTGTGGACTTGGTGAGCTTGGTGTCCAACATTGACCAAAGGCTAGACCAAAATGTGCTGAGGAACCTGCTATCCCAATCTGATATGATAGACTGTGGGATCCCAAAGTGCACCCACACTCGTTCAAAGACGAGTTTAGTAGTGGCTTCTGCTATGATATTCTTCTTGTTGGCTGCCATAATGACCATCTTCGAGAATCTGTTGACGACCACGAAAACATAGTCATTTCCATGCTTAGTAGAAGGCAGGCCCGACATGTAATCCATGGAGATGGATTCCCAAGGTCGACTAGGGGTAGGCAGCGGAGTATATAGGCCTTGCTTCTTGATGGTTGGTTTGGCAATGGCACAAGTAGTGCAGGACTTGATGTGCTTCTCAACATCCTTTCGAAGTTTCGGCCAATAGAAATACTTTTGTAGTATTGCTACTATTTTCTCGACCCCGAAATGCCTAGCAACTTGACTGTAGTGTTCTTCCCATATCATCTTGGCACGCTCACTTGAAGGAACACAAAGGTGTCCCAGGTGACATAAAAGTGCATCTTGGAGGTGAAAATTTGGAACTTGCTTACCCCCCAAGAGTGCCTTGTAAGTGTGGGCCTACCTCAACATTACAGTATAGTTGCCAACTGCCAGCTTCATGCCCACAAGAGTTGAGCACGGTGGTGAGCACCACGATCGGTGGTCGGCTGAGGTAGTCTGCAACATTATTGGTGCTACCCTTTTTGTACTTGATGTTCAGATGAAACTATTGCAGATATGTGGACCACTTCTGATGGCGATCATTATGAAACTTCCCTTGTGTTTGTATGAACTGTAGGGGGCGGTGATCTGTGTAGATGATTGTTTCCTTCCCCAAAATGTAATGCTTCCATTGTCGACAAGATTGCACAATGGAATACATTTCTTTGTCATAAGTGGGGTACTTGCGAACTGTGTCAGACAATGTCTCACTGTGATATGCCACTGGATGTCCCTATTGAGTAAGAACTTCCCCAATAGCATAATCAGAGGCATCCGTCTCGATCTCAAATGGCTATTGTAGGTCTGGTAAAGTGAGCACTGGGGCAGAACATAGGTGATTTTTCAATTCTATGAACGCCTTCTGTTGCGGTTCCGACCAAAAGAATTTTTCTCTCGCCCCTCCCTTGGTGACTTGACTCAAGGGCCAAATGATATGGGAGAATCCCAACACAAACCTCCGGTAGAAATTAGCAAGACCCAAAAAGCTACGAAGCTCTGTTATAGTAGTTGGGGCTAGCCAATCCTGAATGACTTGGATCTTGGCTGGATCCACATGCACCCCTCTTTCATTAATAATGTATCCCAAATATTGAACTTGGGTCATGCCAAAAGTGCACTTCTCCAGATTGGCACACAACTTGTGTTGCCGCAGTGTTTGGAGGACTTGTCAGATGTGGTGAAGGTGCTCCTCCCAAGTCTGGTTGAAGATCAGAATGTCATCCAAGTACACCACTAAAAATGAGTTGGTGAATGGCCGCAAGATGTCGTCCATCATCCTCATGAAGGTTGCGGGAGCATTTGTCAACCCGAAAGGCATGACCAGCCATTCAAAAAGGCCTTCCTTCACTTTTAAGGTAGTCTTCCACACATCGGAGGGTTCAATCAGTACCTGGTGATACCCCGACTTCAAGTCAATCTTGCTGAAATATTTTTCACCTTTGAGTTGGTCTAGAAGGTCATCAATCCGTGGGATCGGGTACCTATTCCGGACAGTGATCTTGTTCGGGCGCAAGTGGTGATCGAAAGCTCTCCCTTGTCCCCGTCTTCTTTACCTTATGAGTCGGGGCTCCAAGGTGGTAGAGTGGTTGGATGTGATACTTACGTGACTCAGAATCTACCTCTTGATTCCCATCGTTCTCAGTCAGAGCACCAATAGATTGGTCACGGGTGCCAGGTGACGCGCACACGGGATCGCCGGATCAGTAGTTGCTTGACTTGACGATCTTGAGAGGAACCCACAGGTGAGGTGAAAGCCCCTATGCTCCTCCCACAACCTTATCATTATTGTTGTAAATGTGAGGAGCCTTGGTGGAGAGTCGTGGCCATAGTCTTCTTGCCCTGGGGGCGGATCATCAGAAAAATGAATTTCCTGGTTTGGGAAATGAGCTTACTACATTGTTTTGAAGTAACCAAAGAGATAGTCGTAGGAGGTGGTACCTCTGGTATCCTGTACAACTTATTTCCCAAAGTAATAATAACAGCACGAGGTCGAGACTCATACACAGCATGACGCTTCCACCAGTATGGTTGTCCTAATAATACATCAGAAACATCAATAGGAGCAACGTCACATAATACCTCATCCGTGAAGGGCTTGATGCTATAGGGAAGGCGACACTGCCGGCTGACGCGGAGATCTCGTCCTTGGTGAAGCCACCCGATGGTGTATGGATGTGGGTGAGCTGTGGTCGGCAAGCCCAACCGCTTCACGGTGTCTGCCGAAATGAGGTTCTTTTGGCTCCCATTGTCGACAATGAACTTTACCGGGGAGCCCTTTACCCACATTTGGGAGTGGAAGAGACGTTCCTCCTCCTCTGAATCTTCTGGTTCCTCCTTCTGGATCTTTGTAGTGGCAACAGTGGCATTGGGCTCTGCATCAATAATCTGTTTCCCTTTTTCATTCCCCTTTCCAGGTTCTGATTCGGAGTCGGAGCATGCATCTAACTCAGAAGCCCTCATCTCGGCCACTGGCGACTGCTGCGCCCGACACTCACTTGTGTTGTGAGTGGAGCTCTTATGGAACTCACACCACTTTCCCGTTTCCTTCTTTGGGTTTGCGATGCTGTTCTTTTCTTGTGGCTGCGATGAGTTGTCTTTAGCTGCCATGCCTTGGCTCTATCCTTTGTTCTGCGGTTTGGAAGCACCTTTCCCTTGCTTTTGATTCACAGATCCAAACTCTCGCTTCTTCTGTTTGAATTTTTTCTCAATCTTGGCAGCATACCGGTATGTCGTACCAAGCGAGGAGATGTTGAGGAACTCCATTTCCTCCTGAATGTATCTGTGTAGACATCTGTGATACTTTAACACCAGATGTTTCTCTGAATCTTTGATACCCAACTTTGTGCGCAGGGTATGGAACAAATTCGTCAGCTCATGCACATCTTGATCCCTTTGCTGTCGCAGCGTGGTCCATTGTATGTACTTGTCCTCATAGCTCCCCACGGGATAATACTGTTCCTTGATGGTGTCTCAGAAAGAATTCCAAGTTGGTATGGCCAAGAACAGAGAGGGTTCTGTCTGGTCCTTGTTCTCACAGTAGGTTTCCCACCAGTACTTAACATGGGGGGTAGCTTTGAGGAGTGCAAAAATAATCTTCTCCCGATCTGAAAAGTCATGAACCGAGAAATGTCCTTCTAACAGATTCAACCATCTATCTATGGCATCTGCGTTTATTTGACCCTCAAATATGGGAATGTCAAAATTTACTTGTACCTTAAAAGGAGTCGCGCCTCCAAAGTGGCTGTTGGATGCAGATGCACCGCCGGTGGGTAGCGGTTGAAGGATCTGAGCAAAGTTATCCATCATCCGTTCCTTTGTTTTTCGAGGGCTTCCTCGAGCAATATTTTGATAGGATCTCCTGCTCCCTCATCTTTCTTTTCATCCCCCATGGGCATCCGTCGAGGTTTGCGAGGCTGATCTTGCAAAGGTTCCACCAGATCGAGTCCTAGTTCCTTATACCCCGACCTCGTTGGGGACATGCAAAGAAGGATCGAGAAAAAGCAGACCGCTCTGAAACCACTGATCCGGATTTATGTAGGAACGCAACCGAATAAACATATAACCATAAATACAGAGATGCAGCGGAAATAACACTTCATTTCATTAATATCAAGAACTGAAATTTGCTTACAGGAAGAAAGGAAATAAAACTAGCTAGGGCACTGGTAGCTATCTCTGAGAAGAGATGTGGTGGCTACAGGCCTCTGAACTGAGTTACAATGAGGCTCAAGGGCCTATTTATTATTGAGAAACAATGGAGAACCCTAAACATCCAAAAACCTAACTCTAGGAGATGTATCACCAAAACTATGGGCCCTGTTTGGGTAAATTAGTGTTTCAACTTCCCAGGGACGTAACTTTGGCATACTATCTCCGTTTGATGCACATGATACATCATTAGAAAGATCTATCCGAGGAATACAACTTTTGCCATGAACGAAATAAAATTTGCTGGAGGCGCGATGTCCAAAAAACGTCGTTTAGGGCCTCAAAACGACTCCAGAAGTTCAGGACCTGAAAAACTGCTAAAAATAGTAAGTTGTGCAGAAACTGAAAAACTGAAAGAGACAATGGTGGGGCCCCAAGTGGAATAGGCGGGTGGCCACCAATATCCACCTAGATCAGCCAACGTGGCCACTTTAGGCAATTTTTTAATATAAAAAGAAAAGTTACATATGTTTCTCTCATAAACGGTTACCAGACAAATGACCCTCCATGCTCTTTAAATAGAGATCATGGACCAATCTAGTGTTAAGCCATGGATCAAGTGTCATTAATACCGAGGTGAGCGATAACCATCGGATCACTACAAATCGTGACTGTCGGATTATAAGTTACAAATGTACATGTTAAAGAAACACACTTTACCTAACTCTACACTAGACTAAGTTATTCTTAACTATTTCCTATGTGTCGAAATATCCTAACAAGAGCTTGTGACATCACCATGGGGAATCATGGAGCACAAGAAGAACAGATCTCATGGAAATAAAATATGAGATATATAGCTCTTGGGAACCTCATCGAAGAATTCATCCAGAACGAGGCTTATCATACATCAAAAGGAAACATTTTCCAAAACAAGGATACTCAAGATCCTCAAGATTCTTTGATGGAATCCTCTTCGAAGGATTCATCGATCTAGAGAAAAAGCAAGTGTTTCATCAGAAACTCCAACTTGTGGAGTTCATGGAATGATGATATGATGACATAAGAGATGAAGCAGATCAAGAGATCGAAGACACTTTAATAAAGAAAGTTGTTGAAAGAATACAAGATTACCTGAAGGTAAATGAGGTATGTATGCTTGTATATAATATTATAATGTCATGTTGTATGGTTGTAGGTAACATTAATCACTACTTCTATCTTGAGGAGCATGATCAAAGGAAATGGATCACATCCTCTAAAAGGATGCCAAAAAGGCATGGTGCACACTAGATGAAATCAACATAATATATTCTCATATGAAATATGAGATAATTGGCAACTATTAAGGAACTCTGATTGGAAGCGCCTAGGAATAAAATTGTGTGGAAGGAAGAGATTGTGAGAAGTGCAACTATGGTAAAAGGCAGTCAACATCCAAAGAAGAAGAATTCACTAGAAAAACTCTTGGGAAGATATGTAGACTGTGAAAATTCCTACACCCGGAATCCTACTGCAGCACTAATGAGAATTCTCCTATTTTTTAATTCCTTTCAAAAAATTATTTACTGTTTTCTACTATAAATAGTGAAAACTCATACACTACAACCTTCACACATTAAATGTGGAAAATACAAGTCTGAAAAAAAAATATGAGCAAGAGAAAATCAAAGACACATATGACACCGTTGTTTTTGGAATAATGTCCCCGAAAAAACCCAATGAGGGAAAACGAGTGCAACAGCTGAGGTTTTATATATCATGTAGTAATTTATCTAAATACAATCTAGGATGCCTTTCTAGCCATCCACATAGAGAATATGACTGACAAAGAGCTAGTGATATTACCACGCACACTGAAACTGGAAGCCCAAACTAGCCAAACCCTGGACTGACAAGCCCTCCACTACCTCTACGTAGTCACTGCGTGGTCTCTCCATCACTCTGCATGGGGATTGCATCACTGCTACTAGGTGGCTCTTCTGTTGGCTAGATCTGACCCTCTAGCCTCTCCCAGTCTCACACCCCCGCTCTCTGGCACTGGATCTGACTGATCCTCAGCTGAATCACGGACTTCCTCAAGGATATTCAACTGCCTTTGTGCAGGCTCTGCTACACTACCTCTCTGCGTACTACTCTCTGTCTTCTCTCCTCTGTATTCTCCGACTCATCAATATCTCCAAACGGTCATTATCCCTACCCCTCTTTGCAAGAATCATCTCAATCAATCTTCTCCCTAAGCACTACTCACTAAATAATTTCGATCTTTGGATTCTTTCTCCGTCTCTGTGTATTTTCCAAATGATCCATCAATTCCTTATAATCTTCTCGTTGAGACTTCAACGATAGAGATTAAATCGTTAATCAACGGCTAAGATTAACTTTAGACTTGATCTTCATTTTCTCTAGAAGATTCACTCTGTTTTATTAATACCCTTTAATTATTTTAATTTCCCAAGTTTAGACTTTGGGTCCCATTAAAAATAATTATTTAATTTACTAAAACACACTATGAGTGGAATTTTCAAAAACGATATCTGGGTTCTTTGGAATACATTTGTCGAAGCCTTCTTGAAAATTTTGAGACTTAGAGCACAACCAATTCCACCCAAATCAACACCCCCTCTTAGCGAGGAATGTGCTCTGGCAATATAACCGATTGAAGTACTACTCTGATTTTGCAACATATCCATCTATGTTGCTGATGTCTGACACTGCTGCCCACCAACACTTCGTTGTTGCATCCATGTTGTTGCTGACCCTGCATGTTGTTGCCAACTGCCACTGCACTGCAACTGAAAAACATCCAACATTGAACTAAGTGTTCAACATGTTGCATCTTTGTGCTGAAGATCTGATTGCTACTAGCCTATGTGTTGTTCCTTTGAGGCCTCTACGTTACTGCTGACTCTGCACCGTGTCTCCCTGCACTATTGATAACTCTACTCTGCACTGCTCAGACTCGAGCACTCACTAACCACTGCGTTATCACTTTTGCACTCCTCTGCATCAGCTGAAACTTGTCCATCCTGCTACTTCAGATTTGGGCTCCCTTAGCAACATGATGATCTAAGAGGTGGACTCCTCAAGGACCCTGCCCAACTTCAGTTATGCAGAACTACAACTCCAGATCACCCCAATTCTCCCCAAGAGATATGTGGGCAATCATCACAAACTCCTCTTCTTCGATCATGTTGGTTGCAACCTGTGGATCATGCTTCTCGTATTTGTCCTTCTTCTTGAGAGGACACTATGAGGCGTAATGTCCCATCCCACCCCACCGAAAGCACTTGATCTGGAAACATCCTTTTTCCATCTTCACTACTCTTGTTGTCCCTTCGATGCAAGGGCTACATTTTCCTCCTCCTCCTTAGGCTTCAACCCATTGTTGTTGTTGCTCTCAAGCTTACACTTGAGCATGTCTTGCCTCATCTCCTCCTGCTAAAGAGAAGCCCACATCGTTTCCCAATCTGGCAGTCTTTCTCTACCTAGGATGCTCTAGATGAAGACTTGCCTCTCATCTAAAACTGAGTTTAGGGAAAATCTCACCATCTCGGTGGCCTGAGGCGTAGCTCCTACAACTACCAGCTGATCTCGGTTCTCTTGAAGTCTAGATAGGAGTGGATCAACATGCTCACCCTTCTGCATCCTTGTAGAACACAACTTCTCCTCCAAAAAAATCTTTCGCTGCCCGGAAAGATCCCTGATATAGCGTCTCCAAGGCTTGCCACATCTCTCTAGTTGTTTCCTTTCTCACGATGTGACAAAAAACATGATCCCTCTCTCCATCAAGGATCAAGTGCTTTTCCTTTTCCATATCCTTTTTGTATGCCTTCAACAAATCTACATCTAGAGGTACATCTACCACACCATCGATGAAAGCTTTGAGATCATGTTCATCTAACAGGCATCTGATCCTTGCCTGCCAGATCACATAATTGGAGGCTCCCCCCAACCGATTTTGATCTCTCTGCCCGCTTGCTGCCATTTCTGTCGATTGAAAAATGAATCAAACTAGCTCCCTCTCTCTCCTATGCACAGTTGTAGGCCTGGCCTACACACTCCCTGCTAGAGATAGTAGATCTTCCACACAATATTGTTGCTCAACTATCAAGAATTAGAATTCCCCTGCTAGGAATTCTCTGAGGAAGAAAATCTCCCACGCACTGTGAATCTGCTGCCTCTAACCCTCTATGCAATAGGCTCTATGCACTCCCTGCTAGAGTAAGCCAAATAATTCATGAACTCTGCTACTTCTGTAGGGTAAATTAGAGTTTCTTGGGCATGAAACTCTCTGAGGTCAGAAATCCCCAAAAAGCGTCTTTAGCTACTCTCTCTTGACGCTTTCTGCACCAGCAATCACTTCTTTACAGAAAATTGCGTCTCTCCAGCTGTTGATCTGCGTTGAAATTTTTGCGCTGCTCCCTCTGCCTTTGACAAACCACAACTTGGAAAACCGTACATCTCTGTCAACTCACTCAGAGAGATATTTTCTTACAGATCTAGCTCTCCTGGCTTGAACTACGCAGTCACTAGGAAATTGAATTGTTGCTTCCACAGCTCTTTGATCCCCGACTTCTCCTTCAATGATGGATCTACTAGATCTTCTCTCTTGCTCCTCCTGTACTGCTAAACAAGCTCTGATACCATGTGAAAAATCTTAGACCCAGAATCCTACTACAACACTAATGAGAATTCTCATATTTGTTAATTACTTTCAACGACTTATTTACGGTTTTCTACTGTAAATAGAAAATAATCATACACTACAGCCTTCACAAATTAAATGCGGAAAATATAAGTGCGGAAACAAAATCTGAGCAAGAGTAAATCGTGGACACATATGACACCGTTTTTTTTGGACTAATGTCCCCAGAAAAACCCAATGCGGGAAAACCGATGCAGTAGCTGAGGGTTTATATATTATGCAATAATTTCTTTGAATACAATCTATGATGCCTTTCTAACCATCCACACAGAGAATTTGACTAACAAAGAGCAAGTAAGATTACCTCACACACTGACACTGGAAGCCCAAACTAGCCAAACTCCGAATTGACAAGCCCTCCATTGCCTCTATGCAGTTTCTACATCACTCTGCATGGGAACTACATCACTGCTACTCGGTGGCTCTTCTGTTGGTTGGATTTGACCCTCTGGCCTCTCCCGGTCTCACACCCCGACTCTCTGGCATTGTATCTGACTGATCCTCAGCAGAATCACAAACTTCCTGAAGGCTATTGCGTTGCCTCTGCTGGCATTTCATAGCTTCTACATTGCCTCTCTGCGTACTACTCTTTGTCTTCTCTACTGTGTATTCTTTGGCTCACAAAAATCTCCAACCGGTCATTATCCCTGCCCCTCTATGCAAGAATCCTCTCGATCGATATTCTCCTTGAGCACAACTCACTAAAGAATTTCGATCTCTGGATTCTTTCTTCATCTCGATCTATTTTCCAAATGATCCATCAAGTCCTTATAATCTTCTCGTCGACACTTCAATGACCGAGATTAAATCATTAATCAACAGCTAAGATTAACTTTTGACTTGATATTCATTTTCTCTAGAAGATTCACACTCTGTTTTATTAATACCCTTTAATTATTTTAATTTCCTAAGTTTAGACTTAGGGTCCTATTAAAAATAATCAGTTATTTTAATAAAACACACTTTGAGTGGAATTTTCAAAAATGACTTTTGGGTTCTTTCGAATACATCTGTCTAAGCCTCCCTGCAAATTTTGAGACTTAGAGCACATTTGATGCTACCCAAATCAATATAGATTCAGATAGAAGTCTGGAAAAGATGGAGACCCTTAACAATACATATCTTTAGGAGATGTGTCAACCTATAAAAAAAAGATGTTGATGCCTACAAGAAGATGTCATGATGAAAGATCATCACTAAGATAACTTTTGATTTAAAAGTTGATATTTATAATTAATCAATATTTGATGAGCTTATGCAGGGCCACCAAAGGGAAGTATGTCTTCCACATCTAATAACCATATGGCAAGATGAAAGATCCTTGAAAGAATATGGTCCGAAGAAAAGAAACATGACATGAAGCTAAGAAGATTGATTAATTTCTTTCTGAAGACATGACACATGGATGAAAGTGATGGATGATCTGTCCCCTATGAAGAGATCCCAAAGTTGAAGGCTCCTCAATTCATGACATCAACAGAAGGAGTCCTTCATGTGTAGCTCGATGTTTTCATCATTGCTGCTACAGAAGCCTGATTAAGAGGGAGCCTGATAATAAGTTTCTTACTTGGAAGAAACTCCGTGATTCCTAAGTCAAGAAGAAAGCTTAAGTACATTCTTTATATTCCTCTGTGGAATATGTTCTCCCTAGTTAAGAGGGAAAGATAGACCCATCATTATCGAAGAAAAAATGCTGGATTGGGTAATTATATGGCAATCAATACTCTTTTGGGATATATTAGGGCATCTATAGAAAGAGTAGTCATGAAAGGATGGATATTCTTTGAGGATTAGCTATCCCGATAAGAATAGTTCGTAGAGGTCATACTTAGTGAACACCTGGGTGGAGTATGTAGCTTGGAGACAATGATGAAGGTGTTTATAATCATTGGTCTCACCAACATTGTATCTCATGGTTTTGTGGAGATATGGAGTTGTTATTCAAGGCCTTGGACTATACCAATGCTAGTTAATATGATGCTATAATAGTTTATTACCAATCAAATTCTTCTTATGAGATTCTTATAAAAGTGACCATGTATCATTATGAATACCTCCCTAGTTAAGAGGGAGTGTTGGAAAGTGTAACTAGGTTTAGTCTTCATAATGACTTGTAATTATGAATTTATGTAATGAAGAAGACAAAGATAATACAATATATTTTTGTGATGCCTGCCTCATGGGTTTCATGCGCAAGAAGTTTTTATTATAGCTCAAACACTTCTTCTTGATGTCTTTAGGGGTTTGTCATCTTTTCATAAATATAATTAGAGTCATGTATATGAAGTCATGTTACACTCATGTAAAGGACAAATGATTGATGTAATTGTATGCTCAAAGACCTTGTCATTATCTCCTTGATGTCGGCCTCAAAGCAAAAGAATGAGTAAAACTCATGTTGGCTCAAAGAAGTAGACACATCTATTCAATAGTTCATGTTGGCTCATTATAGGTGGCAACCACTATATAAAGGAACCTCAGTCACCACAAAAAGGCAAAAATTCAGAATTCCTCTCTAAGTTTTTCGGTGGGATATCTCTGTGATTTTCGGATGGGTCACTACAGGAAGAATGGTTCGAATCTCTCTGAGATTTAAGATAAGGAAAACATAATCCACATGTTCGGATTAGTTATGCAATTATATGAGAGCTAAGGGACTATGATTTCGTGCAAGGATAATGGCTTTACAATGAAGGAGGAAGAGGTAGCCCAATTTAAGAAAGAAGGTTATGTATTGGCTACATCCTCACAGTTAAGGTCCGCAACTAAAGTCTAAAGTTGCAGTGCGTGAGGATGAGATTCTACAGTGAAGAAAAGAAGTATATATACAGTGTGTAAGTTGGTGACTTGACAATGAAACAAAGAAGGCTGTAAGGAATGCTAAGAAGACTAGGGACCTAGTTTCCCTAAGGCTGGTGAGCAGTGCTGAAAAGGAAGGTCATCATAAGGAGTCGAGAAGAACAGTGACAAGGGTCTTGGAGTCATTTTGGTGTCAAGGGTCTGTGTCATGGTCATGGTACTTGTCAAATGAAGGTCTATAAGAAGAATGATTATTGGGTTTTCCTTTCCAAGAGGGAGAGGTTTTGGCCCTGGATTGAAACCCTAAATTTCATGTCTCTTGTGTATTTGATAATTGACTTGATGAAGAACATAATAATGTAACGAAAGAAAGATCTAAGAGAAATAAGCATAACAAAAACACAAGTAATTATCATGAATTAGAAATTTTAATTAAATGCCCTCATTTCTCAACAATTAGGTCATTGTATGCTTTTCTTCAGATCTAATTGTTATGATAGTCAACAAATAGGTAATGATGGGAAGAGGACAAGGCCTCAAAGCTTTGCAAACTTCCTCCAATGAATGATATACCAAGTAAGGGACCCAAGAGAAATTGAAGTATGCAAATAAACCCCTCAAAAACTCAAACGATAGACCTACAACCGCAAAAATATTGGCCCTAGACCAAGGTTGTGGGGAAGCTTCTCCCCCCCCCTGGATCCCGCTCCCAAAACGCGCTCCGTTCGGGAGCTCTTTGGGAGGATTCGGGAGCGCACTTCCGTGCCTAAAAAAATGCTCCCTGCCTTTTCGGGAGCGTTTCAAGGCTTCCCCCATTAAAAAAATGCTTTGGGAGCATTTTTTTAATGCGGGAAGCAGTTGGGGAGTGTTCGGGAGCGAACGCTCCCCGACATAAAAAAAACGCTCCTCGGCGCATAGAAAAAAACTTGGCGTCAAATTTTGATTTTTTTTTTGGGAAGGAGGGAGGGGGGTTGGGTAAATAAGCCCACCATCCTCATTTAGTTTTTATTGTTTTAGTTGAGAGTGAGAGCAAAAGGAGCAAGAGCTTGAGATTTGGAGAGCGATTTGGAGAGAAGGAGAGCTTGAGAGTTTGGAGAGCAGAAGTGCCAAGGAGAGAGCAAGTTTGCAAGAGGATGATGCAAGATAGAGGTAGGTCTTCTAATCTAGTTTTTTATTTTCTAGGAATTGTTTTTAAGTTGTTCAAAATTGAAAACTTGATTTTTTTCCTCAATGTTGCATTCTAGTGTGTTGAAAAGTAAAAAATTGCATTGTTTTTTCTTATGTTGCATTTCCTATTCCCATTTTGCATTCCTTCATTTTTTTTGCAGGCTAGAAACTTGAAACATCATGGCTATATGGCTAGGGATTTTCTTCATGTTGGTTCCTTTCTTTGTAATAATGGTGTTGGAGAGTAGAAGAAAGAGGCCCATTAGAGAAGAGGAGGATGAAGAAGTGGGTTATAGTGGATTTAATGAAAATCCTGAAAAGGAGGAGTATGCTGAGGAGGAAGGGGAGAGTGGAGAACATGAGGCCACAGATACCCCAACTAGACAAGACCAAAGTCAAACACCTTTGTGGAAATATGTTCAGAGGCAAGAAGGAGGGGAAGGTGGTGGAACCACTAAATTTCTTTGCCCCCATTGCAATAAAGAATACACAGGTTCATACACCTGTGCTAGAAGGCACCTTTGTGGGAAAATGTCAGGGGATGGAGAAAAAAATCTAGGAATCAAAATTTGTGTAAGTGTGCCAGCAACACAGAGAGAGAAATATAGAAAGGAAAAGGGGGTTTCCCTACAGAGATCTAAAATATCTATGGGTTTCATTGATTATTATACACCATCAAGTACATCACATCATGGACAAAGAAGTCCATCAACTTCCACCCATGGCAGTGGATATGGAGCCACACCTGGACCAAACATAGAAATATAGAAAGGAAGAGGAGGATGCCCTACATAGATCTAAAATATCTAGGGGTTTCATTGATTATTATACACCATCAGGTCCATCACATCATCGAAAAAGAAGTCCATTCACTTCCACCCATGGCAGTGGATATGGAGGAACACCTGGACCAAATGTCTCCTTAAGGCGTAGAACCATATCCTATTTCCTTGACGAAGGGTGTAGGAATGATGTTGATTCAAAATTTTTCCAGTTTCTCTATGCATGTGAGGTGCCATTCAATTTTCTTCGCTCACCTTATTGGCATGAAATGGTTTCTGCCATTAATGATGCCCCCAAAGGATATAGGAGCCCTGGGTATGACAAGTCCAGAACTATGGGACTTGATCATGAAAAAGCTAAAATAAATAATTCTTTGGCTAGAACGATAAATTCTTGGAATGAGCATGGGGTGTCCATTGTATCTGATGGATGGACGAATGTAAAAGGAAATCCATTGATAAGTGTTCTGGCTGTGTCCGTTAGTGGTGCAATATTCCTTTCAGCATATGATTATTCAGACAAATTCAAGACCGACATTAACATTGCAGAACCATTACTTGAAACAATTGAAAGTATTGGGCCATACAATGTCATCCAAGTCATCACTGATAATGCTGCTAACTGTAAGGCAACGGGAGCAATTATTGAGGATAAATACCCCAAAATATTTTGGTCTGGGTGATTGGTTCACACTATGAACCTTTTGATGCATGATATCATTAAAAACAAACAACCTCAATACAGATGGCTTGCTGATTTGTACAAGAGAGGTAAAAAAATGATAAAATTGATTACAAATCATAGCAATACCCATGGGATTTTCTGTTCTCACTCAAAATTGGAGTTGTTGAAGATAGCAAAGACTAGATTTGCTAGCTATTACCTCACCTTCAGGCGCCTTTTGAATGTCAGAGAGTCATTGGCAGCCATGGTATCAAGTCCACAACGACAGGTATTAAAGGACAGGGCAGCAACAATAGTTGACAGGCAAGGTTTTGAACAGGTGGAGGAGATTGCCCTTGATCCTTTGTTTTTGGCACATGTGAGGGAAATTTTGAATTTTACCAAGCCCATTTATCACATGATTCGTTTTTCAGATACATATAAACCAGTGATTGAGGAGGTTTATGAGCAGATGGATAGCATGTTGGGGCAAATAAAAGATATTGTTAAGGAAAATGATCCCAACTTGTATGCAATGATTTACAACTGTGTGTGTGCACGGTGGAATAAACTCAATGTTCCACTACATGCCTTGGCATATATCCTTATGCCAAAATACTACTCTCCATCTTGGTTGGGCCAACCTGCACTTGGAGGTGGGGTTAGGATCAAACCTCACACAGATCCAGAGGTACAACAGGGATACATGAAGGCATTAGACAAGTTGGTACCCGACAGGGAGGAGTGTGCTAGATTGCGCCTTGAATTAGGCAAATACTTTAGTTGCACTGCTAACTTTGGTTCTTTCCATGCAATGGAAGACAGAGACAGATTTGATGCTCTCACATGGTGGGAAGCATATGGTGGCATGGGACTTTTGCCAAAGTTGGCAAAAAAAGTTCTCTTTGGCTGCCGAGAATATTTCTTCACAGAGAGGTGTCCTTTCAAACTGCGTCTATGCACATAATGTGAGAAGAATGAATAATGAAAACCTTAATCCGGGAAGCTTTTGGTTTATGTGCACACAACTGACATGTCTGTTGAGTCATTATCAGATCGGCATATGAGGACTGAATCATATAAAGTTTGATGTAACAATCCTAAGAGGGGACATAATTTGGAAAACAACACTTACATAAGGGAAACATTGAAGTAGAAATTTTCAGGATAGATGATGTATTTAAAGACCGCAGCTACAAACACTCACCACAGACAGGGCTACCCTACCATCCAAGAATGTGCTAGCGGTGTCAAAGTACAAAGGCTTGATATCCAACATTGTTCTTTTGTATCTGGGCCTCCACCTAATCTCACATTGCCTCTACCTTTCTAGTCGTATCGTGGTCGGTGTACTCCTGAGTACTATAAGGCCGCCATTGCCCTGTGTGACTTTGCCAAATTAGACATTTCTCATGGGCGTGGCAAGGGGCCAACCAATAGATAAAATAGAGTTGTTGTTTACTAGTCTTTTCTATTTTCTAGTAGTTTTTATCTTTTATAACTGTTGAACAGTTGAAACTTGACTCTTTCATATTTAATGACAATTTAAGTTTGAAGTTTGAATTTGAAAGGTGAAACTTTGAAGTTGGCATTTATAAGTTTATAAGTCATTATGAATTATGAATATGATGCTTCATGAAAATTATATGGTGATCAATGAATCAATGATGATAAATGTTATATATTGAATTTTGAAATCAATGAATTAATGATGATAAATGATATATATCAATGATGATAAATGATATATATCAATGATGATAA
Organism: Pinus albicaulis; assembly: GCA_034641835.2. Taxonomy (NCBI): domain Eukaryota; kingdom Viridiplantae; phylum Streptophyta; class Pinopsida; order Pinales; family Pinaceae; genus Pinus; species Pinus albicaulis. The sequence continues at coordinate 963,169,686 of CM076577.1, forward strand.
ATGTTCTATATTGAATTTTGAAATCAATGAATCAATGATGATAAATGTTATATATTGAAATTTGAAATCAATGAATCAATGATGATAAATTTTATTATTGAAATTTGAAATCAATGAATCAATGATGATAAATGTTAAGATTGATGCTGATTCGTGAGACTCAAGAGTCAATATGTTGTATGTTTCCAACTTGTGGGCATGGTTGATGAAGATTATAACTTCTAGATGATTGATGTTATATGGTTCAATCTATGTTTTTAGCTTTTGTAGACATATATGCATCAAAATATAAAAAATATATATATTTAAAAAAAAACGCTCTAGACTGGAATCTTTTGAAAATGGCGCTCCCGCTCCCACTCTCGCTCCCAAGTAACCATGCCCTAGACTATGAATTAGACCTCAAATTTCTTGCAACGAGGGATCTAAGGCCTTTTAGGCCTTGCTTCTAAGGTGAAAAGGGCCTCTAGGCCTTGCGGTGAAGGCTAGATTCTTAGAAGGCTAGATTGATGGGTTAACATGAGACCAAGCTCACAATTCCTTTCTCACATGAATGTTAGGTGATAGGCCTACAAAACCAATGATTAGTCCTAAAAAAAGGATTCAATATTTTATGGATCAGAGATTTACGATGAAAAATTTTCAATGAGAAAACTACTTCAAAAACGTTACAAAAAATATGATTAAGTCTACAGCACAAGAAATTGGTTCCAAAAATTGATTGCAAATGAAATTATCAAGTGTCCAAGGCCTGCGTTAGGGTTCTAAAGAGTAAACAAAGGTTGCAGCTAGGGCTTTTTAGCCTCTTACGCTTGTGACTAGGACTACAAGCCCTCAAAATCCCACGACTAGGCTTAATAAGGCCTTTGGGGCCTGTGACCAAGCCTAGAGGGCTTTCCAAGTGACTTCAGATGATCAAGAAACTGCAATATGTTAGATTCATGCCAAGAACTTGCCACCGAATTTTGCAAACTGTTAGTCATCAATATTTTTTCACTATCTTTAGATGATTACAGGATGTTTATAGATTTCTAAAAACAATATTCCTTGAATATCTTGAGTTTTAGAAATCTCACTGCCTTCATTATCTTCATAAACCCATTTTCACTATTCCTTAGCTGGTCTTCTCAAAGTCACCCTGTTTCTATTAAGAGACTCATTATGGGCTTATGCCTCTCATCTTCATCCTTTTTCCTGCCTATAACCTCATTGGCATATTTTCCCCTGTCCATAAACTCCGCCTTCCCTCTAGGGTTTCCTATAGCTCACTCATTCCCATGTCCTTTTGGGCATAATAACCTATAACAATACTATGTTTTCAGTTGAAAATATCCAAGCCAAATTTCACTCAAAATCAGGTCAAAGGACCCTCCCTTTAGGTCATTAGGTTTTCACAGTGTTTAAGGTCATCCTTGGATGTTTCAAGCACTGCTTTTCCTTTTCTAGAATCTGGCTCAGATGTAATAGAATTTCAAGACATGGTTATTCAAGAAGGACGTAAAAGTTTCCAAAGAGGATTATCTTCTCAGTTCAAAGTCTGCAAATGAGAAAAAAGGAAATAGTTCATCACTTCTGCAGGAGTGTTGAAAGATTTATCAGTAGAAAGCACTGATGAGGTAGACTATCTACTCCTGAACGAAGACAAATTACAACAAAGGAAGGGGAACAACTTGGTCTTGTAGAGAACTAGGGTTTTTAACTCGATGGTCCAGTTAAGTGCCAAAATAGTGATCACTTGTAGAAAATGACATGGAGGAAGCACACAAGGCCAAGCATGAAGAAAGTCTATCAAAATAGATTGATGGAATATGGAAAAAGGTGAGGTGAATTGGACAGAAATTAATGAACTTGAAAGGGCTATAGAGAACTTAGAAGACAACACTGATGATTGCTGTGGAGACTGCAAACACTTAGGGTTTTGGAAAATATGGCCAGAGAAGGTGAAAAAAGTTGAGTTTTAAAGGTGGAAACTATAGAATATTTTGAAGATGCTGCTTTGTGTTTGAATCCCAGACTTGTCAAAATGAACTTATCATGCCTCAAGTATCTCAAAAGAAAGGCCAATTCAGTGACTTCAACAACCTACAAGGCAAAAGTGTCAAAGAAGGTTTGTAAGAAAATAAAAATACTTTAGACATTAGGAAGTGGTTTTTGCAAAGTTAAATTAGATCCATAAGCTTATAAAAGCCCATTTCACACTTCAATAAATCATTGTTATCTTTCAAAATACCAAGATAATTTAGAGGATAAGAATTTGTGAGTTTGCAAGCCGAATTTGGGCAAATTTGTTTGGCGTTGCGCACCTGGGAGTTGGCACTGCGCGATTATCATTTTTCCCCATACAAATTCTAAAGGGGTTGCACGCCTAGGAGGTGGCATTACGCTCTTTCTTGACAAGACTCTGCTAAAAACCCTTGGTGCTGTGCGCTCAGAACTGGCGTTGCGCGCTTAGACTTGGCACTGCGCCCTCAGCATTGGCGATGCGAGCTTGGACAGAAGGGGTTTCAAAGTCTTCTAGCTACTCAAATCACTCCTAATCACCTTCAAACTCTTGCCACAGTCATCCAAGAAATCTTAAAGTGGTAAGTACATAATATGAGCTCATCTTCAAGCTATTTTGATCATCATTTAATGAATGGAATGAAATTGTAGAAGAAACCCTAGGTTTTAAGCTTGAAATCACTGTTTTACCATTACTCCATCCTCCTTGAAGAAAATCAGTTACAAACAAGAGTCATTATATTGCTTGAGGGTTTTCATTCACATAGTTTGACCATTTCTCACTCATTCCCTTCATTTGAAAAACTACAATTTCATACCCTCCCTTCATCTCATTTCACATCAGCCCTAGGGTTTCCAAAACACAATTTACAATGTCTGAGGGTGAAGACAGTGGTGTGGAGGCACAAATTCCAAGGAGGCATGATAAAAAAGGAGGAAAGATAAACAGATTTGAAGCCCTCAATACAAGATAAATCATGGCATCTCCTCTTACTATTTCATGTTTCAAACATGTAGGCTACTTTGATTTTTTTGTGAAGGTGCAGCAAGTACAAAACCACCCTGAGCTAACAAGACTATTTATCATTAATTTGCATGAAAAACAAGTTAATCTTTCCAGGGTCACCTTTGAGTTGTCTACAAGTGCCATTGCAGATGCTACAGGGATACCAAGTGTGGGAGAAAAGTGGTTCAAGCAAGCAAACCTAGACATGAGTTACTTTGAACCATATCTTAAACCTAGGTATGAAGATGACCGCAGGTCCATCTTTCCTTTTTCTCATCTGCTTGATAGATATGCACCTATGATGAGGATAATAATGAAGTATTTCACATGTGAGGGATGGTTTTCCTACCTCTACTCATACCACATCCGGCTTCTTAGGCATTTTACTAGAGTAAGGATGCTACATATACCATATTATCTTTACCGAAGCATTGATAGAATGGCCTGTATAGTGCAAAAGAGAGACTATAATCAACAAATGCAGAGCTTGTTTCATCACTCACTTATCAAAATGGTGGTTATGCACCAAATACAGCAGAAAAACATTCCATGGGAAACCTTCATTGCCAATGAGGTTTTCACTACTCCACATGGCCATCATCAGCAAGATATCCCTTCAACATCTCATCCTCCCATTCTGAGTTCTCCATCACATCGCACTACTCATGCATCACTATCCACTCACATTCCTTCACCTCATGGTGACCCTTCCACATCACCTTTCCACAACCCTTCACCCTCATACCATGATGACACAACATCAAACAGTGATGAGAACAATGAGACAGATGGCACTAAAATAAGTGACATTGAGCCATTTCCTTTGACATACTGGAGGGGTTACAGGCATGTGTTTGCTACACTTGAGATGCAAGGGGCCATGCCTTCTACATCAAAAAAACATCTTGATAAGGGTAAGGAAAAGGTCACAGAGTAGGTCATTATTGAAGAAGAGGATACCCATGAAACTGAACAAGAGTTTCAACTGATTGACCTAGAGGGTGATGATGAGGGGAGGATAAAAAATATGCTGCTCAAAAGCAAGGATGCCAAGATTAGTGAGCTTCAAGTTAATCTTGGTAGAGCAAATAATGTGATCAACTATCTTGAGATCCAGAGCTCTAGAGTTACCTGCTAGATCCAGAGATACCTGCTAGATCGAGTGAGCTAGAACGCTTTTCTAAGCCCAGTACCTAATGCAAGATACATGTGAAAATAGATAACCCAACTATTATCAAATGAAATAATAACTTGACTCTATTATTCAGTAGAGTATTAAAGCATGATTCAGAATAACATTACCACAAGAAGCAGAAAAGGAACACCATCTCAAGATAAACCCCCAAAGTCTTTGATTTTATTACTGTAAAATAAAATTACATCCAACAACTTGACTCATAGCTTGCTTCAGATTTTTGAGAATCCTTGGGCTTCCTTATATAGAAAAATGAGAGCTCTAGATCCTCTCCAAGTGGAAAAATGGCTAGTTTGACTTGATCCAAGGCTTGATCTTTGTCAAGTTATTTTTATCCATTGATAACTACTACACAAATCCACAAATTGATTTAATCCCCTTGAAATTTGAGTTGGATGGGCCAAAATTGAACTTCTAGGTGATTTCGGTCCCTTGGAGAATCTTTAAAAAAATAGAATTGTCAAAACTTGTGCAAAATAATTAACCACCTAGTCCAAGAAAATCGATTTGTTGGAAAACTAGTCTTTCTAGTCCAACAAATTTATGAACTGGGACACTCTACCCTGGAAATGAAGTTGATCTTTGTCAAATTATTTTTATCCATTGGTAACTACTGCAAAAATCCACAAATTGATTTGATCCCCCTGAAATTTGAGTTGGATGGGCCAAAATTGAATTTGGGTGATTTCGGTCACTTGAAGAATCTTCAAAAAATTAGAATTGTCGTAACTTGTGCAAAATAGTTAACCACCTAGTCCAAGAAAATTTGCTAGAAAATAACATTTCTGGTCCAACGGATTTCTGAACTAGGACACTCTGCCCTGGAAATGAAGCTTTTTTAATTTTGACTTGAATTTTCCCCTTTGAAAAATAGGCTAAATAATTTTTTGATAGTTTTTCCACTTAGAGAGAAATCAATTTTTCTCTCATTTTATTTTTTTAATGATTTTTGGCTTTTTTTTTTCCAGAAAATTAAATAAAAACTCAATAGGGGATTACACATATTTTTCCAATCTCTAAGTGAGTCTAAAAAACATTTTGGCAATGGTGTCTAACTATGAGTAACCATTCACCAAAAATATTCCTAGACAACATTTTTACATCAAGATATTATAATAATCACCCATAGAAGGGGAAATTTACAATAGACATGACCACTTTAGACTCAACCAAATTTTGCGACACAAAACAAATGATCTAGTATGATAAAAATACATTGAATTGATAACACTAGGACTCACCTAATACCTTATAAGAGGATCCCATCCTAGCTTTGGGGGATGCTTGGGAGAAAAACTCTGCTAATTATTCGTGTTTAGAAACACAAATAATGTTAAGAATCCTAAGTTAGAAAACTACCTAGAGTGAAATCCTTTGTTAAGGATCAAAGACTTACCTAGTTGTTTTTACATGGCTTTATAGTCATACTAAAATCATTTTACAATAATACTGTAAAATTTTGGATTACAATGATGACAGTGACTTAAAAAAATTTCTCACTGTTGTGTACTTTGCTGCTTGGACCCGTTGACATGTACATGGTCAACAAGCTCACTTGCAAAAGATAAAAATCCTAAAAGGAAAGTGAGTCTAGAGGCAAAAGGAATGCTTGTGAGGGAAAAGAAAATAGACGATAAAGGCTTATGTGAAAAGTTTATAATAGAGTTCATAAGATCAAGATAAAGGGAAACAAGATCCCACAATGAAGGTGGGAAGAGACATAAAATTTTCTAATGCAAAATACACCACAAGAAAATTGGTGCACATTGGAAGGGCGAGAAATAAGGAGAGATAATGTTTGAAAGAGAAGAAACAAGGGGCTATATTACCCAAGAAGATCCAATGCAGAATCAATATATGTGATAAAACAAGGTAATTCTATTAATGTCCAGCAAATGACCACAAAGGTTAAGTACAATTAGTGTTGATACAATCTAGGAGTACAAAAGCCATTCCTATTAAAAGGAAGAGAAAATCATATCTATTCTAGAGGGAGCCTAATGTGTGATTACCATAGAAACACAAATGTGCAAACACCAACCAAAAACCAAAACCTCTAGATAATTTTCATGTGTAAGGGTACAAGGAAGATAGAAACCTAGGAAATATTAAGGTTCGGTGTTGCTATCATAAAATAAAGGAACCCTAAAAATAAGATTTCTAGGAAGTACACTATCTATTGAAGTTGTGTAAATTGTCCTACAATCTTAAACAAAATCTCAATAAGAGTGACTTTGGTGACACAAATTTGCTCCCATGATTTCTTGGATCTAGTGGTTGATATGGTGCTCTTCAACCCTTGCTTCTTCGTAACTCCCATCCACAAGTAGTACTGCATAGAAAGATGTAAAAACCTTGGTAGTGTCATGTCATGTGACTAGCAACAGGGGTTCAAGTGGGTAATATTGAAATACAAGATTATCAAGGTCAAGCACCACTAGTTAGGATATTGAAAGAACCTAGAGAATGAGTCAAAAGGAGATGGTTTGTTGATCTAGTTTGTTGAATTTCAGCTTGTTTCTTAATGTCAATGACTCATGTGTGTTATATATGCCATAGAAAAACAAAATAAAAATGTTCATTTACCAAATTCCTCTCATTTGGTCAAACTCTCAATTTCTATGGGGAGAGGCATGTATGACAATTGTTTACTTGCAAAACTAAAGTCCTCATAGGATTCTCAACAACATGACTCTGGAAGAAGAACTTATAGGAAAGAATCCCTGTCTGGATCATCTTTGAATATGTGGGTGTCCTATGTATATTCATATACCCAAGGATAAGAGAAAGGAGTTGGATCCTACTAGTCTAAAGGGCATCTTTTTCTGGTATAGTGCTTCATCAAAGGCGTACAGAATCCATATTAAGGAGGATCGTCAAATCAAAGTAAGTAGGGATGTCATCTTTGATGATAACATAACTTACAAGAAATCAAAGGATGTTCCAGTTGACTTTGATGAATAAGATAACCTATCTTTGAGGATATCTCAAGGGACAATGATGATCAGACATCTACTCAAGAAAATGTTGAAGGACCTAGTGAGCATATACTGTTGATTTTTGTAGCATCCGGAAGTTTTCCAAGTCCCAAAATTTGTAGGGAGGCTTGGACAGTAGCATTCCAAAGAACCCAGAAACAATTTGTGGAAATTCCACTTGGTTCAAGTCTTATTAAAATAAATAATTATTTTAATGAAGACACAAAGTCTAAACTTAGGGAAATGAAATAATTAAAGTGTATTAATAAGTTAGAGAGTGAATCTTCTAGAAAACATGGATCAAGTCAAGTTTTAATTTTAGCCATTCATTAATCTTTTAATCTGGGTTGTTGGTTCTCCAACAGGAAGATTATAAAAAAAGCCTTGAGGGTCACTTGGAAAATAAGTTGGGCATACACTCAGTACTCGAAGGAGATCCATTCTGATGTAGAATTTGATCTCAGTGGGAGAGTTGCAGGGAAAGAAGTTGCAGAGATAGAAGGAGGAGGTCAAGGGTGATCGAGAATAGGGTCGAAGGGCAACAATGGTTCACTGGAGGCAGCTTGTGGTTGCAACACAGAGACCCCACGCAGTCTCCATGCAGACTCACAGATTCCAGCGCCGGGACTGTGCAAAAAATCACATAGAGTGATGTAGGGGCATGCAGGGTTGTTTTGGGTGTCAAAGAATTGTCCGAGTGAGCTGGACATTCAATCTTGGGTGATTTAGAATTTATCTACCGTATATTTTCCCTGTAAAGATATCATTTTCTGAAGAATTAATAAAACCCTCGTCTGCTGCACCGGTTTTCCCACATTGGGTTTTTCCAAGGACAATTTTCCAAAAATAACTATGTACATGTGATTGATTCTTGTGTTTATGTTCTCTACTGTTTATCTCTCTGCATATATAATTGTGAATGTTGCAGTAGTATTTATTTTGATATTTTTCGGAAGATTTATAAATAATAACTTATTGAAATAATAAGTAGGAGAAATAAATCTATCACTGCAACTGTTTGTAAATCTTCACATATAAAACAATTAATTATTCTACAAAATCGAAAGACACCTACTTGGTTGAAAACTACTCTACAAGAAGAAGAAGGACTTACAACATCGGGTACCTCAAGAGAAAAGTAAAATACCGGAAAGGTATTCGGGGTATGTTGCATATATGACGAAGCTTATTAAAGTGGAAACTTCCTCCTATGAAGATGCAACTAAACATCAAGAGTGGAGGAATGCAATGTAGGAAGAATACCAATCAATCATGAAGAATGATGTCTAGGAAATTGTCCCTAGGCCAAGTGACAAATCTATAGTCACTTCAAACTGGATTTACAAGATAAAGCACGTCATGGATGGGAGCATTGATAAATACAAAGCAAGGTTTGTAGCAAGAGGCTTTTCACAGAAAGGATGTATTGATTACGAGGAAACCTTTGCTCCTCTAGCTATATATATAACAATATGATCGCTTGTTTCTTTGGCTGCTGCCATGGGATGGAACATTCATCAAATGGATGTTACGACCAAAATTATGAATGGGACCATTGATGAAGAGGTTTACATTGAGAAGCCTCAAGGATTTGAAATAAATTAGAGGGAGACTCATGTATACAAACTGAAGAAAGCTCTATATGGCTTAAAGCAAGCTCCTAGAGCTTGGTATGCAAGAATGGATGCATACCTATTGAGACTTGGTTTTACGAAGAGTTTTGTAGATCCTAACCTATACATCAGGGTGGTCCGGGGTGAACCAGTTATCATACTCTTGTATGTGGATGACCTACTTGTTACTAGAGTAGAGTATTGAATTCAAGAATGAAAGAAGCAGTTAGCAATTGAGTTTGATATGAAGTATTTTGGGATTATGCATTATTACTTGGGACTAGAAGTTTTGCAGAAGCCAAGTGAGATATATCTTTGTCAAGGTAAATATGTGATCGATATTCTTCAAAAGTTTGGCATAATGGATAACAAGCCTATGATGACTCCTATGACTACCAATGTAAAGAAGTTGAGGAGTTCAGAATCTAGTCTGGTTGATCCTACTTGCTACAGAAAATTTATTGGGTCTTTGATGTATCTAGTAAATACAAGACCAGATATTTGTTTTACAGTAAATGTTCTTAGTTAGTTTCAAATGGATCCAAAACATGATCATTGGATTGCAGCCAAGAATATCCTAAGATATTTGCGTGGAACTATACATCACTGCCTCAAGTATAGTGGTAATGAAATCCAACTCATGGGATACATAGATTCAGATTGGGGTGGCAATGAGACAGATGGAAGAAGCACAATAGGTGTATGCTTTAGCCTTGGATCCTCCATGCTCTCATGGATGAGCAGAAAGTACTATACAGTTTATTTTAGTGTCAAAGCTGAGTATGTTGCTGCAAATGAAGTCTGTCGAGAAGTTGTTTGGGTCAGGAAGTTATTATCAAATTTTTTCGAAGGACCACTTAGCTCTACTCATATACACTGTGATATTGAAAGTTGCATTATATTAACAGAAGACCAGGTGTTTCATTCTTGGACGAAGCATATCAAAAAGAAGTACCACTACACCAAAATTTTGGTACGAGATGGGGTCTTGGAGTTGCACTATATACTAATGTTCCTCCAAGTTTTCGGGACGAGGAAATGCAAGAGCGAGGATACGCACAAGGGGGATGTATATAAGAAACCCAAAAATTTAGGGAATTTTCAGGGAAACAAGGAGACATCAGAGCCATAAAAATTATAAAATTATTAAAAATTTAATATAAAAAAAATAAAAAATAAAAAAAAAATCCCAACAATATGTTAATAACTAAATTAGTAGATGGTAAATCTTATTAATTAAGAAATGCACATCTAAATATGATCATCATTTCGTATTAGACTACTGTGAAGTAAAATTATCATTTGACATTTCTGCAATCATCAATGTAAATCTAAAAATAAATTACTAAATTGAATCTATCATTTGACATTATGAAATGTTCCATTTAAATTCATCATTTGGCTATGGGCATTAATATTATGCAAGGTACATCTAAATTAAATTCATTATTTGACAATTGAAACTACACAATGCACGTCAAAAATTAAATTCATCATATGAAAATGGCATTTGAAGTCTAAAACAACCATAAAAAACTGAAAGAAAAATAAACATAGAAAGCAGTGAAATACAAAAATTGTTTTTTATTTAATTGTTATTAGCAATGGGACGCGTCCCTCTTGCATCCCCCCTGCATCCACTCATCCCCCCACAAGAGAGACACATTTCGTCACTAGAAAAACACCCCCTAGAGTTTCCCCAAGTTTTCCAAAAAAGGGGACGTGGGGAAAGTTTCCCCAGGAGTTTCCCCATCTCGGGAGCGTGGGGGAGCGGGGAAGCATGCCCCCCACCCCGGGGGACGCGTCCCCGTGGAACACTGCTATATACCTACTAATGAACAAGTGGCAAACATTCTAACTAAAGCATTTCCAAACAAGAAGTCAGAGTATTTGAGAGACAGGCCTGCTTTTGTAGACATCTCTTCCCTAGTTGAGAGGGAGTGATGTTGGATAGTTCTTGTCTTTATGGGTCAAGCACTAGACTAGGAATAATAGTTGTAAGTCTTAGTGAAGGCTGTAAAGAAAGAATGGAGTCTAGAGGATTGGATAGGCATCTTAGATTGGAACTTCTTATGGATTATAGAATCCAAGGAAAGAAGTTGTTAACCAATTCTCTTTGAGGATGAGCTAGGGCATCCAAGATAATAGTCAAAGAGGTCCAATATTCTTTAAGGATCAAAGATACGAATAGTCCTAAAAGGACACACCTTGTGGACATCTGGATGGGGTATGTGATCTAGCTGGATATTGTAGGCCACCTGCCTATTCTGCTTGGGGCCCCACCATTTTTTCTTTCAGTTTTTTAGTTTCCTTAACTATAGCATAGTTTACTATTTTTTGCAGTTTTTCGGGTCTTGAACTTCCGGAGCCATTTTGAGGCCCTAAACGACATTTTTTTTGGCATCAAACCTTTGGCGAATATGAGTCTTTCAAATTTGATATTCATGATTAGTAGTTGTAGTCCTTAGATAGATCTTTCTAATGATGTATCATGTGCGTGAAACAGAGATAGTATGCCAAAGTTACGACCCCGAGAAATTAATGTACCAATTTACCCCGACGCAACCCATATTCTGGCGTTTCATCTCTTAGGGTTAGGTTTTTGGATGTCTAGGGTTTTCCATTGTTTTTCAATAATATATAGGCCTTCGAGCCTCATTGTAACACAGAGTTCAGAGGCTTGTAGCCACCACATGTCTTCTCAGAGATAAGCTACCAGTGCCCTAGCTAGTTTATTTCCATTCTGTCTGTAAACAAATTTCAGTTCTTTGATATTAATGAAATGAAGTGTTATTTCCACTGCATTTCGATATTTATGGTTATATGTGTATTTTGTTGTGTTCCTGAATAAATCCGAATCAGTATGTGCCTTAGAGGTAGTGTGGCAGCTCACGCCAAGCCTCCCGTCATAATGCTCTCAAATAAGGATGAGTTTGTATAGTTAAGGCCTTCAAGGACAATGTTGATTATGATATAGATGCTTGACAAAGATGGCTTATCAATCTGACTCTTCTTATGAGAATGGTTCGAAATTTAGATTCTTTGTACCATGTAATGGATTATGAATACCTCCCTAGTTAAGAGAGAGTGTTGAAAATTGTAACTAGGTTCGGTCTTCATAACGACCTAAATTGTAATCATGACAATGTATATTCTTTATAAAGAGAGAAAAAAAAATAAAAAAATATATATTTTTTTATTTTTGGAGTATGGGTTTCATATTCAAGTTTGAGTCAAAAGCATGTTCTTCGTGCTTTTAGGTTTTCTAGGTCTTTCTAGGATAAAGAATAAGTTTTGTTGTGTCATAGCCCCATTTGAACTCATTGTAATAAAGAAAAATATTTATTTTGTCAAGGAAAAACCTCTTATAAGCCCAAGACCAGGTCGGCCCAAGTAGAAGATCAAGTCGTCCTTATGGAGGGAATTGGACCCTCGGGAAAGGCTATAAAAGGAGAGGAGATTGAGCCATTTAGCACTCTCATCAAGCACAAGTTCGATCTACAATAGAAAAGGTGAAGAAGAGTAGCTGGGAGGACGAAGAAGAGGAGCAAAATTTGAATTTTGAAGATAATATTTTCTTGTTTCGATTCTAGGGTTTGTGAAACTCCCAGTGAAGCTGCCAATTGCAGGGGTCGAAGTAAAGTGGCAATATCAAAGTTTTAGAAGTTGCCTTGAAGGAAATCTTATTGGGGACTAACTTGGGGCTTGGGGGGTTTGTTGGCTTTGGTCTTTGGGTCTTGGAAGTCTCTTTGTAAGCAAATTCTATATAAGAAGAGTAGCATTTTTCTAGGTTTTCCCCTTGGAGGGGTTTTTCCCTACCTTGAAGCCTATATCCTCTCTACTGTCTCTTTGTGATCTTCATTGTTTTTGGTAATTACTTGGTGAACAAAACTAAAGAAGTAATTAAAGACCAACTAACATCACAAGTAATTATCAAGATAAGGAAAATAAGTTATAATCTACAAGTCTCCAGATTTTCCATCAGTTCATTGATTTAATTTTGCAAAATAAATGTAACTAAACTATAAATTGGAGTAAGGAAGAAAGGATTCCTTCCAAAATGTCCATGGAAGGAGCACTATGAGGTCTTATGGAAGCCTATGTGCAAGAGCAACAAAAATATATCTCATGAGTGGATCATGTGCAAGGGAAGCTTTAAGGAAGGAGGCTACAATAGGTCATGTGCAAAATTGTGATAAGCCTTTTCAAGTTCTAAGGGTGAGTTCTAAGCGTGTCTACAAAAAAGGTGTGGCATGAACTTGACTTTGCACATAAGCAAAAAGGTGATTCATTAACTACCACTAAGGATCCCATCTATCACGGGTGGAAAATGTGCAAGGCAAGATCAAGCAAGGAGGCTACAATAGATCATGTACAAGAGTGTATTAAGCCCCACCAATTCCTTAATGTGCCTATGCAAGAGGTGTGACATGAACTTGCCTTAGCATAAGTGAAAAAGGACATTTACTAACTACCACTAATAATCCCAACTACCTAACACCCTGCTCAATATCAAGGGTTGGAGAAAAATCAAATATACACAAAAATAGAAATTAAGTTACAAATATTGGAAACATTAGCTATAAATAACACTATCAACAATGCTAATATTAATATGAAATCAATAGTTATTAATTTTTTGAGCGTATTTGGGTACACCTAGGTTAAAAAACAAAGCAATATATGCATTACTAGAGGCTAGCTTTAATAATGGAAAGATTTTAAGAAATAACTTTTAATAATTAAATAACAAGCCCAATACCTCTGCTTAAGTTTGTAGTTTGTGTATATTATAATATTTTTTAAAAAATCAATATATTAATTATTGAAATTATCTTATTAAGATTATGTAGAAAGAAACTAAAATATATATTTATACTTAAAAGTGATACATAAATAAAAACATAATATTTAAAATATATATTTCTTAACCAAATATAATAATATAATATTTATAATTATAAATAAACCCTATAAATATAATTATATTTAAACATAAATATATAAAATTAAAATAATATTAACAAATAATATTTTAAATTAAAAAACATACTATATAATTAATAGTAATGAATAAACCAAAATAAAATAATCTATATAAATGAAAACACAATTTTTAAACACAAATGAATGTACAAAATTAAAAATAATATTAAAAAAGTAAACAATTTAGATATTAAAAAACATAATAATCTTTAGAAAAATATAAAAATGGAATAAATAAATTCTAATGGTCCAAAATTTTCTAGCATGATGCTTTTATGGCAAATAAAGACAAACAATTCTCGTATGGCAAACCATACGACTTCCGAAAGCAATTTATCCTTTGTAAATTTATATCAAATCAATTATAAACAACAAATAATGAAATACCCTAATTAAATTACCCACACGTTTAATAATCATAAAGTGGATTACACATCAGAAATAGACGAGTGTCAACAAAATAATTAATTAATAAGAGTGATGGGATCTTAGGGCCTACCTCCATGCCCCATGCATTTAAGAATTAGCTCAGACATAAAAGGGGCTACATAGAATAATCAATTAAAGAGTGATTACGTGACTTTTATTTTTCGTGTCTCCTCTCCATCATTCCATTTACCTGCAAACCAGCCAGCGTCTCAGTCATAAGTTGGAATACTTTGTTATCAGAATGGAAACCAAACAAACTTAGGATTTATGAAAAAAGAAATATCATATTTAAATATTTCACAATGATATTATTTATTATTCAAACCTCGGGAAGGGTGCAGCAACATCCTAGGCAAGGGCAAGGGCCGAAGGTGACAATAAAGTAATATTGCCTCACGCCCACTACCACCGTTTTCTCAATTCTCAATTCTGTAAAACTGCAATCCAATCAAAAGTACCATCAAGCTGTAAATAATAGAAAAACAAGCCGAGAGTGTGCGCTCTCACACAGTACATCTATGGATTCCCCAAAAAAAAACCCTAGAAAACCAATGACCACTGAGGACGACTTAAAAAATAACTATTAACCTTTTGTGCGTGCGTTCACAGTTTATGGATCCATAAAACAAATTTTGACTTGAAACCGAAAGCTCTCCAGATTCAGCTGCAGGCACCTCTACATCTTCGAATGAGTACACCAATACCAAAGAACAAGACAAAGACAGATCTGTATCTTCTGGACCTTTATAGCATATCGTCTATGGCTTCTCGTATCATCTACCACCACCCTGGAACATTTCGCTGAATAAAAAGAAACTTACCTATACCCTGAGCAACTATGATTTCACATAAACATCAACTAAAAAACACCAAAATACCCTAAAAACACCAGAGGCTACCATATGACAAATGGAGAGGACAGAGGCATTATTCTAGAATCTCATTTATACGGAAAAATAACAAATGTATGGTTAGAGCCCAGAGGAAACCCGAAGACGGCGACTGCTTTTTCTCTAACCTTCAGCGTCTTTGGAGCATTAGAGATGTCAGTGTTGTTTCACTGCAGAACGTACCTAGCAGTTCCGTTAATTTGCATCAAAGCCCCATCACATCCCTTTATAATTCACATCAAAATCCATTCCTATCCGTCATCAGGTTATTCTACAATTAAATGCATAAGATGAAAACCCAATGAAACAAATCATACAACCTTTGCAAGCCGAAAAACAATTCATGTACTCTGTAGATTTATATCAAACAAATTCGAAACAAGAATGTGAAATACCCTAATTTAATTACCCTAAACTACCCACGACACTAATTGCTTTCGAACAAAATAAAAAAATGTAAAAGGCTCACATCAGGCGTCTAATAATCATAAAGTGGATACCCCGTACCAGAAATTAGAAATAAACAAGCGCCACACAGAATAATTAACTAGAGAGATTGGATTCTGTGGGCTCACCTCCATGCGTTTAATAGTTACCTCACATAAACGAATAATCAGTTAAAGGGTGATGTGATCGTCATTTTTCCATTCTTCCTTATCATTCCATTTACCTGCAAACATTGTCTCAGTCATAGGATAGAGTCAGTCATAAGATGAAGTGGTTTGTTATTAGAGGGAAACAAAAACAAATTTAGGATTTATGAAAAGGAAATATCATATTTAAATATTCACAAAGATATATTCATTATCCAAACCTCCGGAATGGGGTGCACACTTCACACGCCAACTCACCACGTTTTCTCAATTCTATTAACTGCAAGCCAACCATAACTACTATCAAGATTTAACCATAGAAATCCAAGCCCACAGCGTACGCTATCACAAATACATCCTATAGGTTCCCAAAAATAAGTTGTCTATTTAGCAACGGAATAGCCCGGACCGTAGTTTTGTCAGAATCTGGGCAACTAAAATTCACAAAATCAGGTAAAGTTGAGTGTTTGGAATCATTTTTGATAGTGGAAATAGATTCAGCAGTATCAAAAACCCTTGGGCACACAAAATACTAAAGTTTAACAACTGTAAACATGATTCTGATAAAATCTTTGCCAAATTTTATCAAAATCGCCAAATTATGAAACAAAACATTGCCTAGAAAAACTACAGCCCAAAAACCCTCAATGACCAATGAGTACGGCATAAAAAATTTATTTAAATGGATATTAACCTTTTTTTATGCTTTGTTTATAGATCCATAAAACAAAAATTGCGTAAAGCTCTCCAGATTCGGCTGCAGGTACATCGTATCTTGAATGAGTACAACAATACCCAAAAAACCAAGACAAAGAAAAATTTATCTAAAAAGACAGATCTGCACCTTTAGGGCTTTCGGGCATTTCGGCTATCGCTTCTCGTACCATTCACCACCAACCTCAACATTTCCCTGAATAAAAAGGGAAACTACCTATATACCAAACAACTATGATTTCATGTACATCATCCAAACACCCTAGAATGCGATTATATGAAAGAAACAGGGCACCAAAACTAGAGGCTACTGTAGAACAATGCAGGGGACAAAGGCATTACTCTATAAAAAACGAAGATGATCGTTGCTGGGCTTATACGGGCAACCAGAAGATGGCGACTGCTTTTCCCAGCGTATGTGCAGCAATGGAGATGACAGTTTTGTTGCAGTTAGCAGCTGTTTCCACTGCACACCTGCCCGTACCCAGCGGTCACGTCTCCATTCCGTCCTCCGAGGAACTTGTCAATTCGCATCAAAACCCCATCACATCAAAATCCATTCCTATCTATCCCTGTACAATTCACAAATAAATGTATCAAATAAAAACCCATTGAAACATTGAACGAAAGGACAAACAAACATTTACTACTGACCCACCAGTCTCATCTGCGAAACCTGTTGGATTTGGGTGGCCGTCAGTTGGATTTGAATTCTGCTCTCTCCTCCCCATCACACGATTAACACACAAATTGACACAACAAACGAACACACAAACAAAATGACATCCACAAATTGACACAACAAACGAACACACAGACACACAAACAAATTGATACGCACAGAAGAAAATTGAACAAAGGCACAGAACATCGAGGTGAGCTCCTCAGCACAACATTACATCACACCCAGAGAGGGAGAGGGAGAGAGGAACTGGTGAATCAGGGAGCAATGGAATAATGAACGTTTTATAACCATGATTGAACAGGGTGTGAATTAAAACAACTGTTGGGTTGAATCTTCCCAGGCCGCGCCTTGGATTCCATTCGAATTTTCCTTGTGGAGCATAACCAAGATGGCAGATTTCATGATGCTTTTTTAAAGATTTTTCTTTCGGTCTTCCATATCCAAACCTGCAATGCTTTTTTGTTCGCTTTTGGGTTTTTCATATCAAAACCTAACCGTTGAACCAAGCGATGCTTTTGTAAGATTTTAAGGTTCTCTCACATGAAAGTTAACCGCTACATCTGCAATGCTTTTGTGAGATTTTAAGGTTATCTACAGGGCTGGAATTTGAAAATAGGCATATTTATCAAATTTGACAGTTTTCACAATTTTTTTATTGGTTTTCACAATTTTTTTAAACAAGGATTTTAAAGGTTTCATAATTTTTTAAACGGAGCAAATCACCCGATGACCAGAAATTTGCCTGTCAAATTCCATTTCTGGTTCTCCATATCAAAACTTCTGACGGCTAATTTTTGTGAGAGTCGGTTCTCCAGGCTAATCAAATTTTACTCCGTTTATATATCTGATTAATTTATTGTGTATAAACTAATGGAATTGACTACTAAAGTGTTTTTTTTACTTTTAATATGATATATAATCTGACCGTGATCTAGTAATATTTGTTTGTAAAATGGAAATAAATTGAAAAATCCAAAAAAATTTTAAGTTCAAAACAAAAAATTTGGTTTTTATAAAAAAATGTTGAGTGAAACAAGAGCAAATCTTATCTAAGTAATTGTTATGGTGAGTCCTCAGAAGACATATCTACAAAAAATTGAGCAAACAAGAGTATATAGGTGAGACCTGTTATCTTTAATAAAACATGAGTGAAAGAAAGAAAATATTCAGACAAAACTAGTAAATAGATGCAAAAGCGGAATATCTATCTCAATGTTTCTGTCCCACAAATAGAATGAGCTAAAGAACTTTTTATGGAGAAGTCCCATAAAGGTATATGGGAAAAGAGTTGGGTAGAAAGAAGAATTAGGTTGAGAAATTCAACCCACTTGTGATTATGTTGAGGAATTCAACCTACCCAGATCTCCAAGAAAAATACATTAGAGCTAGCATTCAAAGGAGGACAAATATTCTTATTTCTCAATTAAGAACTAATCCGTGATCAACTTTTGTGTGAACACAGGCTGCCACCAATTAACCTATGGCATAGCACGTGTGTTCGTGGCATACTAAACAATACCCTTTAGTTTGACTACATATTGAAAAATACCTCTAAAAATCACTTTATTTAACCCCTATCAATACTAACCCATTGCATTTTCCTAATTTAAAAACCCCCTACTTTCACTAGATATTGTAGGTATCCATTTTTTCATTAACATTTTTTTATACTCCTTTATATTTATATCCTCATTATAATGACATGATGCCTCTTTTACCATCACCCCACATGTATCTTCACAATTCACCTTTCTACTTGTGATATAAATAAGAGATGCATATTAGTATTCCCACAATGTGATTACTCAATCCACACTCAAGCACATCCCACTATGATTTGTTGCATTTAATGTCTAAGGCATACAAAGATCAACCATGTTTTAGGAAGATTGATTATGTGCATGTCTATAAAATGACATAGAAATTGATCTATATGATGATGAAAAATCAATTGATCAATATTTATGAATATGTTTGCACCAAATAAGGTGTTCAATCACAAATCTAGACCTCTTCCCTTTGAAAGCTTCTTGTTCAAAAATCCAACTACAACCTCATGTACTCAAAGTAGTGTCTTATTATATATATATGATGAGAGTTATGGGAGACCCTCCTTTTGCTTTAATGAAAAAAAAACTAAAAATATTGTTCTTTGTTGTTTTTAATTTTAAATGTTTTAATGAGAGCCCCATGGTATATTTTTTATTAAGACATCATTTGGAAACGACCCATGTGGATGGCATTAATGGTTTTTTAAGCTTGGTGATGTGATTTAAGAGCTCTTACCGCTAGATTTCTTTGCTTTCAGATTATCAAAAGATTTGTAAGCATTGTAGACGCTTCCCCCAAGTTCAAAATGGCTGGTATTATGGTTGTTGTTTTGTGAACCTTCCCAACATCAACATGCTAGGTAGGTCTACCCCCAAGTTTTTCATTAAGCATCTTTCAAAGATGGATTTCTCACATTTGGAGGGATCTGTGGTGTCACAACACTATCTTGGTTGGATTGGAGAAGATTTAATAAGCCCAATATTCACTAGCTTAAGACAAGAATGTGTTTTCAAAATGATACCAGAAATTTCAAGGCCTATTTGGAAGCACCGGAGATGTAGTCATAATTACCGTAACAACTATACCAAACAACCTCAAGATTAATCTTCACTACACTTATCGTAACAACTATACTCAACAACCTCCTCAAGATGAATCTTCAAAGAACTACAAAGAGGACTATTGCCACCATGTCACGAAGAAGATTGTTGCTATATAGATGTCGTCGAAGTGTTATTGTGACAAAAGCAAGATCCGTCATGTTGTCATTAAACATTATGATACAAATATGAAACAAAAATAATCATCGACACATAGGTCACAATCTATAGATTACTCTCTTTGATAGTCTCATTATTATCTATCCACAAGATTATTATAAATGTCATTTTCAAATCAAGGTTCTCTTATGTCACCAAAGTCAAGACATCGTGACGATATTAAATGCTCAATCACCATGTTCAACCATACCGCTCAAGAATCAAATCTTGTAGCAACCAACTGAAATTTATTTTGTTAATAAGCTTTAGAACATGCTATCTATGATATTCAGATATACTCAAGGCTTATTTGCATCTAGCTAGACAACTCAATACATCAAAATCCTAGACAATTGTATACTTTAAGGCTTGGTCATTAACGCACAAGCACGTAGACTTCCATTAGTTCTTTTCTACTCTGCTTAAGCCCCTTGCTTTTGAACTTGTTCCGATTTAATCATGTCTAATTTTAATATTTTATTAACTAGCAATAGCAAAACAATACATAAAAAATACATCTTACTTTCCAAGTATTCAATACATGTCACTTTCCAAGTATTCATAAATGGTAAACCAGGTAGACCATCAGTATTGATTACAGTGCATAACCCCAAAGGAATCCAAGTATTCATAAATGGTAAACCAGGTAGACCATCAGTATTGATTACAGTGCATAACCCCAAAGGAATCACAGGAGTTGAACTCATGATATCCCACTTCAAAGGAATCACAGGAGTTGAACTCGTGACATCCCACTTCTGGGAAGTTCAATGTCTGACTCCAAGACCAATCAAGCCAATCCTCGGGGCTCAAAAATAAGATAATAAAAAATATTTGTATTTGGTAACAACGCATGATACGTATCATCTAGCTCAGAAAGGAATATAGGTTGGTAACAATTGAAGTAGACTTACAAATTAGCTAATTTAGACAGTTTCATTGTGGGAAAAATCAAGAATCTCATTCTAGATTATGATTCAAGTTGGGAATCAAACCCTACTTAGGGACTGAAATTTCCCAAACCGCTTTCCAGTACTAATTTAAATATGTAGACTATAGATTGGCACTCCCCAGCTGACATTATCAACTAGCACATCGGTAGCTCCAGAGTTATTGATACAAATGTGGATGCTTCTTCTCCCTCTACTTTTTACATCTATCCCTAATGACAAGTAATGGGCACTCCCACAGTATGTTGTAACTGGTGTAATTTTGAGCCCCATTGACCTATCTTTTTGTCGCCCACTGCCATTAATAAAACTAGTCTTATCTTATCTTATGTCGTCCGTTAATAGGAAATGGTACTGTAATGTAAAAACAATACTAAATAGCTAGGACTAACTCTCACCAATTTAGATCCTCATCTAAGAGTGAGCACTTAGTGCCTATACTTTCTTTTCTATATTTGAGGCCAATGTACATCGAGGAATTACACTGTACAATACAAGTATTCAAGAGACATCTGCTATCAATTCCATCTCAACAACACCAATCTCAGTTACATACCATGAACCACGTAATCCAAATTTACATCAAGAAATTAAACTGTACAAAACAACTATTCGAGCGACACCTACCATCAATTCCGTTTCAGCAAAAACAATCTCAATTATTTACCCTGAACCTCAAATACAGGAACATACTACACAAAAAACTTAATTTCATGGACCCAATTCCAAAAACCATAACACCCTATATCCAAAAAAACCTGAAACTAGAAAGTTGGACTATTGTTAAGGTAGAAACATGGACATAAAAACCATAATTAACAAATCAGACAAACCCTCCCTTTACAAAAACCATATGGTGTCATGCAAAGGAACAACATGACCACTACAACAGGCAGAAGCTAAGGCTGACCTCCCCAAAAGTAAAGATATTTAATTTCTCCTTTTAAATTAAATTGGTTTGCAGAGGTGGATGAAACAAACTTCTATGATTTTTATCCTTGTTTTATTAGACTTACTGATGTGGTCAGTTTGCCCTTCCCCAGTTGAAAATTAAGCAAGTAACTTACAATTATGACTTGCATAGTCTTGTATTTTTAATCAGTTCTATCCCTTTTTGAAATAAATAGTTTTAAATAAATAGATACTGTTATGGCATAGTTTACAGTTTGTCTATAAAGTCAATGCAATGAAGCAAAATGCTAAAACTATACTGACTATACTAAATGATTTCTTGCATATATGACAACATTTCACATTTTGATTTTTAGCAGGGGCTTGGTGAATTGTTTGAGGTCATTTGAACATCATTTTTCTTGCTTTTGCTAGTTCCAGAAGCTCAGGTTAGCGAGCTGAATAAAATTATCTCTTTACTCACGAGTCACTGTAGAGCACCGATAAACATGGTACTGAAACATGGACTAGTGGTCAAACGATTGGATATGGTGTTCTTAAATCTTAATTTGCATAGCTGGACACCATATATCCTGTAGAAAAGAGATATCTACATACAGTAGTACCAAATTCCAATTGAACTATGAAATCCTTAATTATTTATTTTTGATAATTTATTTATGTAGAGAACTCAGAGTTGCTTACTTTTTTTGAAAGACACAAGATGAGTGCCCTCATATGTTTAGTTAATATTCTTGTGGAGAATGAAGACGTGGTATGGGAAATTTGGAATTCTTCATATTGTGAATTCTTCAACCTAAGGGGATTGGAGTATATCAGGTATTTACCAGCTAAGGATGGAGTTAACATGTTCATTCTGGGAAATACCTTTGGACCATAAAAAACTAGGACCAAAAAATGCCTTCTCAATCATGAAGTTATCTCATTCTATCCCCGAGTTACTTACATTTTCTGAAAGACACAAGATGAGTGCCCTCATATGTTTAGTTAATATTCTTGTGGACAATGAAGACGTTATATGGGAAATTTGGAAACGTTTCTTCATAATGTGAAATGCCCCTCTACAGTTCATCAACCTAAGTAGACTGGAGTATATCAGGTATTTATCAGCTAAGGATGGAGTTAACATGTTCATTCTAGGAAATACCTTTGGACCATCAGAAATTAGGACCAAAAAAAAGCCTTCTAAATCATCAGGTTATCTCATTCTATCCTTTTCTCAGGGACAATATAAATATACTATCTTTATTAGTCTAATATTTATATTTATATATGGTCTAATCTTTATCTATGCTTGGAATTTTTCTCAGGGATCAATTCCTGCATAGATTAGATTAGTATTGAACCACGATATCTATCGTCATCTATTTAATTAGTTATTTTTTTTAAGCTTCAACAAAGTAATGAACTCAGAGTTACTTAAATTTTCTGAAAGACGCAGGATGAATGCTCTTATTTTGTTACAATTCTCGTGGATAATGAAGATGTTGTACATGAAAAGTAATTTGAAAACATTTATTGATAATGTGAAATGCCCTTGTACTCTCTGTAAACCTAAGTAGACTGGAAGGGTTAGTTATTTACCAACTAATGATAGAGTTTAACAAGTTCATATTGGGAATTGCCTCTGGACCGTTTGATATAAACTAGGACTGGAAAATGTCTTCTCATTTATGAAGTTATCTCACTTTACTTTTCTAATCTTTACATTTATATACGGTCATGCTAATGCCATATTAAGTTCGATGAAGACCTTGTACATTTCCCGTTTATGATTTACTATTGACTCAAAAAGTTCAAGATAATATGAGATTTGGGATTCATAAAAATCAAGTTGCAAGGTTGTTACACATTCATTCTCAAGCATTTTATTGAGATGAATTTGCTTTGCACTTTGAGGTTTTATCATGGTGAACTAGATTTTAGAACCAGACACATCCTTTGAGAATACATTTCATATCAGTAGAGAAAATAGAAGCCATACACATTCAATGTCATTTATATATTGACATATGTCCAGGTGTAGTTGAAACAGAATGATTATATAATGTGACACAAGACACATCTTTGGGTTTTAGAAAGTTCATGATATTTGCTGACAGCTTACGTATATACTCCATAACAAACAGTGTGTGGCATAGAGATGGCCAGAAACATGCCCAAAGGCCAAAATTATCTCAAACAGCTTCTATTCTAAAGAAATCTACAGAGTTGTGTGCATTGTGTATGTACTGAATTATAAATTTCATGAAGGTTGTGAGAAAGATCATACCCGAAGGCATATGGAGTGGAAGGAAATCACAAGCAAATTGTCTCAAAATCTTTCGTTGCTATTTGTTTTCACATGCAGCAAATGGAAAACATGCAAAAACAAATAACACATCTGTGAATTAGAAGAGAAAACATAATTGGTAGTACAGATGTTGTCTTGGAGAAAAGGGAAAGGAA
Source organism: Pinus albicaulis (assembly GCA_034641835.2). Taxonomy (NCBI): domain Eukaryota; kingdom Viridiplantae; phylum Streptophyta; class Pinopsida; order Pinales; family Pinaceae; genus Pinus; species Pinus albicaulis. The sequence continues at coordinate 963,193,896 of CM076577.1, forward strand.
GAAGGGAAAAAAGGCAAAAGTAGAAGGGAAGCAATTTACAGAGGTATGTATAACTCAACAGACTCCACAAAGGCTGTTTTTGAAAACAGCAAAAGGAAGAAGGAAAAAAGGACAAAAGTAGAAGGTAAACAAAAAAATACACATCTTTGTAGGGTACATGAAGAGTCCAAAGTGTACGTTCTTTGAATATATATGTGTGTGTGTGTGTGTGTGTGTGCTTTTGATTTCCTTCCACTCAATGTGCCCTCTGGTGTGATTTTTCTCACAGATTTTGTGGAGTCTTTGTTGAGTTATGCATGCCTGTGTAGATTGCTTTAGCCTAGTTTAAGATATTTTGCCCTTGCCCATAATCTTCATCGAAGGTTTAGCACAAAACAGATGTTGTCTTTGATGAAGATCATGGGAAAGGGAAAATTATTTCAAACAACATCTTTAACTAGGCTAAAGCAATCTACACAGGCATGTATAAGTCAAAGGCTCCACAAAGTTTGTGAGAAACATCACACCAAAGGGCACATGGAGTGGAAGGAAATCACAAGCAAATTGTCTCGGAGTCTTTGTTATCATGTGGTTGTATGCTCGTGGAAAAATAAAATTAGGCAAAAGCTAGAAGACAAAAGCAAAATACACATTTTTGTAGTGCACAGTGAAGAGTCCAAGGTGTATAGGCTATTTGAATGAGGAAGTAAAAATAATTCTTTGATAAATATTAAATATAATCTGCAAGAAGTATCAAACTATATTGTTGTACCATGGCTTGTATTAAAAGATAATGTAAGAAAGGTCGCAGAAGTAAAGGAAAGCAATCTAAAACATGAAAATATGACCAAACAAACATTAGGTGATGTTGAGGAAGCTAGTGCCAACAAGACAAATATTAACAAATCGGACCAAAGTTCAAGAAAATTCCAAAGTCGTATCTACATAAAGAATGATGATGGATTCAAAGTTCCAAGAACTACCTACAACTAGTGAAGAAGTCTGGAAGTCAATTAGCCTACAACAGTCAATTGTATATCCAGTAAGTGTTGCTTTTGAGTATTGACTCACACGAGTCTAACTCATTTGAAGAAGCGAACATAAAGCAAGAGTTGCAAAAAGAAATTCTAGAGGATTATACCGAGATACAGATAAATCAGACTTGGGAGCCTGTGTAGACTTTGAAGAAACTTTGCACTTGTTAGATGAATACAATTAGTTAGGCATAAGTGTGAGATTTATTAAGTGGATGTCAAAAGTGCCTTCTAGAATACAATTTTTGCAGAGGAAATGTATATGAATTATAGCTCATATGGACTGAGGTAGGCTCATAGAGCCTTGTATGCAAGCATTGATGACCAGTCAAGGATAATTGTTTTGAAAACCTGTCAAATTGTCAAAAGCAAAGGGAAGGATGAAATATTGATTGCATCTTATATGTTGATGGCATCATTTCAGTGAATCCAACTTCCAAGAATGATGGAAGTGATAAAAGATGAGCTTCCTGCATGAAGCTTTCGAAATGATAGCTCCAATGTATTTAGATTTTCCAAGCTAAGTATGTAAGGAAGATATTGAAATTTGAAAGACTCAAAGCTAGTGGATGCAACACTACACAGTAAATTGGCAGAAGTCTTATTTATCTTATCACTATTTCATCGGATTCAAACTGTATTGTTGGTGGCATGATATCATGATTTATGGCTTTCCTCAATAACTATTCATTGGAAGTCAGCAACATGGTTTTAAGTATGTGCACAAATATGACACTAAGCTGCTTGATCTCACACCCATTTATAAAGGATTTTGTGTTTCATGCCAAGACTAAGATGGTCATCATCCCTTATATCAGAGAGCAAGAACAAACCATGAATATTGACTTGATCTATTTCAGGTCTTAAATGCATAGTATTAAAAATCATCTTCACAACATGACTCATCTTCAGGCGTTTCTCAGGCGACACGGACACACAGACCATTGAGATTTGAAGCATTCCCACCATTTCCTCCTCGATGTTCTTGTACCTCATGAGCTCTAGATCAAATACCCCAGTTGTCCATTCTTCCCTCACAATAGACTGTACCTACTTGGGAAGATCTATGCTTTCATCCGGTGCGTGTAGCTGAACAGGGGCTTTCCCAGTAAGAATATCTAGGAGTAGCACTCCAAAACTATATACATCTGCTTTCGGAGATATCTTTCTTGTCTCGCCCTGTTCTGGAGCCCTGTATCCCGCAGCTCTTGATGCAGTAGATGCAGGACTAATAAGCACAACAAGACCAAAGTCTGAGATACAAGCATTCCCACTCTTATCAAACAAAACATTGGAAGACTTGATATTCCCGTGATATTCCCATGGGCTAGCTTGGGAGATTTACATGAGTGGTGAGTGAAGGTCAAACCACAGACTGCACCCAATGCTATCTTCATTCTAGTTGTCCAGTCAAGAGGAGTTCTCTCAAGACCACGATTTCCTGCAACAACACAACAGAGAAATGAATCTAAAATTGGTAAAAGAGGATCAATTTCCAGGCACAGTTCTATGATCCAAACTTACATCGAAGTTGCATTTGATGGCTTGATATAGGGCCAAAGATAAAAAGACAAACTGAACATGTGATAACATTCAATATTCAAAATGGCATCAAACCAATTTTCCAGTGAAAGAAGAACAAACAATCATCTTCATGAAATATTTTCAATTATGAAAACCAACTTCCATTTTTTTATACCGAGAACATATAATAATCAATAAGGCAACGAGGGAATACAACTAAAAAGGAAAGAAGAAGCACGATGAACATACCATGCAGAAGGGAGTATAGACTTCCATTTGCCATATAATCATAAATAAGTAACTTCTCATCTCTTGCATAGTAATAAGCCTTTAAGCTCACTAGATTCAAATGCCACAACCTTCCTAAGAGTTCCATATGTTGTTCGAAATCTCTTCTCCCTAGACCATGCACATCCTTCAACGTCTTCACAGCAACAATGTTAGCATCTTCCAACACAACTTTATATGCAATTCCAAAGCTACCCTTCCCAAGCATTTTAGCGGAAGCACAGAGAAGATCTTCCAACTCAAATTGTTGAGTTCCCTCAAAGAAAACCAGTTTACCCCTCTCTGCAGCACTTGATTGCTGGGGATACAGGCTTGAAGAATAAACAATCTTCTGTGTTTCTAATCTCCTTCCATGATTCTCATCCATCATTTTCCGAGAGTACTTTCTCCATTAATAACAAAGTAAAACACAGGCAATTAGCAATAACAATGCAAAATCTCCAACCACAATGATAATAAAAACACCCCTGCTTATTTTGTTTATGCTTTTATTTGTACTATGTGCCATCTCAGGCTTTGAACTTGGAGTTGAGGGCACAATACTTGGATCTTGCATCACAGGGCTGGAATTCACAATGCCTCCTGGAGTGGTAGGATTACTGATTATGCTCTTACAACTTGGCAAGGGATTGCCACAAAGAAATAAATTCCTTTAAAATGCCGAATAAGGAAACTTGGACAAAGATCCAGGGATGGCCCCTGTGAGATGATTACCAGAAACATTAAAGTCTTGAAGACTGGTCATGTTCAAGGCTGTGATAGTACTAGAAAATAGATTTGTTTCCAGTCTCAGAGTAAGCAAATGGCTAATCAAATTCAAAGAAAATGGTATCTCACCAGTTAAATTATTGTTTGAAACATCCAATCTCCAAAGCTGATCTCTCCCCATTTCTATCAATATAAGGATACCAATACCCCCAACATTGTAGTAACAAGGGAGACAATTGAGCTATAATAAGATGACAACACAATAAATAAATAAATAGAAGTACGGTAAATAAAATAATATACAAATTCATATTCAAGTTTAGTCTAAACTATTAATTAACCACTAATTAACACACCTGAAGTAGGAGTTGTACTTGTAGAACCCCTATGTAATACTGTTGGTGATGATGGCACTAAGAACCTAGTCAAACTTTGTTGGGACTTGTCATTGGTAGGCTTCTTAGGTCTCCCAACTATGCCACTCCTCAGCCCAATCTCCTGATGTGAAGCCTCATTTGTAGTAGTAGTAGTGTGCTTCTTTGATTTCATGTGTTCATTTAGAGAACTGACAATATTACCACTTGTCGGAACTAAACAAAACCATTTATTGCATCGTGTACATTCGACTCTCACTTTTTTCATGTCCTTATAGTTTGCAAGTGTTGCTTCCACCACCTTGAACAAATTAGGCTCTTGTGTCTTGTTGAAATCATCTAGAAGTTTGATTGCTTGATCAATATGAAATCGATCTCCAACCACCGTTGTTTGTTGTACTTTGTTACATGAAGGAATTTCACTACCACTTGGCATTGAAAGGCGTTGTTGATGGGACGTTGTTTTCATATGATGGTTTTTGAAGTTGCGCATTGTTCGCGTTACCAAGGATACATCACCTGTTCCATAATCAATGCCACAAATTTCACAATGGATCTTTATTTTAGATTCTCCCTTTTCTGAATATACTTTGAGAGTAAGTTTCTCATTGACAAAATCTTCCATTAAACTTTTCACTTTTTTTCCCAAGATGCCAATACACAAGGATCAATAATTGTGGCTTCTTCCACTGACAAAGGCATATTTTCAACTCTTGGTTGTTTATGCATAGGTTCCTCCAAATTCTCTTCAATGTTTTCAAAGATTGGTATTTCTTCCACTGCATTTGAACCCCTTGTTTCCACATCAAATGTGCCTAGTTTCCTCTTGATGCCTAAAAGTGTTGTATAAACTTCCCATTTCTTCTCTTGCTTTGGATTTAGAGCTACTTCATCCTAGATAAAATCAAAAGGGTATTCATTGATTCCATCATCCACAATTTCATCACGGATTTTAGCAAATGTACAACCTTTTCGACACCTGACAATGCCAATGATAGGTTTCTCTTCATCGATAGTAATTTTATAAGACAAGTCCATCTATTTTTGCACATAAATAAATGAAAAAGTAAGTAAAATTCCACAAACATATTGGTTCATTATGAAAAAAAGAGCAAGGAAGCAAGGTATGCACTTTCAATTCAAATCTCCAAAAAACATGAATAACTCTTACTATTGCGATGAAACACTTTGATTCAAAATGTACTATCGATGGATTCCTCAAATGAAACTAAAAATAGAAATAAAAAAAGTACTAAAACAGATTTTAGAGTTGATTTATTGAGTCAAACATTGACAAACTGATAAGCAAGCTTAGGCCCTAAATCTGCCTCAATTTTGGCCTTATTTACATCATTTTCTATGTCCTAAAGAGGTCAAAACTGTGTCAAAACCAAACCATCGTAGCTTTTACTGTTCATTGGTATGAAATGGATTCTAAAGTTTTGAATTCTTTGAGACTCTGCTCATCTAGGTCTTGGCTCTTAGTTTCCCACTTCTGATTTTTCTTTGATATATAGAGAAATTCTTCGTATTTTACTGATTGAGAATAAAAGAAATAGAAAGGCAAGATACAAAGATTAAGTGTTCATTTATGCATGCAGTGACCTGATGTAAATTGTTAAGTTGAATCAGCTTTTATATTCCTCGATAATCCTTACTCTTGCGTACCATATTGACTTGGCACAACCACTTTGTACTGACAATGGATATACTATCTTTAGTCCTTCCGACATACTTTTGTGGTTTATTCTTGGACATTAATAAAATGTATTATCTCTCTTATCTATATCACATTTATAATAGTAAGTTTGATCGTTTGAATCAATACCTAACATAGCACAATGAAAATACCTAACATAGCACAATGCAAATGATTGCATATAAAAAGATTCATTACCTAATCCAACATGATCCAAATTATTGGATATAAGAAGGTCTATTACATGTTTATCCTTTAGTATGTTGTGTCCTCTAAGCAAATAATCAAAACTTTAATGTCAAATCTTGTGGTGTGCAAGTCATTATGTACATAACTTGAAATTATGAAGTAATAATTACAACATCTTATCACCACTACGACAGTATGACATTAAATTCTGAAACTTATGTCCAAAATAAAATTATTCCTCTATTTCTTGGCATATGAGATGTTATATATCTATGTCATATAAATCTCCAAAGGAGTGAGTTTGAATGCACCTTAGACACTCCTTAATGTAAACTCTAATCTCTGTTGGCTCAATGATCATGTGCATTGCAAATTTGACTGTGCGTTAGAAAATCTAATAGTTGTTCTTTAGCAAAGCACAGAACAGGTTCCATAACATTTAGCATTGTACATAAAATTGAATGAGTAGCCAAGCATATTAACTGCACACTGTTAATAGAAATATAGCATTCAATGTCAAAATACTGGAAGTATAAAAAAATACTTCAGCTGTTACAAAAGTTTTTGAATTCAATAATAATAGTGATGATACAGTTCAGTGGATAGTGTACATATTCAACATTTTCTGAATGCTGAGCATATTCACATTTCATTAAAAAATTACCTGCCATGAAATCACTCGTTCTATTTGAAGCAGAAATTTTGAAAGCTTACAATGCACAATAAAGTATATCCTAATATAGGTAGTGATTTTGACACATATAATTTGGATAGAGGCAATTTCTTAATTAACAATAGTTTCATATTTTCCAAGGATATAATTTGGGCAGCATCAATATATAAATGATAGTTTTGTAATTTTGAAGTATATTATTCATGTTTTGAATGTGTTTATGATATTTAATAAATATGGATTGAATTTTTTCATAATGTTACCGTAATAAAATATTTCAATGCCCAAAGAATTATTGTCAATATTGTTGGGCATTAGGCTAGTTCCATGCCAACAGTTGTCCTATTTGAATCCCCCTAAATAACGCATTCTGGTATACACTGACAGGTTTAGTAGGGATGCCATCCACAAATGTGGACAAGCATCCCTAAGGTTTCCCCACAAGGTTATCCTTGAAAAGAAAAAGAAGGCTAGTTGCTTTTCCTAAGGACAGAAAGATTGAAGGGAAACACAGTGTTGTTAAGGGCTCGATGATATTACAGGTAAAATGCACTCTGCAAGGATAGTTTACACGAAGACAGGCTTGTTAGTTGTCATTAAGATCACATCCTACATATCCTTTCCAACTTGGAAACGAAGGGGAGATACTAGCTCTCCTTGTTTTAGGACGGTGGATCCTATGTGACCACTCTATGACTCCTAGATATCACAATCTTCATATGCATTTTGCTGTTTAGAAAATGCTGTAACCTAGAAAGATCACTCTCCAAGGATATTTTACAGGGAAATAGGCATGTAGTTGGCATTATGATCACATCCTACATATCCTTTCCAACTTCAAAACGAAGGGGAGATACTAGAATTGTTAACTTGTCTCTACTCATCCTTGCCTCAATTAGAACTGAAACTCCCACTCGTCTTAACAAAATTTATAACTGCCGATCGATTTGTAGTCAAACTGAAGGAATACTCATAACTGGTCCTCCAACTCTATGCATGGATTCTCCAACTCCATGAACTCGTCCATGGTCAAAGGAAAGACAAACTTGGTCTTTCTGGCTAAGACACAAGCCAGAGAATAACTTCTCTCACTACACCATTCAACATTTTATGAATGCTGAGCATATTCACATTTCATTAAAAAATTACCTGCCATGAAAGCACTCGTTCTATTTGAAGCAGAAATTTTGAAAGCTTACAATGCACAATAAATTATATCCTAATATAGGTAGTGATTTTGACGCATATAATTTGGACAGAGGCAAATTCTTAATTAACAATAGTTTCATATTTTCCAAAGGATATAATTTGGGCAGCATCAATATATAAATAATAGTTTTGTAATTTTGAAGTATATTATTATTGTTTTGAATGTGTTTATGATATTTAATAAATATGGATTGAATTTTTTCATAACGTTACCGTAATAAAATATTTCAATGCCCAAAGAATTATTGTCAATATTGTTGGGCATTAGGCTAGTTCCATGCCAACAGTTGTCCTATTTGAATCCCCCTAAATACGCATTCTGGCATACACTGACAAGTTTACTAGGGATGCCATACACAAATGTGGACAAGCATCCCTAGGGTTTCCCCACAAGGTTATCCTTGAAAAGAAAAAGAAGGCTAGTTGCTTTTCCTAAGGACAGAAAGATTGAAGGACAACACAGTGTTGTTAAGGGCTCGATGATATTGCAGGTAAAATGCACTCTGCAATGATAGTTTACAGGAAGACAGGCATGTTAGTTGTCATTAAGATCACATCCTACATATCCTTTCCAACTTGGAAACGAAGGGGAGATACTAGCTCTCCTTGTTTTAGGACGGTGGATCCTGTGTGACCACTCAATGACTCCTAGATATCACAATCTTCATATGCATTTTGCTGTTTAGAAAAGCTGTAACCTAGAAAGATCACTCTGCAAGGATATTTTATAGGGAAATAGGCATGTAGTTGGCATTATGATCACATCCTACATATCCTTTCCAACTTCAAAATGAAGGGGGGATACTAGACTTGTTAACTTGTCTCTACTCATCCTTGCCTCAATTAGAACTGAAACTCCCACTCGTTTTAACTAAATTTATAACTGCCATTCAATTTGTAGTCAAACTAAAGGAATCCTCATAACTGGTCCTCCAACGCTACGCATGGATTCTCCAACTCCATGAACTCGTCCATGGTCAAAGGAAAGACAAACTTGGTCTTTCTGGCTAAGACACAAGCCAGAGAATAACTTCTCTCACTACACTATTCAACATTTTCTGAATGCTGAGCATATTCACAATTCATTAAAAAATTACCTTCCATGAAAGCACTCGTTCTATTTGAAGCAGAAATTTTGAAATCTTACAATGCACAATAAAGTATATGCTAATATAGGTAGTGATTTTGACGCATATAATTTGGACAGAGGCAATTTCTTAATTAACAATAGTTTCATATTTTCCAAAGGATATAATTTGGGCAGCATCAATATATAAATGATATTTTTGTAATTTTGAAGTATATTATTCATGTTTTGAATGTGTTTATGATATTTAATAAATATGGATTGAATTTTTTCATAACGTTACCGTAATAAAATATTTCAATGCCCAAAGAATTATTGTCAGTATTGTTGGGCATTAGGCTAGTTCCATGCCAATAGTTTTCCTATTTGAATCCCCCTAAATAACGCATTTTGGTATACACTGACAGGTTTACTAGGGATGCCATCCACAAATGTGGACAAGCATCCCTAAGGTTTCCCCACAAGGTTATCCTTGAAAAGAAAAAGAAGGCTAGTTGCTTTTCCTAAGGACAAAAAGATTGAAGGACAACACAGTCTTGTTAAGGGCTTAATGATATTGCAGGTAAAATGCACTTTGCAAGGATATTTTACAGGAAGACATGCATGTTAGTTGTCATTAAGATCACATCCTACATATCCTTTCCAACTTGGAAACGAAGGGGAGATACTAGCTCTCCTTGTTTTAGGACGGTGGATCCTGTGTGACCACTCCATGACTCATAGATATCACAATCTTCATATGCATTTTGCTGTTTAGAAAAGCTGTAACCTAGAAAGATCACTCTGCAAGGATATTTTACAGGCAAACATGCAGGTTAGTTGGCATTATGATCACATCCTACATATCCTTTCCAACTTCGAACGAAGGGGAGATACTAGCTCTCCTTGTTTTAAGATGGTGGATCCTGTGTGACCACTCCGTGACTCCTAGATATCACAATCTTCATATGCATTTTGTTGTTTAGAAAATATGTAACCTAGAAAGATCGGAGATTACTGCAATTTAATATTGAAAAGAAGATTTGAGAATTGCATAGCTCAGTTGCAGATATGTTAAAATCACCAATTTTAGGTTACTGGTGATAGAGATGCAATAATAAAGGGGCACTGCAAGGTTTGGTTGTGGGCCCTCAAGTTGTACATCTCTTGGGTCAATTTTGAAAGGACTTTGAAGGAGAAACCTCAGTTTTGCTTCATCCTAGAACTCTATCTATCATGGAGAACAATAGTACTAAAAACTTACAGAATAAGCCAGTGATGAAGGTATTAACTATTTTTTTAACAGATGTTAAATTGATTACATGCAGTGTTTTAATATAATTTCACATCGTGTGATTGAGAGATTTGACATATACTCTATTCTATACCCTGCAGTCTACAAAAATAAATTTTGACAATTGTTTACAGCAGACACAATTGGTAGCTGCAAGATCAAGAGGCACCGTCCTCTCTGCAAATGATGCTTCAGTAACCAACAATATATTGTCTGATCATGTTGCAAAAAGTCGGGAGATTGTTGTGACTGTTGTTAATAATAGTAGAGAAATGAAGGACAACCAGCTTGAAGAAGGAGAAATCCCCTTCGGCCAGGACCACAAATCTTACTGTGACCCCGATGTTGCATTTTCCTACATTGTAAGTGCCCACGATGTTCTTTTCTAACTGCACTACAAAGTGATGAAAAGGGCCATAGTTTAATTGTTGCATTCCATTTAAAGGCTGCATGCTGAAATCACAATGCCTGCGTTAAAAATAAATGGTCGAATACAAGCCTTGGAATAGTTCCTAGGTCTTTAAATACCATCTTCATATCTAACATCTATGTCAATGGTTTTGTTGTTGCTCAATATAAAAGTACAAGTTCTCTTCTTGCTAGACCTGAGATATTGTTTTTTCGGGGTTGATGTAGGATGCGAAACTGCAGAACGTTCTGGGTTACTGTCAAAAGGAATTCAAGGGTGAAATTTCAGCTGAGAATTTGGGTGAGTAGAAGGATGTGGCATCAACAATGTGTTGGTTGAATAACAATTCCTCTTTGCCATTTTCCCTCCATGTTGGAAACATTGTAGTGTTCATGTAGAAACATAGACAATGGCCAACAAATATATACACCATTTTGAAATGAGATAATGGCTGTTATTTTTTGTCCTTTTAAAACTATCTTTGGGTTTTCTGTCACAATCATTTGGCATACAAACTAGACTACTAGTGTATTCTTAAGCTAAAATATTTTCTTCTCAAACAAAAAATTATTTATCTAAATTGACAAGTTGCTTGTTATATCCTTGTAACTCAGAATTTTCTTTCAGTGACTGAATTCAGTACTAGGCATGTAATCCTAGTCCTTGTTCCAAATGATAACCAGGTTTATGATCTTCCATGGTAAATCATTATGGATTTCAGTGTAATAGAAGAATGAATTCATGCCTTAAGCACATTCATTTCTTTCAACGGAGTTGTTTGGATGCACTTCTGTACTTGATAATGCAAATGAAGTTATAACAAATAATCAGATGGTACCATCGAAGATTAAGGGAAAAAAAAACCATATCCTTAATCTTAAATATCTGAAAAAAACCTGCTATGAATTGTGACTATGGACATTCTTCAGATGGTTTAAGGCGGAAACTAATCACCTATTTCTGTAGTTCTTGGCACGAGATGGCAAGTTGCTCTAATTATAAGTCGATCTGCTCGAATGCTCAGTAGATCTCTTGCTGAGTCGTTCTCTTCCTCTTGCTGAGTCGATCTCTAGGTCTTCCTATTGCTGAGTCGATCTTCAGGTTGAAAAAATCTCCTCCCACTCTCCTCTCTGCAATTTCGTATGTATTTCCCTAACCCACTCAGGGACCAACCCCCTCTCACAGACCAACCCTCTCCTCTGTGCGATATTTCCCTAAACCTCTCACAGACCAACCCTCTCCTCTGCGCTATATTTCCTTAACACTCTCACATACCAGTTGAAGCAATCACAGCTGAGAACTCAGAATCGTGTTTACCTCCCTAACCCCGCTCCTCCAGTCCAAGCCAGTCCTCCGCTCGATATTTCCCAGCTAGGGCCAACGTCAAGTCCAGATTGAAGCTTTCTCCCTGTGATGGTGAAATGGCTCATAAATGTCTGTTCCTGATGGTGAAATTGATCATGAAATTGATGGTGAAATGGCTCATGAATCTCTGCTCTGCTCCTGATGGTTGATGGGAACCCTAGACCAGTCGAACCAAAACTCCAAGCAAAACTCAAAATCGCATCTACCTCTCCTCCCATGCTCCTCCGCGCTCTTTGCATTTCGTCTGCTCCTGATGGTGAAATGGCTCATGAATGTCTGCTCTGCTCTGAACCCTACACCAGTCGAACCAAAACTCCAACCAAAACTCAAAATCGCATTTACCTCTCCTCTCATGCTCCTCCGCGCTCTTTGCCTTCCCACCTTCCCACGACCTTCCTAACCACGCTTGGCCAAAAAAATTAAAAAAAATAAATCAAAATATTTATATTTTTATATAATAAATAAAAAACCCCCTCCCCTCTAGTTATAGAGGCAATATAATGTTTTTTGATTTTTTGAATTTTTTTACCCCAATATGAACGCACGTGATATAATATCGGTTTGTCAGTGACGCCCCCGTGAGGGGCGTCACTCAATTAACCTATGGCATAGCACGTGCATTCGTGGTATACTAAACAATACCCTTAGTTTGACTACATATTGGAAAATACCTCTAAAAATCACTTTATTTAACCCCCTACCAATACTAACCCATTGCATTTTCCCAATTTAACAACCCCCTACTTTCACTAGATATTGTAGGTATCCATTTTTTCATTAACATTTTTTATACCCCTTTATATTTATATCCTTAACATAATGAGATGATGCCTCTCTTATCACCCCACATGCATTCTACAATTCACCTTTCTTCTTGTGATATACATAGGAGATGCATATTAGTATTCCCACAATGTGATTACTCAATCCACACTCAAGCACATCCCACTATGATTTGTTGCATTTAATGGTCTAAGGCATACAGAGATAAACCATGTTTTAGGAAGATTGATTATGTGCATGTCTATAAAATGACATATAAATTGATCTATATGATGATGAAAAATCAATTGATTAATCTTTATGAATATGTTTGCACCAAATAAGGTGTTCAATCACAAGTCTAGACCCTCTTCCCTTTGAAAGCTTCTTGTTCAAAAATCCAACTACAACCTCATGTACTCAAAGTAGTGTCTTATTAAGGTGGAACAACAAAAGTTACAGTTTCAGAGAGTTATATAGAGAGGAAAAGGCAAGGTGAGGATGAGAGTTATGAGACCCTCCCTTTGCTTTAATGAAAAAAACTAAAAACATTGTTCTTTGTTGTTTTTAATTTAAATGTTTTAATGAAAGCCCCATGGTATATTTTATTAAGACATCATTTGGAAACGACCCATGTGGATGGAAATAATGGTTTTTTAAGCTTGGTGATGTGATTTAAAGAGCTCTTACCGCTAGATTTCTTGTTTTCAGGATTATCAAAAATATTTTGTAAGCATTGTAGATAGTTTCCCCCAAGTTCAAATGGATGGTATTATGTGGCTATGTTTTGTGAACCTTCCCAACATCAACATGCTAGGTAGGTCTACCCCCAAGTTTTTCAGTAAGCATCTTTCAAAGATGGGATTTCACATTTGGAGGGATCGGTGGTGTCACAACACTATCTTGGTTGGATTGGAGAAGATTTAATAAGCCCAATATTCACTAGCTTAAGACAAGAATGTGTTTTCAAAATGATACCAGAAATTTCAAGGCCCATTTGGAAGCACTGGAGATGTAGTCATAATTACTGTAACAACTATACTCAACAACCTCAAGATTAATCTTCAGTCATAATTACTGTAACAACTATACTCAACAACCTCAAGATGAATCTTCAATAGTGTTCACAAAAGGGGATCATTGTCACCATGTCACGAAGAAGATTGTTGCTATATAGATGTCAAGGTTATTGTGACAAAAGCAAGATCCATCATGTTGTCATTAAACATTAGTATACGAATATGAAACAGGGTCAATCACTGACACATAGGTCACATTCTATAGATTACTTCCCTTGACAGTCTCATTATTATCTATCCACAAGATAATTATAAATGTCATTTTCAAATTGTAATATTCCCAATTAGCCTTGCTAATTGGAATATTTCATTTTTGTTTAATTTTGCCGCTTTAGTTGGGAATAATAAATAAAGTGAGAAATAAGAGGGGTCACCTCACTTTAGTCACCTCACTTTATAAAATAAAGTGTTTTCCTAGTTGATTAACGTTATAACTTAAAGAGGGGCCTTGGGGGGTCCACACGTATATGATGGGGGGCCTCACGCTGACCCAAGGGTAACTGCAAGGTGAAGGACGCAGTTAAGGTTTTGGAGGGAGTTTAGCATTATAAAAGGAGGGGGTCTCACCTCATTTGGGGCATTCATGATTTGATATTATGTGATGATAGTCAATCTTCTGTCTCCGTCAAAGACGCTATTGTTTAGCTCTGCCTGGCAAGACGTTTAGTGCACAAGTGTCTCTGGTCGGAGATCTCACCCTTAGCCTCGGGGGACTTCGAGTGCCTGCCCTGGTAAGGTTCTAGTTTCACCCTTAGCTTCGGGGGACTTCGAGTGCCCGCCCTAGTAAGGTTTGTTCTGAGTTCTATCTTTCAGTTTCAGTAGCAGAGTAGCAGCAGATTCTGGTGCAAATCTGGAGAGGGAGAAGCCCTCTTGTGGCTGCGCAGTTCAGAGAAGGAAGGACGCTGTCTCATCAGGAGAGAGGACGCTGATCCATTCAGGAAGGTGAGGACGCTGTCCCAGGGAGGACGCAGTCCAGATCTGAGCAGAGAAAACGCTGTCCAGGAGGAGGAAGAACGTTGATCAGTCTGGGAGTGAGGACGCTGTCCATTTCTGAAGAGAGGGTTGCAGATCTGAAGGCATATTGATAGATCCAGCCTTGGAGAGGATAGATCTGAGCAGATAATTGCAGATCTGGTTTTGTATGTTGCAGATCTGGAGGTTTAGCACCAGATCCAGCTTGGGAGATTGCAGATCTGAGGAGATATTGACAGATCTAGTCCAGATCTGAAGAGATAACATCAGATCCAAGGAGAGGTCAGCAGATTCGAAGAGAAATCAAGGATCCGCATAGATATGGAGGTTGCAGCGTATCCGATATAGGAGGACGGCATCGTGAGGGATAGGACGTGTATCCGATTGGAGGCTTCGGTGACGACGGGGATTCAGCATTCGAAGTGCATCCAACGTAAAGGACGCCGATCCGAGGAGGCGGTGCTTGTGTGAGAGGGCTCAACAGCGTTTTTCCTAGCATTCAGTAGCTGATCTATCTGTCAGGGGGTTTTGGTGAGTTGTGCCTCACTTATTTCTGCGCTGTCACTAGCAGAGACAGTGTTTTCTTTTGGTGAGGGTTTGCAGCTTGAGATCAGCCATTTTCCAGGTCTTCAGTTCATTACGTTGTCCTTGTTGCAGCCATTATTCTGATTGAGAGGGTCTCCACTTGCCTAGGGCAAGGATAGGTGCACTACTCTGATTTTCTTGTACTCCTCTCTATGTACTTTCAGATTAATAAAATGGCTCAGTTTTCTGGAATTCTATGTGTCATTATTCAGTGATCTGGTTCAGCATTGTATCTTCTTTATCTGTCTGGCATATTTCTGTTTATTACTGGTTATTTCCCTTTGGGGATATTACCGTGGTATCAGAGCATAATTCTGGCTCAGCCTGTGGTCTATGACATCAGAGGAGAGATCATACAGAGCAATAGCAGTGCAATATCAGAAACGCAGTTGGGAAAAGGGCCAAAATAAAAAGGGTCAAATTTTGAAGTTTGGAATTAGGAAAAACGTTTTCTGGGTTTTTCTGGGTTTTGGGCGAGGATCACTTTCCCAAATTCCTGGAATTTTCTGAATAGTTTTCAGTGGATAAATCGGAGGTTGAAGTTAAGCCACAGTATGGGTTTGCAGCAGCCGTGCAGTTTCTGAGGAGCCTGTAGACACATAGCAGAAAGAGCTGATGGCAGGTGATGTGGATAAGAGGAGATTTAGAGAGGCAGAACAGCAGAATCCAATGGAGGCCATGTTTGCGAAGTTGACTGAGAAGATGGATGCATTCATGCAGGATGTAACCAAGAAGATTGCAGAGGGGACGCAGAAAGAACCCCCTAGGGTTTTCCAGGTGGGGGAAGGATCGGGCGTGTCTAGTTGCATACCGGATGCTATTCCCATTGTGACAACACAAAGGGTCGATTCCACACCCACGCGACCTACCATACCTACCTTTCCGGTAGAGGAAGAGGAGCCAACAGCACCAAGAGATGGGGATCTAGCTCAACATGCGACTCTGTTTGCGGATTGGCGGAGCATGGGACAGGAATTCATGGATGCTTTTCCTTTTAATCAATATATCCAATTCCGATGTGGTATCAAACCCCTTGAGCAGCACCAGCACAAAGGGCACGGATACCACCGTGATGACCACCGCACAGCTAGTAGAGATTATGTTCAGCATGATAGTAGACCTCACGACCTTCACAGAGGGAACAAGCCCTCACATGATCAGGGCTTACAGCGCACAGAGGACAGATTCCATCTACCGACATTTGATGGGTCATCCAGGCGCTCAGGAAGAGCTTGGGTGGACAAGTTGGATACCTCTTTCCAGCTTGACCGAGTATCGGAGAGGAAAACCATTAAAATGGTTACCTCGCACTTGGAGGATGAGGACACACAGGATTGCCGGGAGTTCGAGGATACACCTAGTGTGACACAGGACTCACCATCATTAGAGCCCTCCTTGACCGTGCCGGTTGATATCGTAGTGGAGGAGATAGAGCCTACCCCGGTAGAGCCATCCATTGAGGTGATGACTGGAGCCGTGTCCGAGTCTTCGGATGGTAGCGGCACACGACAGATGGGTGAGGTATTAGGAGATATATCCACGATCGATGAGGCACTAGGAGATACAGAGGTATTGGACGATGATCGCAGACAGCGGTATCATCGGCTTCGAACGGACCTTCGAGTTTTAAGGGAGAAGGCCGCGTCAGTACGGGAGACCATTTTGTTGCAGGACCAGGAGCTGGAGGGTATGAGAGTGACTTGTGCCAAGTCGGCGGCCAAGTTGGTCCGCATTGGGGACCAGCTGGATTCCCTGATGATACAACCTGAGGGCACATTGCAGCATCAGATCATTCCCCTTCAGGTATGCATGGATGGGACTAGCAGTATTGTTGGGTCATCTCTTCCCGTTGGAGATAGAGAGGCAGAGCCACCTAGTCAGGTCTCATATGCTGACTTGGATAGTGGTATGAAACGATCAGAGTTGCACAGGGTACATCAGCCACGTGTTGAGATTGGATGGCGAGAGATTTTGAGTTGGTACTCGGTGGAGCAGACTATGGATGAGAAGGGGGTCTCAAGGAGAGATCTCACTAGAGATGCACTTCGACACACCACGGGGTGCAATGGTTTTTTTTCCTTCTCACAAGAGCAGATAGAAGATGGGGGACATCTTCGGATGGATAACATCTCTCATGCTTGTGTTGGACATCCCTTGAGCCATACACATCATGATGGGAGGTTTTTTCCTACCACCTATTTGATTCTTGATAGGGTCTCATTGATCCTTGAGAAGTTCATGCTTCAAAATTCCATGAAGTGCAAAATCAGAAATTTGATTTGGGAGGATGGTAGACCTCATGGGAGTAGTACCAGGATGAGGAGAAGGAGGCATCCACAAGTGATTGAGTGGATGGGGATGATGAGAAAGGAGCTAGGAGGCTACTTGCAGATCTGTGCTACCAGACAGCAGGAGGCTTGGCTGCGCTGGTTACTCTTGAAAGAGTTTGGCCATCTCTTGGCAAACACTCTTCCTAAGAGTCGGAGGGTGGAGGAAAGATGGCTGGATACTTGCATCATTGAGCAGCATGGAGTATGTATGCATGGTGTTGCTATGATACTCGTTATGTCTTCATCACATGAGTTGTATGATGGGAGTATGCAGAGGCAGCAAATTGTTTGGATGCTTGGTTTGTTTCTGGGAGAGCAAGGGCAGATTTGCTCCCACACCTTGCATGATGTTACAGGAAGAGGGGATGGCACTATCCCCTTGATCTTTGATGATGACGGGGCAGCACTTCCATCTTGGGGAGTATTCCACACTTGTTGCAGCAGTATTAGAGGAGTCTTTGACAGGGAGCATGTCAAAGAACAGAGTCTTGTAGTGACAGGAGCTTATTTGCATGAGCCCCCAGCGTTATCACCTTAGAGCAGAACATTATGGATGGAGTGTACGCAGCAGAGATATGGTGGATCTATAACCCATAGGTCCCAGGATCACTTCATATTTGTTGCACAGAGAGGAGGTAATGATGATAGAGACACCTATGGCATATTCTTCTTGACTTGGGTTTCCAATCATGAGGAGGATTATCTTCTTGCAGCACATGGTTCATTCTTCTTCATAACATGCCAAAACACTATGGAGGACTCATTTATGGATCCATGTACCATCTTACTTCCAGCATATGATCAGATTTGTATGGGAGGCGTGATTATGAGGGAGACACATGAGCTGGATGTGTCCGTGAGTGGGAAAAATTCTCACAAATTCTGCACTACATGTTCTAATGGGAGCATGGGAGGAGGCATGGCCACCACTACTATATATGCGTTCTCTTTTGATGTGGGCCATGAGATTGATATTCATCCATTGTACAGCCATGGGCAAGTGTTTGGACCTATGTTGTTGACATATTCAGCCATTTACTATCCATTAGTAGATGTGATGGATCTTGTACATTGCTTGCCATGTGATTTTCTGAGGTTGCAGTGGATGAGACTGCGTTGTATCCTCGTGAGATATTGTTTGCACTATGTATCCTCATGTAGAACCTTCAGCAAACATCTCATTAGGGTGATCCATGATGACCATGTCATATTCTTCATGGATGGTTTATTTTGGGCCAGCTTGTTCTTCATTGATGGAGGAACCTTTTATGGTGGATTGTCTTTCACTTTGCCATTGGAGGGCAACGATTTGGCAGCCCAGGATCAGCATAGACTCTACACTTTTCATGAGTGGAGAGAAGGACAGCATGGGGTAAGCTATGATGCTTTCCAAATTCATATTTTCAGCCCACCTTCATTACCAGAGCCTGAGGTGGAAGGAGATTCTCGGGAGTTGCCTTGTTGGGAGGTGGCTCATTTTGGTTGGATGATTGCTTGGGGATGGAGGATCCACATGAGAGAGATGTTCCTCACTTCATGCCTTGAGTGGAGAGAGATGATGAGCTGGTACACAGTCGATGGGCCAACTTACACATTCATAGATGCAAGAAAGGAAACAGCAGCCTATGGTTCTAGGTCACAGCTGCAGGCAAAGGAGTGTGCCTCCGAGCTGGGTGGGACTTGTGCGACATTTCCGCCACAAAGGGCGGCGGGATCCGGAGGACTATTGATTATCGGTACCATGAGAGGCTTTCTGCATCCTACTGAGATATCCCTTCATACTGTGGTGATGCGCAGAGACAAGAGGTTTCGTGGGGACCCGTTACTTTACAAGATTTGTGACATCGGGCCTAGAGAGTGGCTTGTTCAAGCATTGCCCGAGAACAAGCTATTTTTTATTGGATGAGGATGCCATCGGGGAAGGTGAGTGATTTCACAAAGATTCATCAGCTAAGCTTGAGGACAAGCAACGTTTTGCCGGGGGAGACTGTAATATTCCCAATTAGCTTTGCTAATTGGAATATTTCATTTTTGTTTTATTTTGCCGCTTTAGCTAGAAGTAATAAATAAAGTGAGAAATAAGAGGGGTCACCTCACTTTAGTCACCTCACTTTATAAATAAAGTGTTCTTTTCCTAGTTGATTGACGTTGTAACTTAAAGAGGGGGCCTTGGGGGTCCACACGTATATGAGGGGAGGCCTCACGCTGACCCAAGGGTAACTGCAAGGTGAAGGACGCAGTTAAGTTTTGGAGGGAGTTTGGCATTATAAAAGGAGGGGTTCTCACTTCATTTGGTATGCATATTTTGATATTGATATTGAGAGCTAGACTTTTGTCTGCTTTAGCACGCCGGTTGTTTAGTCGGTCTGCAGCACTGTTTAGTGCACGAGTGTCTCCGGTCGGAGATCTCACCCTTAGCCTTGGGGGACTTCGAGTGCCTGCCCTGGTAAGGTTATTTCTGGTTTCACCCTTAGCTTCGGGGGACTTCGAGTGCCCGCCCTAGTAAGGTTTGTCCTGAGTTCTATTCTTCGCCGTAGCAGCAGATTCTGGTGCAAATCTGGAGAGGGAGGAGCCCTCTTGTGGCTGCGCAGTTCAGAGAAGGAAGGACGTTGTCTCATCAGGAGAGAGGACGCTGATCAATTCAGGAGGGTGAGGACGCTGTCCCAGGGAGGACGCAGTCCAGATCTGAGCAGAGAAAACGCTGTCCAGGAGGAGGAAGAACGCTGATCAGCCTAGAAGTGAGGACGCTGTCCAATTCTCTCACAGAGGCTGCGTATCCGAAGGCATATTGACAGATCCAGCCCTTGGAGAGGACAGATCCGACTTCCTCTACCCCGCATCTCGTTTTGTGTCACGCGTATCCGGAGGTGAGCGAGCACCGCATCCGGCACTGGGGAGATTATGTATCCGAGGAGTGATGAGCGTATCTAGTCCGTATCCGAAGAGACAACACGCATCCGTGCCCTTAGAGGTCACAGACCCGAAGAGATGCTTGCTCATCCAAAGACAGATCCGGGGGAGGCCACAGGCAAGAGTCCGATAGGAGAACGCGTACCGGTGGAGGGATAGGACGCAGATCTGATTGGAGGCTTCAGATCTATCAGATCTGAGCATTCGGGAGGCAGATCCACCAGGTAGGACGCTGATCTGAGGAGCAGGCTTGTGTGAGAGGGCTCAACAGCGTTTTTCCTAGCATTCAGCAGCTGATCTATCTGTCAGGAGGTTTTGGTGAGTGGTGCCTCACTTATTTCTGCGCTGTCACTAGCAGAGACAACGTTTTCTTTTGGTGAGGGTTTGCAGCTTGAGATCAGCCATTTTCCAGATCTTCAGTTCATTACGCTGTCCTTGTTGCAGCCATTATTCTGATTGAGAGGGTCTCTACTTGCCTAGGGCAAGGATAGGTGCACTACTCTAATTTTCTTGTACTCCTCTCTATGTACTTTCAGATTAATAAAATGGCTCAGTTTTCTGGAATTCTATGTGTCATTATTCAGTGATCTGGTTCAGCATTGTACTTTCTATATCTGTCTGGCATATTTCTGTTTATTACTGGTTATTTCCCTTTGGGGATATTACACAAATCAAGGTTCTCTTATGTCACCAAAGGTGTCAAGACATCGTGACGATATTAAATGATCAATCACCATGCTCAACCATACCGCCTTAAGAATCAAATCTTGCAGCAACCAACTGAAACTAAATTTGTTAATAAGCTTCAGAACAAGCTATCTATGATACACAGATAGAATCAAGACTTATTTGCATCTAGCTAGACAACTCAATACATCAAAATCCTAGACAATTGTATACTTTAAGGCTTGGTCATTAACGCACAAGCACATAGACTTCCATTAGTTCTTTTCACTTCCACAGAAGCCCTTGCTTTTGAACCTGTTCCAATTTAATCATGTCTAATTTTAATTTTTTATTAACTAGTAGTAGCAAAACAATACATAAAAAATACATATCACTTTCCAAGTATTCAATACATGTCACTTTCCAAGTATTCATAAATGGTAAACCAGGTAGACCATCAGTATTGATTAGAGTGCATAACCCCAAAGGAATCCAAGTATTCATAAATGGTAAACCAGGTAAACCATCAGTATTGATTACAGCGCATAACCCCAAAAGAATCACAGGAGTTGAACTCGTGACATCCCACTTCAAAGGAATCACATGAGTTGAACTCGTGACATCCCACTTCTGGGAAGTTCAATGTTTGACTCCAAGACCAATCAAGCCAATCCTCGGGGCTCAAAAATAAGATAATAAAAAATATTTGTATTTGGTAACAACGCGTGATACCTATCATCTAGCTCAGAAAGGATATAGGTTGGTAACAATTGAAGTAGACTTACAAATTAGCTAATTTAGACAGTTTCATTGTGGGCAAAATCAAGAATCTCATTCTAGATTATGATTCAAGTTGGTAATCAAACCCTACTCAAGGACTGAAATTTTCCAAACCGCTTTCCAATACTAATTTAAATATGTAGACTATAGATTGGCACTCCCCAGCTGACATTATCAACCAGCACATCAGTAGCTCCAGAGTGATTGATACAGATGTGGATGCTTCTTCTCCCTCTACTTTTTACAAATATCTGTAATGACAAGTAATGGGCACTCCCACAGTATGTTGTAACTGGTGTAATTTTGAGCCCCATTGACCTATCTTTTTGTCACCCATTGCCATTAATAAAACTAGTCTTATCTTATCTTCTGTCGTCCGTTAATAGGAAATGGTACTGTAATATAAAAACAATACTAAATAGCCAGGACTAACTCTCACCAATTTAGATCCTCATCTAGGAGTGAGCACTTAGTGCCTATACTTTCTTTTCTATATTTGAGGCCAATGTACATCGAGGAATTACACTGTACAATACAAGTATTTAAGAGACATTTGCTATCAATTCCATCTCAGCAACACCAATCTCAGTTACATACCATGAACCACGTAATCCAAATGTACATCAAGAAATTAAACTGTACAAAACAACTATTCGAGCGACACCTCCCATCAGTTCCGTTTCAGCAAAAACAATCTCAATTATTTACCCTGAACCTCAGATACAGGAACATACTAAACAAAAAACTTAATTTCATGGACCCAATTCCAAAAACCATAACACCCTATATCCAAAAAAACTTGAAACTAGAAAGCTGGACTACTGTTAAGGTAGAAACATGGACATAAAAACCATAATTAACAAATCAGAAAAACCCTCCCTTTACAAAAACCATATGGTGTCATGCAAAGGAACAACATGAACACTACAATAGGCAGAAGCTAAGGCTGACCTCCCCAAAAGTAAAGATCTTTAATTTCTCCTTTTAAATTAAATTGGTTTGCAGAGGTGGATGAAACAAACTTCTATGATTTTTATCCTTGTTTTATTAGACTTACTGATGCAGTCAGTTTGCCCTTCCCCAGTTGAAAATTAAGCAAGTAACTTACAATTGTGACTTGCATAGTCTTGTATTTTTAATCAATTCTATCCCTTTTTGAAATAAATAGTTTTAAATAAACAGATACTGTTATGGCATAGTTTACAGTTTGTCTATAAAGTCAATGCAATGAAGCAAAATGCTAAAACTATATTGACTATACTATATGATTTCTTGCGTATATGACAACATTTTACATTTTGATTTTTAGCAGGGGCTTGGTGATTTGTTTGAGGTTATTTGAACATCATTTTTCTTGCTTTTGCTAGTTCTAGAAGCTCAGGTTAGCGAGCTGAATAAAATTATCTCTTTACTCACGAGACACTGTAGCGCACTGATAAACATGGTACTGAAAGATGGACTAGTGGTCAAACGATTGGATATGGTGTTCTTAAATCTTAATTTACAGAGCTGGACACCATATATCCTGTAGAAAAGAGATATCTGTATACAGTAGTACCAAATTCCAATTGAACTATGAAATCCTTAATTATTTATTTTTGATAATTTATTTATGTAGAGAACTCAGAGTTGCTTAGTTTTTTTGAAAGACACAAGATGAGTGCCCTCATATGTTTAGTTAATATTCTTGTGGACAATGAAGACGTGGTATGGGAAATTTGGAATTCTTCATACTGTGAATTCCTCAACCTAAGGGGATTGGAGTATATCAGGTATTTTCCAGCTAAGGATGGAGTTAACATGTTCATTCTGGGAAATACCTTTGGACAATAAAAAACTAGGACCAAAAAATGCCTTCTCAATCATGAAGTTATCTCATTCTATCCCCGAGTTGCTTACATTTTCTGAAAGACACAAGATGAGTGCCCTCATATGTTTAGTTAATATTCTTGTGGACAATGAAGACGTGGTATGGGTAATTTGGAAACATTTCTTCATAATGTGAAATGCCCCTCTACAGTTTATCAACCTAAGTAGACTGGAGTATATCAGGTATTTATCAACTAAGGATGGAGTTAACATGTTCATTCTGGGAAATACCTTTGGACCATCAGAAATTAGGACCAAAAAAATGCCTTCTGAATCATCAGGTTATCTCATTCTATCCTTTTCTCAGGGACAATATAAATATACTATCTTTATTAGTCTAATATTTATATTTATATATGGTCTAATCTTTATCTATGCTTGGAATTTTTCTCCGGAATCAATTCCTGCATAGATTAGATTGGTATTGAACCACGATATCTATCGTCATCTATTTAATTAGTTTTTTTTTTTTAAGCTTCAGCGAAGTAATGAACTTAGAGTTGCTTAAATTTTCTGAAAGACGCAGGATGAATGCTCTTATTTTGTTACAATTCTCGTGGACAATGAAGATGTTGTACATTAAAAGTAATTTGAAAACATTTATTGATAATTTGAAATGCCCTTGTACTCTTTGTAAACCTAAGTAGACTGGAAGGGTTAGTTATTTACCAGCTAATGATGGAGTTTAACAAGTTCATATTGGGAATTGCCTCTGGACCATTTGATAGAAACTAGGACTGGAAAATGTCTTCTCATTTATGAAGTTATCTCACTTTACTTTTTCCTCAGGGATAATATACTTGCTTTACTAGTCTAATATTTACATTTATATACGGTCATGCTAATGCCATATTAAGTTCGATGAAGACCTTGTACATTTCCCGTTTATGGTTTACTAATGACTCAAAAAGTTCAAGATAAGATGAGATTTGGGATTCATAAAAATCAAGTTGCAAGGTTGTTACACATTCATTCTCAACATTTTATTGAGATGAATTTGCTTTTCACTTTGAGGTTTTATCATGGTGAACTAGATTTTAGAACCAGACACATCCTTTGAGAATACATTTCATATCAGTAGAGAAAATAGAAGCTATACACATTCAATGTCATTTATATATTGACATTTGTTCAGGTGTAGTTGAAACAGAATGATTATATAATGTGACACAAGACACATCTTTGGGTTTTAGAAAGTTCATGATATTTGCTGACAGCTTACGTATATACTCCATAACAAACAGTGTGTGGCATAGAGATGGCCAGAAACATGCCTAAAGGCCAAAATTATCACAAACAACTTCTATTCTAAAGCAATCTACAGAGTTGTGTGCACTGTGTATGTACTGAATTATAAATTTCACGAAGGTTGTGAGAAAGATCATACCCGAAGGCATATGGAGTGGAAGGAAATCACAAGAAAATTGTCTCAAAATCTTTCGTTGCTATTTGTTTTCACATGCAGCAAATGGAAAACATGCAAAAACAAATAACACATCTTTGAATTAGAAGAGAAAACATAATTGGTAGTACAGATGTTGTCTTGGAGAAAAGGGAAAGGAAGAAGGGAAAAAAGGCAAAAGTAGAAGTGAAGCAATTGACAGAGGTATGTATAACTCAACAGACTCCACAAAAGCTGTTTTTGAAAACAACAAAAGGTAGAAGGAAAAAAGGACAAAAGTAGAAGGTAAACAAACAAATACACATCTTTGTAGGGTACACGAAGAGTCCAAAGTGTACGCAAGGTTATTGTAGACACAACTCTATTTTCAATAGTGTCGCACTAGATAATCTCAAACATCATGGAAATAGCTTTCTGTTTCTTAAAATTTTGTTTTGTAATTAATTTTTCATAAAATAGATAAAAAAATAAAAATAATTAAAAGGATTATTTGAGTTTTAATTTTCTAATTTTTTTTATTAAGTTATGATTTTTTTTTATAAATAAAATATATTAAAATTGTTGAATTGTTGAATTTAATAATTTTATTTTTTCACTAATTTTACCAAATGAAAAATTGTTAAATAATAATGTAATTTTAAAAATATTATCAAATAATAATAATAATAATAATAATTTTAGTTTATCAATAATAATAAAATTTTATTTTTGTTGTTTATAGAATAAGTTTTCCCCTTCAAATTAGGTTTAGGTTAGCTTTATTCAGAATGAAAGAAAGGGATGTTATCACCACTATTGTACAATCGTTAATATTTTTCTATGAAATTTGAATCTCGGATTTGATTAGGACTAAATCCATACAAATCAAGTGGTCTACACCTCATAGGTTATAGTTGACACAATAATACCATCTAGTTTTCACTTAGTGCACCTTGAACAACACTATCATAGTGAGAGCATCATTCTTTGTGATTTCCTTCACCTCATTTAGCATCGAATTATCAAGTAATTATAAGCAACCCATATCTTCAACATCAATATTGTTAAGCAAAAAACAAATAATAGCACTAACTCAAGAGCATTAAACAAGACAAAGCATTAAAATGGTAAACAAGTGTTCACGAGAAAGTCTAGCCAAGGGAATCAACCATAACACTTCCCACTTCCCAAGATCGTTGCCATTGAGCCAGGTTACATAAGGGAGAAGAATGAGGTGACATATTCAAAAACATTATGGTTCCTATTGAGCATCAAAAAATCTATAGTCAAATTTTAAAAATCATATTATGCATCCAACATAGGTCACATAAGGGAGAAGAACGAGGTGACATATTAAAAAGCATTATGGTTCCTATTGAGCATCAAAAAATCTATAGTCAAATTTCAAAAATCATATTATGCTTCCAACATGCACTACCTAGTTATATTTCAAAAAACCTATTATGCATCTAACAAGTTGTATTGAGATTCTACTCTCTTATATATTCAATTTTTATCTAGACCGTATCAACTTGGATAATTGATTATTGTGAAAACAAAAAAACACTACTTGTAAGTAATGATAAAAATAATTCAAAGAGAAGAATATCACTCATTTTGCAATGTGTATCAAACTACCATAGGCAATAGATTGATGGGCCAAATATTTATTTAACAAATCCAAATTTCTTTAAATACATTTTCGACATTGCCTCTATAGAAGCATAATTAAAATCGTATCTTCCCACCATTTTTTTTTTTTTGGGTTGTTTGTATCAAGGGGAAATCAATGATTAGAACATGCATTCATTGTTGCAACCAAGGATCACATAACATTGCTACTAAGAAAACAACCTTGGCTCGATATAGTAGCCCGCAAAACTATACAAGGCAAGATTAACCAAGATTTGAACCAAGAAAAAGGGCATTATCACCACTATGAGTCCCAACTACTCCAAATTCCCCTTACTAGCTCGTAATTTTTCACAATTATTGACAAGCATTAGTTGTAGTTTATGCAATGTATTCATAATGTCCATAAATATCAAAATGTTCTTTGAAAAAAAAGGGCTTATAAAATATTCTTACCACTTCAGAATATAATTTATGAGAATTATATGAAAAAAAATATCTCTAAATGTCTTTAAACTTACGCAAAAAAAAACCTAAAACCTTTCAAACATGCAATGACCCATTCATAATATCTATACATATCAAAGAGATTTTCTAAAACTAAATAAAGTATGTAAACTATAGTTTAAATGGTACACATATAAACTTAATGACCAAATTCATAATGTTATAAAACCAAAAAAATTCTAATCAAAATAAACAAATTATGTAAGCTAATAGATAAATGATATGCCTATAATTTCAACATCCCGTGGAAATATACCATTATTGACATTTGCATGTAACCATTTATAATAAATATGTAGGTTTCTTGTTTATCATTGGAGTTCATGTTTGGATACATCACAATGTATTCATTTGAGTATGTTTTGTAAATATTCTCTCAATTGTGATCAACGTTATTAGCTAAATTTGGGAAGAGTATTTATATTAAAAAAAATCAATCTAAAAAAACTCTAATTTAAAGTATAATTTCAAATAATGTAGAAAATAGAGAACATAAAAGTGATGCTCACATAGAATCCATGAAGATCCATGTGTATGGAAAGCGTGACTCTAAAGATTATTTAATGTTGTAAAAAAACATAGTCTACATAATTTCAAAGCTTTGTAAAGCACCACTACAACATTAAATGAACCTTCATAAAGCATTAAGCCATAACATTACACCCATTAACCTTTGCAGTCATCTATTTGAGATTAAATTGGTTTACAAAGTTTGATGTGTTGGAAGGGAAGTGCACAAGTTCATTTAAGAAAGCAACAAAACATGGTGAACATTTAAGACCATTGGCTTACAAAGTTCGATGTGTTGGAAATAAAGTGCATGTGTTCACCCGAGGAAAATAATAAAACATGGCGAACATTCAAGAAAACCTCTGACATAACACATAGTTCATACAATGGGTCCTAAACTATAACACCCAAGTTGAGTTTTTGTCAAGGTTCTGGACAAGCTCATTAAGGCAACAAAGAGTGAATTTAGAAGTTGAGGCATGGATAGGTGACACTAACAAAAACACTAAAAAGGCTTTAACAAATATACAATAATATTGACAAGTAGATGGCATTAGAAATATCATTAAGACGATAAATTTCTAGTCAAAATTCTTTAGACCATCTTTTGTGAGATATAAACTTCAAAAATTCGTGTAGCACTCGAATTGATGAATAAAAAGGGAAGGTGGTGGATCAATGATCCATTGGCCACAAAAAATAATATATGATTCAAATGTCAACCTTGGCAATGCAATGCATTCAACAAAATGTGTAACACTCAAATATGTTGGAACCAGGATCACTAATGAGAGGGGGGGGGGAGGGGTTGGGGGGATGAATTAGCCCCTCTCAATAGTGATAACAATTTCAAAAGAATAAACATTTTCTCTAGTATATTAATCAATTTATCATTTAACAAATGAGCAGTAGATATGAACATGCAATTTCAACTAGAATCATCACATGAGAGCCCTAACATATGAAATAAATAT
Source organism: Pinus albicaulis (assembly GCA_034641835.2). NCBI lineage: Eukaryota > Viridiplantae > Streptophyta > Pinopsida > Pinales > Pinaceae > Pinus > Pinus albicaulis. The sequence goes on from CM076577.1 coordinate 963,222,664, forward strand.
GCACAATGAGATTCAAATCATCACATCACATTGGAACATAGGATATCTGGTGGAAAACCCCCTCCGGGTAAAAAACCACCCTTCTTGTTGTTGCACTATTCAATATATTATATTATTTGTCAAGCAAATAATTACATAGAGAGTACAAAATGGAAACTATTTGAAAGGAAATCTGGTATCCATCTCACGACACTACGAACCACCATCTATTGGAAGCCTCGATGACCATCAAGCCTTGCCCAACTCCAATTGGACTTATGAAGAAATATGTTCTCAATAGTTGTTTTTCTGGAGCACCCACCCCACTTCTCTATGTGGTTTACATTTCATACCTTTTCAAATTGGAACCCTTGAGCTACTCAACATGAACATCACAACAACAATATCTTCATATCATGTAATCACAACTCTCAATACAAAACATCAATCATTGAATCAAACTGAAATCGTAGACATATCTCACTTTCATACATCATCATTAACTCACATAGCCTCAATACATTTTTTGCAAATAAACTAGATGCAAAAACTCAATAATGCAATATATATCTACCATATAAAAACATGAGACACTACTGTAGCCTATCTATCACAATCACATTAATAGCATATATAAACTCAAATAAAAATGATTCCCCTGTAATCACAAATGCATTATCAAACTCCTTTATATCTCGGTCACTTTTATTCTACATATAAATAGTCTTTGGTTGTGCATACTTCTGTCTCTGCTACAACTATACCTTCATGCACACTTTGCTACAAAAAATTCACACACCTCATTACTGGATCTCCAAAACACTATGACAATTTTCTTGCACAAGGGAACCAACCAAATGAGCAACATTTCTTCTCATATTTGTAATTTCTAGAAAGGTTTTGAATCAATAAATTCTTCGGATGATAGAGCTCATCCGAATCCTTTTCACATTCTTCAGATTTGATTGAGATAGGAATCTTGACCAGATAAAGCCACTTTCTCCACTAACCTTTTGATATTTTCAACTTTCATCAACTTCTATAAGTTCATCGACCTTTTCCTCCCTTTACATTGAAAATCCCAAAAAAAAACTGTTGGGAAAACCAAAAAAAAAAATAGTTGACAAGCACGAGGATTGCGAGGAAAATCATCTTCAAGTGGCATGCGCCTTTTTCCCTCATAAAACTAGTGTATGTACGCTAGTTTCCTTCACCAAAATAGCGTATACCTTTATATTGCTTTAGCCTAGTTTAAGATATTTTTCCCTTGCCCATGATCTTCATCAAAGGTTTAGCACAATACAGATGTTGTCTTTGATGAAGATCATGGGAAAGGGAAAATTATCTCAAACAACATCTTTAACTAGGCTAAAGAAATCTACACAGGCATGTATAAGTCAAAGGCTCCACAAAATTTGTGAGAAACATCACACCAAAGGGCACATGGAGTGGAAGGAAATCACAAGCAAATTGTCTCGGAGTCTTTGTTATCATGTGGTTGTATGCTCGTGGCAAAATAAAATTAGGCAAAAGCTAGAAGACAAAAGCAAAATACACATTTTTGTAGTGCACAGTGAAGAGTCCAAGGTGTATAGGCTATTTGAATGAGGAAGTAAAAATAATTCTTTGATAAATATTAAATATAATCTGCAAGAAGTATCAGACTATATTGTTGTATCATGGCTTGTATTAAAAGATAATGTAAGAAAGGTCGAAAAAGTAAAGGAAAGCAATCTAAAACATGAAAATATGACCAAAAAAACATTAGGGGATGCTGAGGAAGCTAGTGCCAACAAGATAAACAGTAACAAATCAGACCAAAGTTCAAGAAAATTCCAAAGTCGTATCTACATAAAGAATGACGATGGATTCAAAGTTCCAAGAACTACGTACAACTAGTGAAGAAGTCTGGAAGTCAATTAGCCTACAACAGTCAACTGTATATCCAGTAAGTGTTGCTTTTGAGTATTGACTCACACGAGTCTAACTCATTTGAAGAAGCGAACATAAAGCAAGAGTTGCAGAAAGAAATTCTAGAGGATTATACCGAGATACAGATAAATCAGACTTGGGAGCCTGTGTAGACTTTGAAGAAAATTTGCACTTGTTATATGAATACAATTAGTTAGGCATAGGTGTGAGATTTATTAAGTGGATGTCAAAAGTGCCTTCTAGAATACAATTTTTGCAGAGGAAATGTATATGCATTATAGCTCATATGGACTGAGGCAGGCTCATAGAGCCTTGTATGCAAGCATTGATGACCAGTCAAAGATAATTGTTTTGAAAACCTGTCAGATTTTCAAAAGCAAAGGGAAGGATGAAATATTGATGGCATCTTATATGTTTATGGCATCATTTCAGTGAATCCAACTTCCAAGAATGATTGAAGTGATAAAAGATGAGCTTCCTGCATGAAGCTTTCGAAATGATAGCTCCAATGTATTTAGATTTTCCAAGCTAAGTATGTAAGGAAGATATTGAAATTTGAAACATATTTGACATTAATGATGATAAATCTGCAACAACTTCTATTGAAATGGATATGAAGTTATCGATTCTTAAAGACTCAAAGCTAGTGGATGCAACACTACACAGTAAATTGGCAGAAGTCTTATTTATCTTATCACTATTTCATCGGATTCAAACTGTATTGTTGGTGGCATGATATCATGATTTATGGCTTTTCTCAATAGCTATTCATTGGAAGTCAACAACATGGTTTTGAGTATGTGCACAAATATGACACTAAGCTGCTTGATCTCACACCCATTTATAAAGGATTTTGTGTTTCATGCCAAGACTAAGACGGTCATCATCCCTTATATCAGAGAGCAAGAACAAACCATGGATATTGACCTGATCTATTTCAGGTCTTAAATGCATAGTATTAAAAATAATCTTCACAACATGACTCATCTTCGGGCGTTTCTCAGGGGAAACGGACACACAAACCATTGAGATTTGAAGCATGCCCACCATTTCCTCCTCGATGTTCTTGTACCTCATGAGCTCTAGATCAAATACCTCGGCTGTCCATTCTTCCCTCACAACAGACTGTACCCACTTGGGAAGATCTATGCTTTCATCCAGTGCGTGTAGCTGAACAGGGGCTTTCCCAGTAAGAATCTCTACGAGTAGCACTCCAAAACTATATACATCTTCTTTCTGAGATATCTTTCTTGTCTCGGCCTGTTCTGGAGCCCTGTATCCCGCAGCTCTTGATGTAGCAGATGCAGGACTAATAAGCACAACAAGACCAAAGTCTGAGATACAAGCATTTCCACTCTTATCAAACAAAACATTGGAAGACTTGATATTCCCGTGATATTCCCATGGGCTAGCTTTGGAGATTTACATGAGTGGTGAATGAAGGTCAAACCACAGGCTGCACCCAACGCTATCTTCATTCTAGTTTTCCAGTCAAGAGGAGTTCTCTCAGGACGACGATTGCATGCAACAGCACAACAGAGAAATGAATCTAAAATTGGTAAAAGAGGATCAATTTCCAGGCACAGTTCTATGATCCGAACTTACATCGAAGTTGCATTTGATGGCTTGATATAGGGCCAAAGATAAAAAGACAAATTGAACATGTGATAACATTCAATATTCAACATGGCATCAAACCCATTTTCCAGTGAAAGAAGAACAAACAATCATCTTCATGAAATATTTTCAATTATGAAAACCAACTTCCATTTTTTTATACCGAGAACATTAAATAATCAATAAGGCAATGGGGGAATACAACTAAAAAGGAAAAAAGAAGCACGATGAACATACCATGCAGAAGGGAGTATAGACTTCCATTTGCCATATAATCATAAACAAGTAACTTCTCATCTCTTGCATAGTAATAAGCCTTTAAGCTCACTAGATTCAAATGCCACAGCCTTCCTAAGAGTTCCATATGTTGTTCGAAATCTCTTTTCCCTGGACCATGCACATCCTTCAACCTCTTCACAGCAACAACGTTAGCATCTTCCAACACAACTTTATATGTAGTTCCAAAGCTGCCCTTCCCAAGCATTTCAGTGGAAGCACGAAGAAGATCCTCCAACTCAAATTGTCGATTTCCCTCAAAGAAAACCAGTTTACCCCTCTCTGCAGCACTTGATTGCTGGGGATACAGGCTTGAAGAATAAACAATCTTTTGTGTTTCCAATCTCCTTCCATGCTTCTCATCCATCATTTTCCGAGAGTACTTTCTCCATTAATAACAGAGTAAAACACAGGTAATTAGCAATAACAATGCAAAATCTCCAACCACAATGATAATAAAAACACCCCTACTTAATTTGTTTATGCTTTTCTTTGTACTTTGTGCCATCTCAGGCTTTGAACTTGGAGTTGAGGGCACAATACTTGGATCCTGCATCACAGGGCTGGAATTCACAATGCCTCCTGGAGTGGTAGGATTATTGATTATGCTCTTACAACTTGGCAAGGGATTGCCACAAAGAAATAAATTCCTTTAAAATGCTGAATAAGGAAACTTGGACAAAGATCCAGGGATGGCCCTTGTGAGCTGATTACCAGAAACATTAAAGTCTTGAAGACTGGTCATGTTCAAGGCTGTGATAGTACTAGAAAATAGATTTGTTTCTAGTCTCAGAGTGAGAAAATGGCTAAGAAAATTCAAAGAAAATTTTATCTCACCAGTTAAATTATTGTTTGAAACATCCAATCTCCAGAGCTGATCTCTCCCCATTTCTATCAATATAAGGATACCAATACCCCCAACATTGTAGTAACAAGGGAGACAATTGAGCTATAATAAGATGACAACACAATAAATAAATAAATAAATAATTAGAAGTACGATAAATAAAATAATATACAAATTCATATTCAGGTTTAGTCTAAACTATTAATTAACCACTAATTAACACACCTGAAGTAGGATTTGCACTTGTAGAACCCCTATGTAATACAGATGGTGATGATGGCACTAAGAACCTAGTCAAAATTTGTTGGGACTTATTATTGGTAGGCTTCTTAGGTCTCCCAACTATGCCACTCCTCAGCCCAATCTCCTGATGTGAAGCCTCATTTGTAGTAGTAGTAGTGTGCTTCTTTGATTTCATATGTTCATTTAGAGAACTGAAAATATTACCACTTGTCGGAACTAAACAAAACCATATATTGCATCGTGTACATTCGACTCTCACTTTTTTCATTTCCTTATAGTCTGCAAGTGTTGCTTCCACCACCTTGAACAAATTAGGCTCTTGTGTCTTGTTGAAAATCATCTAGAAGTTTGATTTCTTGATCAATATGAAATCGATCTCCAACCACCGTTGTTTGTTGTACTTTGTTACATGAAGGAATTTCACTACCACTTGGCATTGAAAGGCGTTGTTGATGGGACGTTGTTTTCATATGATGGTTTTTGAAGTTGCACATTGTTCGCGCTACCAAGGATACATCACCTGTTCCATAATCAATGCCACAAATTTCACAATGGATCTTTATTTTAGATTCTCCCTTTTCTGAATATACTTTGAGAGTAAGTTTCTCATTGACAAACTCTTCCATTAAACTTTTCACTTTTTTTTCCCAAGATTCCAATACACAAGGATCAACAATTGTGGCTTCTTCCACTGACAAAGGCATATTTTCAACTCTTGGTTGTTTATGCATAGGTTCCTCCACATTCTCTTCAATGTTTTCAAAGATTGGTATTGCTTCCACTGCATTTGAACCCCTTGTTTCCACATCAAATGTGCCTAGTTTCCTCTTGATGCCTCAAACTGTTGTATAAACTTTCCATTTCTTTTGTTGCTTTGGATTTAGAGCTACTCCATCCTGGATAAAATCAAAAGGGTATTCAACGATTCCATCATCCACAATTTCATCACGGATTTCAGCAAATGTACAACCTTCTCGACACCTGACAATGCCAATGACAGGTTTCTCTTCATCGATAGTAATTTTATAAGACAAGTCCATCTGTTTTTGCACATATATAAATGAAAAAGTAAGTAAAATTCCACAAAAATATTGGTTTATTATGAAAAAAAGAGCAAGGAAGCAAGGTATGCACTTTCAATTCAAATCTCCAAAAAACATGAATAACTCTTACTATTGCGATGAAACACTTTGATTCAAAATGCACTATCGATGGATTCCTCAAATGGAACTAAAACTAGAAATAAAACGGAGTACTAAAACAGATTTGAGAGTTGATTTATTGAGTCAAACATTGACAAAATTATAAGCAAGCTTAGGCCCTAAATATGCCTCAATTTTGGCCTTATTTACATCATTTTTTGTGTCCTAAAGAGGTCAAAACCGTGTCAAAGCCAAACCATCGTATCTTTTAATGTTCGTTGGTATGAAATGGATTCTAAAGTTTTGAATTCTTTGAGACTCTGCTCATCTAGGTCTTGGCTCTTAGTTTCCCACTTCTTATTTTTCTTTGATATATAAAGAAATTCTTCGTATTTTACTGATTGAGAATAAAAGAAATAGAAAGGCAAGATACAAAGATTAAGTGCTCATTTATGCATGCAGTGACCTAATGTAAATTGTTAAGTTGAATCAACTTTTACATTCCTCGATAATCCTTACTCTTGCGTACCATATTGACTTGGCACAACCACTTTGTACTGACAATGGATATACTATCTTTAGTCCTTCCGACATACTTTTGTGGTTTATTCTTGGACATTAATAAAATGTATTATCTCTCTTATCTATATCACATTTATAATAGTAAGTTTGATCGTCTGAATCAATACCTAACATAGCACAATGAAAATACCTATGGCATAGCACAATGCAAATGATTTCATATAAAAAGATTCATTACCTAATCCAACATGATCCAAATTATTGGATATAAGAAGGTCTATTACATGTTTATCCTTTAGTATGTTGTGTCCTCTAAGCAAATAATCAAAACTTTAATGTCAAATCTTGTGGTGTGCAAGTCATTATGTACATAACTTGAAATAATGAAGTAATAATTACAACAAATTATCACCACTGCGACGATATGATATTAAATTCTGAGACTTATGTCCAAAATCAAATTATTCCTCTATTTCCTGGCATATGAGATGTTATATATCTATGTCATATAAAACTCCAAAGGAGTGAGTTTGAATGCAGCTTAGACACTCCTTAATGTAAACTCTAATCTCTATTGGCTCAATGATCATGTGCATTACAACTTTGTCCATGTGGTAGAAAATCTAATAGTTGTTCTTTAGCAAAGCACAGAACAGGTTCCATAAAATTTAGCATTGTACAAAAAATTGAATGAGTAGCCAAGCATATTAAATGCACACTGTTAATAGAAATATAACATTCAATGTCAAAAGACTGGAAGTATAAAAAGATACTTCAGCTATTACAAAAGTTTTTGAATTCAACAATAATAGTGACGATACAGTTCAGTGGATAGTGTACATATTCAACATTTCCTGAATGCTGAGCATATTCACATTTCATTAAAAAATTACCTGCCATGAAAGCACTCGTTCTATTTGAAGAAGAAATTTTGAAAGCTTACAATGTACAATAAAGTATATCCTAATATAGGTAGTGATTTTGACACATATAATTTGGACAGAGGCAATTTCTTAATTAACAATAGTTTCATATTTTCCAAGGATATAATTTGGGCAGCATCAATATATAAATGATAGTTTTGTAATTTTGAAGTATATTATTCATGTTTTGAATGTGTTTATGATATTTAATAAATATGGATTGAATTTTTTCATAACGTTATCGTAATAAAATATTTCAATGCCGAAAGAATTATTGTCAATATTGTTGGGCATTAGGCTAGTTCTATGCCAACAGTTGTCCTATTTGAATCCCCCTAAATAACGCATTCTAGTATACACTGACAGGTTTACTAGGGATGCCATCCACAAATGTGGACAAGCATCCCAAAGGTTTCCCCACAAGGTTATCCTTGAAAATAAAAAGAAGGCTAGTTGCTTTTCCTAAGGACAAAAAGATTGAAGGACAACATAGTGTTGTTAAGGGCTCGACGATATTGCAGGTAAAATGCACTCTGCAAGGATAGTTTACAGGAAGACAGGCTTGTTTGCTGTCATTAAGATCACATCCTACATATCCTTTCCAACTTGGAAATGAAGGGGAGATACTAGCTCTCCTTGTTTTAGGACGGTGGATCCTGTGTGACCACTCCGTGACTCCTAGAAATCACAATCTTCATATGCATTTTGTTGTTTAGAAAATGCTGTAACCTAGAAAGATCACTCCGCAAGGATATTTTACAGGGAAACAGGCATGTAGTTGGCATTATGATCACATCCTACATATCCTTTCCAACTTCAAAACGAAGGGGAGATACTAGACTTGTTAACTTGTCTCTACTCATCCGTGCCTCAATTAGAACTGAAACTCCCACTCGTTTTAAATAAATTTATAACTGCCAATCGATTTGTAGTCAAACTGAAGGGATACTCATAACTGGTCCTCCAACTCTACGCATGGATTCTCCAACTCCATGAACTCGTCAATGGTCAAAGGAAAGACAAACTTGGTCTTTCTGGCTAAGACACAAGCTAGAGAATAAATTCTCTCACTACACTATTCAACATTTTCTGAATGTTGAGCATATTCACATTTCATTAAAAAATTACCTGCCATGAAAGCACTCGTTCTATTTGAGGCAGAAATTTTGAAAGCTTGCAATGCACAATAAAGTATATCCTAATATAGGTAGTGATTTTGACGCATATAATTTGGACAGAGGCAATTTCTTAATTAACAATAGTTTCATATTTTCCAAAGGATATAATTTGGGCAGCATCGATATATAAATAATAGTTTTCATAGTGTTACCGTAATAAAATATTTCAATGCCCAAAGAATTATTGTCAATATTGTTGGGCATTAGGCTAGTTCCATGCTAGCAGTTGTCTTATTTGAATCCCCCTAAATACGCATTCTGGTATACACTGACAGGTTCACTAGGGATGCCATACACAAATGTGGACAAGCATCCCTAAGGTTTCCCCACAAGGTTATCCTTGGAAAGAAAAAGAAGGCTAGTTGCTTTTCCTAAGGACAGAAAGATTGAAGGACAACACAGTGTCGTTAAGGACTCGATGATATTGCAGGTAAAATGCACTCTACAAGGATAGTTTACAAGAAGACAAGCATGTTAGTTGTCATTAAGATCACATCCTACATATCCTTTCCAACTTGGTAACGAAGGGGAGATACTAGCTCTCCTTGTTTTAGGACGGTGGATCCTGTGTGACCACTCAGTGACTCCTAGATATCACAATCTTCATATGCATTTTGCTGTTTAGAAAAGCTGTAACCTAGAAATATCACTTTGCAAGGATATTTTACAGGGAAACAGGCATGTAGTTGGCATTATGATCACATCCTACATATCCTTTCCAACTTCAAAATGAAGGGGAGATACTAGACTTGTTAACTTGTCTCTACTCATCCTTGCCTCAATTAGAACTAAAACTCCCACTCGTTTTAACTAAATTTATAACTGCCAATCGATTTGTAGTCAAACTGAAGGAATCCTCATAACTGGTCCTCCAAGTCTACGCAGGGATTCTCCAACTCCATGAACTCATCCATGGTCAAAGGAAAGACAAACTTGGTCTTTCTGGCTAAGACACAAGCCAGAGAATAACTTCTCTCACTACACTATTCAACATTTTCTGAATGTTGAGCATATTCTAATTTCATTAAAAAATTACCTGCCATGAAAGCTCGTTCTATTTGAAGCATACATTTTGAAAGCTTACAATGCACAATAAAGTATATCCTAATATAGGTAGTGATTTTGACGCATATAATTTGGACAGAGCCAATTTCTTAATTAACAATAGTTTCATATTTTCCAAAGGATATAATTTGGGCAGCATCAATATATAAATGATAGTTTTGTAATTTTTAAGTATATTATTCATGTTTTGAATGTGTTTATGATATTTAATAAATATGGCCATGAATTTTGTCATAACATTACCGTAATAAAATATTTCAATGCCCAAAGAATTATTGTCAATATTGTTGGGCATTAGGCTAGTTCCATGCCAACAGTTGTCCTATTTGAATCCCCATAAATAACGCATTCTGGTATACACTGACAGGTTTACTAGGGATTCCATCCCAAAATGTGGACAAGAATCCCTAAGGTTTCCCCACAAGGTTATCCTTGAAAAGAAAAGGAAGGCTAGTTGCTTTTCCTAAGGACAGAAAGATTGAAGGACAACACAGTGTTGTTAAGGGCTCAATGATATTGCAGGTATAATGCACTCTGCAAAGATAGTTTACAGGAATACAGGCATGTTATTTGTCATTAAGATCACATCCTACATATCCTTTCCAACTTGGAAATGAAGAGGAGATACTAGCTCTCCTTGTTTTAGGACGGTGGATCCTGTGTGACCACTTCGTGACTCCTAGATATCACAATCTTCATATGCATTTTGCTGTTTAGAAAAGCTGTAACCTAGAAAGATCACTCTGCAAGGATATTTTATAGGGAAACACGCATGTTAGTTGGCATTATTATCACATCCTACATATCCTTTCCAACTTCGAACGAAGGGGAGATACTAGCTCTCCTTGTTTTAAGATGGTGGATCCTGTGTGACCACTCCGTGACTCCTAGATATCACAAACTTCATATGGATTTTGTTGTTTAGAAAAGATGTAACCTAGAAAGATCAAAGATTACTGCAATTTAATATTGAAAAGAAGATTTGAGAATTGCATACCTCAGTTGCAGATATGTTAAAATCACTAATTTTAGGTTACTGGTGATAGAGCTGCAATAATAAAGGGGCACTGCAAGTTTTGGTTGTGGGCCCTCAAGTTGTACATCTCTTGGGTCAATTTTGAAAGGACTTTGAAGGAGAAACCTCAGTTTTGCTTCATCCTAGAACTCTATCTATCATGGAGAACAATAGTACTAAAAACTTACAGAATAAGCCAGTGATGAAGGTATTAACTATTTTATTTACAGATGTTAAATTTATTACATGCAGTGTTTTAATATAATTGCACATTGTGTGATTGAGAGATTTGACATATAATCTATTCTATACCCTGCAATATACAAAAATAAATTTTGACAATTGTTTACAGTAGACACAATTGGTAGCTGCAAGATCAAGAGGCACTGTCCTCTCTGCAAATGATGCTTCAACAGCCAACAATATATTGTCTGATCATGTTGCAAAAATTCGGGAGATTGTTGCGACTGTTGTTAATAATAGTAGAGAAATGAAGGACAACCAGCTTGAAGAAGGAGAAATCCCCTTCGGCCAGGACCACGAATCTAACTGTGACCCCGATGTTGCATTTTCCTACATTGTAAGTGCCCACGATGTTCTTTTCTAACTGCACTACAAAGTGATGAAAAGGGCCATAGTTTAATTGTTGCATTCCATTCAAAGGTTGCATGCTAAAATCACAATGCCTGTGTTAATAATAAACGGTCGAATACAAGTCTTGGAATAGTTCCCAGGTCTTTAAATACCATCTTCATATCTAACATCTATGTCAATATTTTTGTTGTTTCTCAATCTGAAAGTACAAGTTCTCTTCTTGCTAGACCTGAGATATTGTTTTTTCGGGGTTGATGCAGGATGCTAAACTACAAAATTTTCTGGGTCACTGTCAAAAGGAATTCGAGGGTGAAATTTCAGCTGAGAATTTGGGTGAGTAGAAGGATGTGGCATCAGCAATGTGTTTGTTGAATAACAATTCCTCTTTGCCATTTTCCCTCCATGTTGGCAACATTGTAGTGTTCATGTAGAAACATAGACAGTGGCAAAAAAATATATACACCATTTTGAAATGAGATAATGGCTGTTATTTTTGGTCCTTTTAAAACTATCTTTGGGTTTTCTGTCACAATTATTTGGCATACAAACTAGACTACCAATGTATTCTTAAGCTAACACATTTTCTTCTCAAACAACAATTTATTTATCTAAATTGACAAGTTGCTTGTTATATCCTTGTAACTCAGAAGTTTCTTTCAGTGACTGAATTCAGTACTAGGCATGTAATCCTAGTCCTTGTTCCAAATGATAACCAGGTTTATGATCTTCCATGGAAAATCATTATGGATTTCAGTGCAATAGAAGAATGAATTCATGCTTTAAGCACATTCATTTCTTTCAACTGAGTTGTTTGGATGCACTTCTGTACTTGATAATGCAAATTAAGTTAGAACAGATAATTAGATGGTACCATCGAAGATTAAGGGAAAAAAAAAAAAAAAAACATATCCTTAACTTAAATATCTGAAAAAAACCTGCTATGAATTGTGACTATGGACATTCTTCAGATGGTTTAAGGCGGAAACTAATCACTTGTTTCTACAGTTCTTGGAATGAGATGGCAAGTTGCTCTAATTCTAAGTCGATCTACTCGAATGCTCAGTAGATCTCTTGTTGAGTCATTCTCTTCCTCTTGCTGAGTCGATCTCTAGGTCTTCCTCTTGCTGAGTTGATCTTCAGGTTGAAAAACTCTCCTCCCACTCTCCTCCATGCGATTTCGTATGGATTTCCCTAACCCGCTCAGGGACCAACCCCCTCTCATAGACCAACCCTCTCCTCTGCGCGATATTTCCCTAAACCTCTCACAAACCAACCCTCTCCTCTGCGCAATATTTCCTTAACACTCTCAGATACCAGTTGAAGCAATTGCAGCTGAGAGCTCAGAATCATGTTTACCTCCCTAACCCCGCTCCTCTAGTCCAAGCCAGTCCTATGCCCGATATTTCCTAGCTAGGGCCAACGTCAAGTCCAGATTGAAGCTTTCTCCCTGTGATGGTGAAATGGCTCATGAATGTCTGCTCCTAATGGTGAAATTGATGGTGAAATGGCTCATGAATGTTTTCTCTACTCCTGATGGTTGATGGGAACCCTAGACCAGTCGAACCAAAACTCCAAGCAAAACTCAAAATCGCATCTACCTCTCCTCTCATGCTCCTCCGTGCTCTTTGCCTTTCGTTTGCTCCTGATGGTGAAATGGCTCATGAATGTCTGCTCTGCTCTGAACCTTACACCAGTCGAATCAAAACTCCAACCAAAACTCAAAATCGCATTTACCTCTCCTCCCGTGCTCCTTCGCGCTCTTTGCCTTCCCACCTTCCCACAACCTTCCTAACCCCGCTTGGCCAAAAAAATAAAAAAAAATACCGCAAAATATTTATATTTTTATATAATAAATAAAAAACCCCCTCCCCTCTAGTTATAGAGGCGATATAATGTTTTTTTTTTTTTTTGATTTTTTTTTACCCCAATATGAATGCACGTTATATAATATTGGTTTGTTAGTGACGTCCCCGTGGGACATAGTGGGTTATTGGGACAAATCTTCTTCAAGTGGAATTCCCACTGACAGGCTTTCCGAGTCGGTCTTAACCATTGGTACGCACCCACTAAGGAGGAAATATATTTTATTACTAGCCTATCTAGGAGAGGGAAGGATTTGCCCCAGTTCCCAGATGTCCCTGTCGGCTATGTAGTAGGGAGTCGGTTGGTGTATGGTGGTCAGTTACATATTGCTTCGTTTGGTACAAAGGAGGTGAGGTGCCTCTCACTACTGTTGACGACTATTGCACACTATACTAGCGACAGGAAACACATAAGATGCCCACTTTTATTTTATGTTGATTCTTTATTCCAGGCGCCATGACTTGTGAGATGGTCTGTGATTGTTTTGCGGCAGTTTTGTACAACATTAACTAGATGTCGTTCTCAGGCACGTGGGAGGTTGACCTTCCCTTTTGCTTCAGATTTATTTTGTTTTTTTTAGAGGTCTCCAGAGACGAGGCCTACTTTTTTTCGGCAACCTCGTAGGCTGATGATGCATGTCCGGATGCAGATGTGGGGCCAGATGATGCCCAAGAGGGGCCAGTCTGACTTTCCTGCCAGGATATCTCCTGATGCACTAGAGTTGCTATCCAGTGTTGATGATCACTTCTTCATTCTAGTGCCATGTCTGCATGCCAGTTTGGATTGGCGAGGGTGTAACAACATCCTCTTCACACAAGATGAGCCACCAAACGCGAGAGGTAATATTACTGTTTTCTTTAAATTAATATAGCTTCATTTTACTGTCTTAATTAATTAATTGGAATTATCAAATTTATTCTAACACGTTCTTTAACTTTTTTTATTAACTTTTTTAATGAAAACGTATAATTATATTGTTGTGTACTATATATTTTTTAGATATTGGGAAATTCATTGGGGATGAGATTCCACCCCCTCCGAATGATCAAGGTGTAGATGTTGATGATGAGGAGATGGCAGAGGCAGAGGATCAGGGTGACAAACCTGATCCTGATCGAGTGCAGATACCCGCAGGGCTGAGGCGTAGGCCGGACACCAGATTTAGGATGGAGTTGGGAGACCAACTCTGTCGATTGCTAGTTGATGAGGGAGTCCGTCCAGTTACGATCAGAGAGATTCAGGCTTATCGCAGGCTCACACGGCTTTGGAGTGGCTTGCCCCGTGATATGTTTACCCTCATGTGTCATATCGTTGGAGCTTCCAGAGCACTGGAGCGGGCTAGGAGGGGTAGGCGTCATGGAGATGCATGACAGAGCAATGCCTTATCTTATGATCATGATCATGAGGGTAGTGATCATCATTCTAGTACTCCACCTCCTCCTCCTTCACCTCACAACGAAGATCATGATGAGCAACGAGCATCCAGTCTTGATCAACGGGCATTGTCTGAGCAGTATACACTATCTCAGTAGACACCTAGTCCTGTGCAGGCACCTGATCTTGAGCAGGCGGGTCCATCTGAGAAGGCAGGTCCATCAACATAGGCCGCACCATCCACGTCTGAGCAGGTTGCTCCATCGATGAGTCATCAACAGGCGGTTCTTGAGTAGACTGCACCATCGAATGATCAACATGCACCTCCAGAGCAGGCACACCGTCTATTTGAGCATGAGGTTGCACCATCGACTGAGCATGCCTCAACTAGTACTAATATTGATGTACCACCAAATATTTGACATTTATATTATAGTTGCATATTTTTCACATTATATATATATATATATATATATATATATATATATATATATATATATATATATATATATAGTCCATGTATTTTATGTTCATGTTGATGTACTTAATTTACATGTTGGTGTTCATCATGATGAGTATATTATTAGGTCATATTAGATATGTTCATTTAATGTGCTTGCAGATAGATGTGTATGTGATAAAAATTATTTGATGAGATGTATATTTGATGTTTGTGTTGTGATGATGTTATAGAATGCTTGCGTTTTGTTAGATGATCATGATCACGATGATTAGATGATGTTAGCAAATTTGAATGTGTATTTTTTGTCGAATATGATGTTTGTACGATGGTTATCGTGACCGTGATGTTTATTTTTAATATTAAATCATGATATTTATTAAATACTATGTCATGATTGTAATTGAAATTTAATTTTGATTGTATGTAAAATTGTAAAATTGTATTTGTAATTGTAATTTTAGTTTTAATTGTAATTGTAATTTTAAATTTTAATTTGTAATTGTAATTGTAATTGTAATTTTAATTTTAATTTGGAATTGTAATTGTAATTGTAATTGTAATTGTAATTTTAATTTGTCATTGTAATTGTAATTGTAATTGTAATTATAATTATAATTATAATTTGTAATTGTAATCTTAATTTTAATTGTAATTTTATGTGAAATTGTAAAATTGCAATTGTAATTGTATGTTTCTTTGTTTTGTGCATTTGGTTTTAATTGATGGTACAAGCTTATTGTATTTTTTGATGGACCTAGCTGATTTCTGTTTGCAGGGATACTTGTTTTATATCATATTTATTGATAGGTTTTGGGCAGAATGTTGTAATGATTTTGATCATGAAGGCTTTTTACGGGTTGGTTGTGAGGAACAGGACTAGAACACAAAGATGGTTCATATTATTGGGGGGTTGTGGTTAAGATGTAATGAGATTTTTGATTTGAATTTTGAACTGTTTGAAAACAACGTTTTTTCATACTGAAAAAAAAAAGAAAAAAAAAAAGAAAAGAAAAAAAGAAAAAAAGAAAAAAAAAATTGTAATTGTATGTAAAATTGTAATTGTAATTGTATGTAAAATATTTGTAAAATTGTAATTGTAATTGTAATTGTATTGTGAAATTGTAAAATTGTAATTATAGGTATTGTCATCATTAAATTTTATTAAAATTTGCAAATTTGTAAATTAATTGGCAAGTTTGAATCATAATTACTACCGTAAGTAAAATGTATACCGTAAATATTGTTAAATTACCATAATTGTAAATTTGTAAATTTGTATGAATATAAATAATTGTAAAATAATTAATCTAGATTAATAATATGAATTTTTGTAACATAATAAAGTATATAAAATAATGCAAATAAATTCATGTTTAGAATTATCATTATTTTATTAAGATCTTACATACCAAAAATAACATTATACATTTTGAAGATATCATTCACTCACATTTAAAGAAATCAAGTAGTTGTATTATTTTAGGAATTGACATTATAAAAAAAAAAGAACTTTATACAATACACCATTGTTTTCGAGATCAACATAATTGCAAATTATCAAGTGAAATGATTTTAACATTAACACAATGCAAACCAATTAATTAAAAATACATACTATAATGTTTCGAAAAAAAGAGTCTTAGTTATAAGGTAATTAATTCCTCTTCTTTATAAAAACCTATCTTAAAAATATAAAAGATGAAATAACACATGTACCATATCACTCTCGTTTCTCATGATCACCATCATTATCTTCCAGCTCGCTTGGCATGATAACACTATTGTTCTCAAAAATATGTTTTGATCTATGGTCATGTCTCAATATGAACCACTAATCCCTATCCAACACATTTGGGTAAAAAAAACACTGGGTTGCAGTGTTTGGGAAAACATAGGGCTCCTTAGCTTCTTCCCACATCTTTCTAGAGTTGATATATATCATCCTACTATCACGATCTTCCTCTACATTATTCCTATCAAAGGTGTCCCACCACTTGCACTTAGAAATAGACAATTGGAAAGAAGAGAAATCCACTTCAATGATCTCTTGTATCTTTCCGACATAACCTAACGTCCCTCGTACTAGGTTTTGATCATGGTGGCTAGCTCGAATAGATTGATCAAACTCGACTTCCACTCCACAGTCTTGTGTCATGTGTCCATCATCTGCATTTTCAATGTGAAAATGGTGTCCATATGCCCACATAGATGGGAACAAATTGACCTATAAAAAAGTTAAAAAATCATAGTGTCATATGCCTTATAATAACCCAACTGCTAAAATATGAAATATAAATGTAATTACATTTCAAAGGTGCATTATTAAGTTTAAAATGTACATAAATATATTATCACTGAGTGGATGCATCTAGTCCCTATGTTTAGCGCATCCTATTCAACACGAGGGCAACAACCGGTTGCACCGTATTTCTCTCTGACTTGGTCAGCAACCGAACTGTTGGGGCATATTTTTGGCATATTTTATTTTAAATGACTAGGATAAGTCACACTTCTACCATTCAACCTTCTGAATTATTTCAAATTACTATCCCATTTCATCCTCTTTTCTTCGTGCAATGCGACCCACGGTTGTGTCACTTTGGAATGGTAAAGAACTAATTTATTGATTGCTTCAATTTATGCATTCGCTGATGAAATCAAACTGACATATACTACATATGAGATCAAAATATACATTATATCAAAGTTCAACATGAATATTTACTTTGTGTAAATTTAAAAAATTATAAGTCGCTTACTCTTTATCAAACACCTTTTTCCATTCGTTCGGAGCAGATCCCCTTCTCTTTTGTCTTCATCCTTTTCATCGTCCCAAATCACCACACCTGGTCTGTTGTCGATTTGCCTGATGTACTCACTAGAATAATAGAAATACTCGTACGATATGTACCCCTCTGCCATAAACCCCTTAGGTTTTTCCCTTTGTCGAACAAAACCTTTCAATTTCTTCCTGTACCTCTCTGAGAAGAACATCCAACGACAAGAAACCACACCAACTAATTCAACCTCATCTACTAGGTGGATTAGAAGATGAACCTGCAAGTCCATTAAACTCATCGTTAGTTCCTTCTCAAACATACAAACAATCTCAACTATCTCTTGACACCACCGTGGAATGCTAGCCACATGAATCTCCTTTGACGTGATCCAACATACAAATGCAGATAATTCAGATTTGGCACATCCTAGGTCTGAGGGAATTCATGTTTCACTTACCCACGCACGAACAAAGGATAATGACACTGCAAATTTATAAATGCATGCAATAATATACAAAATTATTTATGTTTTATGATCCATGCATGGGATAAAATTTATTAATATAAAAAATAATAAAAGCATGCTTTTGACATTATACGTACTCTTAGAAGATTCAAATGGCCATGTGATTTCAACCCCAACAAATGGTCATCCACGGTGAAGCAGCACCGTAATGAAGACCCGTATGAAGATGGCACCCTCACACCCATTATAACTTCCTTTGCAAAATAAATATCATCTTTTTTAAATCCATGGGACATCACTTTCTTTGAAATACCAATTAGAGGGACCGTCGCCTGTCTCTGATTATGTACTTTCTAATAATCTTGGCGAGTGTTTATTTTTAGTTTTTGAAGTAATAAGTTATTTCCTAACAACCATTATGTCACTTTGTTTCGATGATATGTGCCTCCATAAAGAAGATGGAACATTTTTAAATATATGCATGGGATCTAATAAGTGGGTAATATTAAGATGCTCCCAATATGGGAGGTTATAAAAGATATATTTCCTTTTCATCCCAATGTGAAACTTCTTAACATAGGTGTCGAAGAATTCTGGATCATCGAACATAGGCTTCCCATTTGAATTAAACATTTCTATGAACTCCTTCTCCTTCTCTCTCTCATATGCTATAAGCCATTCAGCTGGTGTCGTTATTGGAGGCCTTTGGGTTCTCTCTAATTTACTATTCAAAGCAGATGTTTCTCTTCTATAAGGGTTTTCTTCTGGGAGGAATACCCTAGAGCAGTCATACACTAGCTTTCATAGGTCATTGGACCATCTAGCTTTTAGAGAAAGTCCACAAAATTTACATCTAAACTACCCTTTTGTTACAATACCTGCGAAATTATTGTATACAATATATATGTATGGCACGTTAAAGAATATCATGAAGATCAGAACAATTACAACGAATTAAATAACTAATATGCGGAAGAATATTGTTACGTATATGAACAAATCAATAAACATGTAATTTACTAGAGAAAACTCCTAAGCCTGGATAATCACGTGTCTTGTAATCACATATGCCATACAATGAAAAACTCCTCTCTGTTGCAATGGGTCTTGATACGTCGTATACATTTATCCCATCCCATAATTCCTTCAATTCATCTACCAGTGGTTGTAAGTAGACATCCATATTCTTCACTTGTCTTCTACCAGGGACTATGAGAGCCAACATAATATTCTCATTCTTCACAGACAACCATGGGGGGACATTGTTATTGATCACTATTACAGGCCAAACAAAATAGTTGGTGTTATGGAGGGAATATGGGTTGACGCCATCCATGGCTATCCTGAGTCGTAGACTTCGTACTTCATCCTTGAATTTTTCGGGCCATGTATCCTATATATGATTCATGGTTATTGAATCTGTTGGGATTCTCATAACTCCCAACTCACTTCTGCGTGAGGCATGCTATCCCTGCAACATAGCTAATTATTTTCAACAAAAGAGCCTTTGAATCCTTGAGATTATAGGCATGTGCCTCAATATCTTAAACGGAGGACCACGTGATTTACCCTTCTTTTTTTATTTATCATACCTGTCATGCCCACATTTCAGACATATCTCTTTATTTTCATATTATCCTCTATATATAATACAATCATTTGGACATGCATGATATGATATGTACTCAACACCCAACATTTTCACCAATTTATTTGCCTCTTCGCAGCTACCGGGCAAGACATTATCACTCTAAAGAACCTAATCTTTGAATAACCTGTAGTTGGTCATGGACAATATTAAATGTACATTAATGCCGATATAGTTATTAACCTTCATAAAATTGGCCATTTGTAATGTTCATTGTGTGATTATATTTCTCAAAATATAAGGGAGGACTTAATGGTCAATTACCTCAAAATTTCCGAGAAACATGCATTCGACAAACCAAAGTTTGCTTTCAAGTTGTACAATAACATCGTTGTCCCTAACTAGGTAGACCCTGACTGATCGTCGGGTCTAAAGAGAGGGGTGGTGGAAGCAAATTTAAGGCTTTCGAAAAAGGTATCAATGATATGAGCATCATCCTCTAGCTGATCATCGTTCTGGAATGCATCTAACAACATTGTCTCCATGACAGTTGTATCCTTAAGTAATCATCCATACCAACCTCTATTTGATTGCCTCCATTTCCAACTTGTGAAGAACTACTATTGCTGTAGTTGTTCCTAATTGGTGAATATGGAGGTAGTGGGATTTGAATAGGTGGTTAATTCAACCATTATTGGTATCGTTTCTCTCCGAGTTTTTCTATTAATTCAGCCTTCTCTTGATTTGACATTGTCGTGGGGTGTAACAGAAGATGGTAGGTAGGTCTCTCATCATTACTAGAATCTTAATAATTTCAAAAGATATATTTGAACATGATTAGTACAAAATCTATGATATCAATTAGTAAGCACATTGACAATGCATGATTAATTGGTTTGAAGTTGAAATAATTACATTAATTTACCAAACAAGTATTATTACCATCATTGTCCCAAGATTGTGGCTAGAAAATGCAATGTTACAATTGGCAGGGTGACACGGCTATCCATTTTCATCTACCAAATGCGCCTTTCGGTATGCTGCTCCTGATAAGAGCTTCCGACTTTTTGGAGCTGTTTGAATATTTTATGCATCTAAACTCAATTTTGAATCTGCATGAACCTACAAATTTTTATACATTAATTTTATTCATCTCATTGACATGGATAAAAAAATAAATTGAATTAGGTGATGAAAATATAAATAAAATCTGAACTAAATATTACATCTCAAGATGGATAGGGAGAACTCCGCGATGGACTTTGAAAAATATTATGAAACGAGCTGGAATTTGAAGAATTTTCCATTCGATATAATTATGATATTTTCTCCCTACATTTGAGCAAAATCAACAATAAATTTTGGTGTACATACCTAAAAATAATTTCGGTGCCTTAAAAATGGACTTATTGTTATCGGTGCTAATGTACGGTTAATCGCACTGGTGCATTTTAGTTATTGTGCACTGGTGTTGTGTTATTAATTGACTTACTGGTGCAGTTAGATAACAAACGCACCGAATAGACGCAAATAAAAAACCACAACTTTATTTTTTAAAGTGAAAAAAATACGGTAAATTTAAAAATGGGCGGGAAATTATTTTCGGAAATCTAATTTCATAAAAAAAATTCTTTAAATAGTAAAAAATATTCATTATTTCATTATTTTTGCAAAAAAATTCAAGGAGAGATTTTCATGAGAGACATACCTGGAGCAAGAGAGCACGAGAGCACTATCGAGTAGCGAAATACTTTCGAATAGCAGCACTATTCAGAGAATCATAATTTCAAACATCTGGTGATTCAAACCCTGTAGTATAGTAAAAATGTTAAATTTTACTGTAATAATTGTTTTTTTATAGTTTCTATTTGATTTAATACGTGCATAGTAAAAATTTTAAATTTTACTGTGCAAGTTCAGATTAAAAAAAAAGGACCATTCTTACGCTAAACCCTTGTTTTGTCTTGTTTCTGCCCTTGCTTCTTCTTGTTTCCGTGACTTCAAAATTATGGCTTTTCATTTTAGATTTATAGGGTTTGTATTGCTATATATATAGGTGTATGACATCTAACCCATGGGACGAATTGCAGATTCAGATCTCAATCCATGTCAACCCTTGCATGATTTTTTTAAAACAGATTTTTTTAATCGGTGCGCCTTGTGTAAAATAACGCATTGGTGTGCTATTTTATTATAGCACACCGCGCACGTACTGTTTGATAAAAACATTTCTTTTATTAATTTATTTCTGTGTTAATCAGTGCGTCGGTTAACATATAACGCACTGGGTCTCCTTGTTAACAGAGAGCACCATACGGTGTTTCTACTATTTTTTTGGTGCGTTTATAAGAACATGTCACACCGCCTCCTCGAGGACATCTTATGCTACAAAAACTAACAATAGAGGATTTTTATTAATTTTTCTATGTTAATCGGTGCACTGGTTAACATATAATGCACCAGGCCTCCTTGTTGACAGATAGCATCGTTCGGTGTTTGTACTGTTTTTGCAGTGCGTTTATAAGAACATGTCACACTGACTTTGGTGCGTACTGCTTCAAAGACGAACCATTTTCTTGATTTTTTTTTACTGAAAAGTTTGTGATTTATTTATAAAATATATTAATGAATGGTATGGTGAAGGTTTATATTGATAAAGAAATGGCTGAGAAGATATCAAGTAACAAAAATACTGATACCACATCGAGAAAAGAAAAAAAGGCAAGTTCTTTGTAAATTCTTTACAAAAATTATTATTTTTGAACTATATGTAAGTTTAACTAATATGTATTGTTTACTGTGTATCATGTAGAGCCAAAAAATGATGAAGGTCAATAATATTATTTCTGATCTAAGATCAGAAGAGCTTAAAATCTTGATGGAAAAATTGTAGAATGATGAATCAGGTGAATGAAAAAATACTATCGATCCAATATGCATGTTAGGTCCTTATATTATTAGTATAGTCCCTTATTGTTGTTAGTGTAACCCCCTTATTGTTATTATTGTACCCCTGTAACCCCCATATTTTTATTATTGTGCCCTTAAATTATTATTTTTAGGTCGGCTAGGATTACATTGTGGCCCCACTAAGATTACATTGTGGCCCCATGGACTCCTATATATAGAAAGGAGGTTTTGTAATTTGAATCATCCAAAAAATTGTTCATTCATGTAATGTATTGGAGGTTGCCCCCTCGAAGTGGCTTATTTATAAGGCGTTGATATCTCTTTTCTTCTATTTTTGGAGCTGGTTTCACAACATTTGGTATCAGAGCTTTGGATTCTAGGGTTTTCGCTGCTCCAAACCGGTCATCGTGGAATTTACACTATAAATTTTTTTCTACGAATGTTCAGAAGTTGAAATTTTTTAGAGTGCAAATCTGAAATTCTAAGGAACATCGTCGCAAGATTTCAGAGCTTGGTTCACAATATTTTAGGAGATATGATCTGTGGAAGTTAGGACTTTTTGCAGGCTCCTGAATTTAACCTAAACAGGTCATCGCGGAATTTTCCCTATAACGTTTTTTATACGAAGATTCAGAAGCTTAAAATTTTAGAGAGTAAAGCCAAAATCCTGAGGAACATCATCACAAAATTTCAGAGCTTGGTTCGCAATATTTTTAGAGATGTGATATGTGGAAGTTACGTCTTTTTCAAGCTCCCGAATTTCATCTCAAAGAGGTTATCGTGGGAAAATCTTCATAACTCTCTCTCTGAGAATCGGATTGGAATGCTATAAAATGTGGCTGCAAGTACACGGATTGTAGTTTCCTGTGTAGAAATTTCAGATCAAAAGGAGGAAACAGTGACACGTGGCAAGTCATACAAGTTCGCTCTACTGAACCAGTCCATCATTGGGTTATTGTGGGAGATTGGACATAACTTTGCCTGGAAGAATCCAAATTAGGTCAGACCTATGACATTTGAAATAAGCTTCAGAGGGCTACTACAAGGCCGAATTTTAGATATTGAGGATATACAATTATAGAGATAATTCAATTTCAATATAGACCTCGTCAAAAGCAAGTAAAAGGTGTGTGTTTTTTTTCCCGAATTGCATAAGTCTTGTTTGAAGAATCAAGTTGAATTGATTCAAAGGGCATATTGTAGAATAGATATCAGTATTAGATTCCAAAATGGCCCCTAAAAATAATTCAACACCCATTAAGCCTTTATAAGGCTTTACTATGACTCATGAAGACGAAGAATGGCAACATGACATATCAAATTTACAAGAGCAAGTGCAACAAATTTTGCTCTCGCAAAGAGCAACAAAAAATGACATGGAAGTTTTGAAGAAAGGTGTGGAAACCAAGATGGATGGTTTGAAGAAAGGCGTGGAATCTAAGATGGATGGTTTGAAAAATGGCATGGAAGCTAAGATAGATGGCATGGAAGTTGACATGGAATTTAAGATGGATGACATGGAAGCTAAGATCAATGAAAAAATGGAAAACATGAAGAATGATCTAAAAGCAGACATGGAAGGTTTGACAAAGTTGATACAACAAATGTTTCCTAATGGTGAAAATATAGTAGAGGAAACTCGTGATGAGAACAAAATAAATGTTAATCGTAATTTCATAAACTCTAATGTTGGCGGGAAGAACCACCATATTCCAAAAATGGATATGAGGAAGTTTGATGGAAAGGATCCTGTAACATGGATACTACAGATGGAGCAATACTTTGATTTCAATAATGTGCAAAACACACAAAAGGTACGCATTGGAACTTTACATTTAGAACAAAATACATTTGTATGGTATCGATGGCTTTGCTCCCGTAAAAAAATTGTCACTTGGTCAATTTTTACGGAGGAAATGATAGCACATTAAGAGGATACAAAGAGCAACACCTTCTTTGTCCAATTGATAAATCTCAAACAAAAGGGTTTAGTGGGGGAGCACATTGAGGACTTCCAAAAATTGAATATAAGGGTAACTGATATTCCAGAGGAACACATGATTGATCTCTTCATAGGTACTTTAAAGAATAACATCCAACATGAAGTTCGCGTTTTGGAACCTGATTCACTGGAGAAGGCATTCAGGTTGGCAAGAAAAATTGAATGTAAAATTATGGCGACAAGGAAGCCTACCACTCACTTATATAAAGAGGGAAGTGTTGCTACTCCTAGATTTCCACAACCTACAAGGTTGACACCACAACAATTGGAGAAAAAAGAGAAAAAAGGCTTTGCTATAGTTGTGATAGCAAATACACTAAAGGTCATAAGTGTGCTGAGAAGAAAGTATTTTCCATAGATTGTGAAGAGGAAGAAGAAAATGAACAAAAACAGGATATACACCAGGAACCAACCTTAGAAGAGGAAGAAATGAGTCCGACCATATCGTGTAATGCATTGGCAGGAATTACCACTCCTCAAACTCTCAAGATAGAAGGACATATCAAGAAGAAAAAGGTAATAGTGTTGATTGATTCAGGTAGTACCCATAATTTTATTCATTGTAAGGTAGCCAAGGAATTGAATTGTTTCCTATAACCAGCACCAGAATGTCAAGTGATGGTTGCAAATGGAGGAACTATAAATTGCTCTGGAAAATGCCATAATATCAAGCTAACCATGGGGGAATATCTATTGATTAGTCCAATGCTTGCCATTCCTATGGGAGGTGCTGATGTTGTACTAGGAGTACAATGGTTACAATCTTTGGGGACGGTAGCTTTTAATTTTCAAGAACTTTTCTTGAATTTTTTTTCAGAAGGAAAGGAAGTCGAATTACGGAGTATTGTAGGGAAGACGAGAAATATAATAAGCTCTAATGTCATGAAAAAGCTTCTAAAGAAAGAACAACGAGGTGTAATTGCACAATTATGCTCACTAGAAGTTCCAACATCAAAATCATCTATTTCTATAGATCTCCAACAAGTCTTGGACAATCATTCCAAGGTGTTTGAAACTCCCAAAGGACTCCCACCTATTCATGATCATGATCATGCTATTCATTTGATTCCAGGAAGTGTTCCTCCAAACATCAGGCCTTATAGATATCCTTACGTCCAAATGAGCGAAATTGAACGTATGATTGCAGAAATGTTAGAGGCCGGTATAATTCAAGCTAGTCAAAGTTCTTTCTCTGCTCCTGTAGTATTGGTACACAAGAAGGATGGATCATGGCGAATGTGTCCGGATTATAGGGAGCTCAATAAGCTCACCATTAAAGACAAATTTCCCATTCCTGTGATTGATGAATTATTGGATGAATTACATGGAGCAATTTATTTTACCAAGTTGAATCTTCGTTCAGGATATCATCAAATTAGAATGAAGACTGAAGATATTCCAAAAACAGCATTTCGAACTCATGAGGGTCATTATGAATTTTTGGTCATGCCTTTTGACCTTACCAATGCACCTTCTACATTTCAAGGGTTGATGAATTCCATTTTCAAACCCTTCCTTAGAAAACTTGTGCTAGTATTTTTTGATGATATACTAATCTACAGTAGGTCTTGGAAGGATCATGTTCAACATGTTGACAAGGTGCTCAAACTATTGCAGGAGAAACAATTATATGCAAAAACATCCAAATGTTTCTTTGGAGTACAAAAGGTGGAATATCTGGGTCATATTGTATCTCACGAGGGTGTTAAAGTAGACCCTAACAAAATTAAAGCCATTAAGGAATGGAAAGTCCCCACAACCATAAAGCAGTTGCGAGGATTTCTCGTGTTAACAGGGTATTATCGCAAGTTTGTTAAGAATTATGGGAGAATAGCAGCACCTCTAACAACATTATTGAAGAAAGATGCATTTTCATGGACTCCTGAAGCAACTAAGGCCTTTGAACATATTAAAGAGTCAATGTGCCTAGCACCGGTCTTAGCTACGCCAGACTTCACAAAAACCTTTATTGTGGAATGTGATGCCTCAGGAAATGGAATTGGTGTTGTTTTAATGCAAGACGGAAGATCCATTGCTTTTGAAAGTTGTCCAATCAAAGGAAAGTATTTACAGAAAGCTATTTATGAGAAGGAAATGTTAGCAATACTACATGCACTAAAGAAATGGCGAACTTACCTAATGGGAAGACACTTCAAGGTTAAAACTGATCATGATAGTCTTAAACACTTTTTGGAACAAAGACTATCTTCAGAAGAGCAGCAAAAATGGGTCACAAAGATGTTGGGTTATGACTTTGAAATAATCTACAAAAAGGGAAGCTAAATGTTGTTGCAGATGCACTCTCAAGAAAGAATGAAGAGGTGGAAGCATTGCTTTGTGCCATTTCTATTATCCAACCAGATTGGATAACCGAAGCAAGGGATGAATGGAAGAAGGACGAAGAAGTGTGGACAATCATTCAAAAGCTGAAGCAAAAACCTAGTACATCTGATACATTTTTAGTTGGAAAAATGATTCCTTATGGTACAAAGATCACTTATATCTTTGTAAGAATTCCCAACTAAAACAAAAGATTCTTTTGGAATTGCACACTTCTCCTTGAGGAGGACACTCAAGATTTTTTAAAACTTACCACAGGGTGAAGAAAGATTTTTTTGGGGATGGCCTTAAATCTAATATTCAAAAGTTTGTGGCGGAATATTTGATTTTCCAGTAAAATAAAGTTGAGACAATTAAGACCCCGGGTCTTCTACAACCTTTATCCATTCCAAGTCAACGTTGGGAGGAGATTTCAATGGATTTTATTACAAGTTTACCTAAGTCCGAAGGAAAGAGTGTCATCATGGTGGTAGTTGATAGACTTACCAAGTATGCACACTTTTGTGCATTATCTCACCCATTTAAAGCAAGTACAGTTGCTACTACATTTATGGATAGAATTCAAAAGCTACATGGAAGCCCAAGGGTTATTGTGAGTGACAGAGATCCCATTTTTACCGGAAATTTTTGGACGGAGTTATTTTCTTGTTTGGGTACTCAATTAGCTCATAGCTCATCTTATCATCCTCAATCTGATGGTCAAACTGAGATAGTAAATAAATGCTTGGAAGGATATCTTCGTTGTTTTGTATCTGATAAACAAACACAATGGGTCAAGTGGTTACCTCTTGCTGAATGGTGGTATAACACTTCCTTCCATACTGCAGCAAAAATGACCCCATTTATGGCAATTTATGGATATCATCCACCATCCATCACATCATCTTTAAGAGAAAATTCGAAGGTTCAAGCAGTGGAAGATCACATCGAGCATAAACAAGAAGTTCTCCAACTCTTAAAGGATAACCTGAATTTGGCACAAAATCGAATGAAACAACAGGCAAATCAACATCGCAGCGAGAGAAGTTTTGATGTAGGATATTGGGTATTTTTACGACTACAACCATATAAACAAATGTCCCTCAAGCAAGCTAAGAAGGATAATAAATTATCGCCAAAGTACTATGGTCCTTATAAGGTGTTGCAAAAGATTGGTACTATGGCATACAAATTGGAGCTTCCTGCTTCTTCGCGAGTACATCCAGTTTTCCATGTTTCATGCTTAAAGAAGGTTATAGGTGAAAATCTTCCAGTTCAAACAATATTTCCAGAACTTGATGAGGAAGAAAAAATCATATTGGAACTTGAAGCGGTCATGGAAACAAGAACTCGATAGCTACGGAATCGATCAATTTCAGAGTATCTCATCAAGTGGAAGAACTTACCCACCGAAGATTCTACATGGGAGGATGAGAATTTTATACAGAAGCACCCAGAGCTACTCAAGCGTTGAGGACAACACTTTTTTGAAGGAGAGGGGCATGTTAGGTCCCTATATTACTAGTATAGTCCCTTATTGTTGTTAGTGTAACCCCTTATTGTTATTATTGTACCCTTGTAACCCCCATATTGTTATTATTGTGCCCTTAAATTATTATTGTTAGGTCAGCTAGGATTACATTGTGGCCCCACTAGGATTACATTGTGGCCCCATGGATTCCTATATATAGAAAGGAGGTTTTGTAATTTGAATCATCCAAGAATTGTTCATTCATGTAATGTATTGGAGGTTTCCCCCTCGAAGTGGCTTATTTCTAAGGCGTTGATATCTCTTTTATTCTATTTTTGGAGCTGGTTTCACAACAATGCATTTATTTTTTTAATTTTCATTAATAATATACTTAAAAATATTAGATAACATGTTTAAAAAATCTATTAATTCACATATATTTAATGTTCTACAGGGACCAACAACGAAGAAAATGAATGTTGTTCTAAGAAATGAAAAGAATTAGAACATGCAAATAAAAATGAATTGCTCCTTAGCTCATCTCGAGTGGTGTTGGAGGTTAACGAAAGGGGAGAAACTTTTACAAAACTTTGAGGGATCTGGTGGAACGAATGTATAGACGTTCTTTCCACTTACAATTCAAAAATCAATGCATTGATTCCAATAACCAAATTTTATCTAGACTACAGGATGAGTTTCCAAAGAATTGGTCAATGAGACATGTCAAACTTTAATAGAAAAAACATACAACAACAAAAAAGAAGGAATGGAAAAGTAATATTCCTTTAAATGTTTTTCTAGAATTATATGTATATATTACTAGAAAACAATCATTTATAAATATCACTTTTGTTATATTTACTTTTCATATATCAATATAAAAATTAAATAATTTATTGTCATGTTACATTTTCAGGAAGATTATGAAAATCTCAAAGGATGAACACGCTGATATCAAAAATATGCCAGTAGGAATGTCCAAAAATGTGTACAAGGAGAGACTCAAAGAAATTGACATAATTGCATCACATGAGGAGCCATCTCAACAACAACATGCTTCAAATGTAATATGTAATCATTGAATTTTTCGATTAGGTACAATAGATAAACAATTTAGCATTAAACATTAATTTTCAAGTATTTTCTTGCAGAAAAGAAAAGAAAATGGAACCCATTCAGCACATAAAACAGGACGACAAGGAAGAAAAAGGATAATGTCTAAGTTTGTGAGTAATTGTTACTTCCTTATAGCAACTTAACTATATTTCTTTCTTGTATATTTTAAGTTGTTAGAACAATCATCATTGAATGTCTTCAAACATGTGCTAACATACAAAGAAGAACCATCAGACGAATTGATTGACATTGGGTTAAATATGGGTTGTTAGTATATGTTGGCATATCAAAAATTAATTGTGGAATTTGTAAGCATCTATCGATCTTGTTTTACTAATCCCCGTCTATAATTAATAGAACAAAAAAATCTTTTATATTAAATATATGATTTTTTATGGGGTATAAAACTTGTAGGAAATAAATTATGGAACTGCGCCAACAAATGAATTGTTGAAAGATGGCAAGAAATTTGGTTTTGAAAGAATGAGTATAGTTTATGAGTCAATTGTTTCTATGGTACATTTCTTTTCGATTTACATTGATGTATATTATTTAATATTGCAATTTTCATTATTCTCACCTATGTATATACACTCATTACGGTTTATTTTTATGTTTGTAGATGTAAGTTTAAGAAGAAGAAAACAATACCGTGAACAAAACATTCCTCAAAATAACCCAAGTCATGGAAGTAGCTCGAGCAGTGACAATAGTTCTAGCGAAGAATGATGAACCAATATGTTTGGATATCAAAGCAAGGCATTTTATTTCTTGAAATATTTGTCTGTGAAATCAGACATTTTGTTTAATGTAATGGGCATAGTGTCCCAATTGAAAGACAAAGGGATACCAATAATTGTCCCATTTTGTATGACAAAGAGTGTCTTATTCATATATATATATAATAAAATATGTTCTAATTTATTCTATTGTGTTCTCCATTGTCGCTGTGAAATGTTACACCACTGATTAAATATTTTAATGAAGAGATGTGAAATATGATGACATGATATAAAAAATTAATCCAAACATCACATTCAAATGCACTAATAAAAATTTAATTGATATGAATATTGTTATAAGATATGTGTCAACTTTTGATGAATAATGAATTTTAAAAAATCGCAATAATTGCACTGCCATAGGTTGATGTTTCTAAAAAATACAAAATGAACAATGGTGTGTGTTAGTTACTATGCACTGGTGCGTTTGTATGATAATGCGCACTAGTGTGTTTCTATGACCTATGGGCACAACATAAATATTAATACCATTAGAACGCTCGGTGCATTTGTGTGATACTGTGCACTGGTGCATTTATATGACCTATGGGCACCGCACAAATAAGAATACCAATTAGAACGCCCGGTGTTCTTTATCAACGCCTACAACCCGGGCGGGCCGATAGGCGTTCCATGCACCAGTGCAATTTTCCTTTAACGCGCCAGTGCGTTTTTATAACTTGACAACCTGGTGCGTTTTTATAACTTGACGGCCCAGTGCATTGTATCACCTACAGGGCCCGATGTGGTTTTACACCTTATAGGGCCCAGTGCATGCACCTTCCATCGGCCCGGTGCGACTATCTGGATGACACACACCAGGTGTTGTTAAACGCCCCGGGGCGTCTGAAATTTGTTTTCCATCATAGTGCTTGGTAGGTTTATAATATCGGTATGTTCACGGTACAACACACCGGTGCGTTGACACCTGATTAGCACACCGATGAGAAAAACATTCATAACAACCTCCGCCGCCCAATTTTTTTTAGTTGTGTTGCAATTTCGTAAGAAGCTCTGCCAAAACGTCCGTTACCGAAAACGGATGTTGTAGCAAATGTTTTTTTTGACAATTTTGGCCAATTTTATAACACTAAATTTATAACCTCCGCTAGAGGGTCTTTTCCTTGTAGTGTTTGTTTATGTCTACATTAGCATTGGATCCATACTTGATTGATTGTCTACTTTAGGTTTATCTATTTTCATGCTTTCATTTTCCTGATAATTCCTTCTTGGCCCTTTAATTTCTAGTGAGAATTTTCTTGACTACTTGTCCATTTTTCCTACCCAGTTTATTTTTTGCTTGCTCTGATGCACATACTACATAAAAATGAAGCACGAAAAACTTGACCCTTCATTATACATAGCCACATGATAGTTTTTTATAGTTGATGCAAGTTTACACAATGCTTCATCCATCCTTGTGCAAGTTTCTTTCCATCCTTTATTTTTTTTAGTTATCGTCTCTCCTCCTTTGCAGTCACCCTTTGCAATCTCAAACTTATAACATTAACATAGTATTCATGTGAATAGCACTCTCATCCAAGTCCTCCATCAGACCCCAGTAGTATATACCAACTAAGGGTTTCCTTTGACTATGTAATTTAATGAGTAAGCCACACCCATTTAATTAAATTAGTCCAGTGGAGGCCCTCTTGCCTTTGTTTAGTTTTGATCGTTGTCGGTAGACCCACTAAGGCATGTGTATTTTTCTTATTTCGAGAGTCAAAGTGACATGGGTGACATGTTTTTACCTTTGGCTTGGAAATTTCCCCCATTTGGAATTATGATAGTTTGCTTCCTTTCATGTGAATCCAAAGATTTTTTCTCAATTTTCCTCATCTACAAGTTTTCTCTTCCATGTTAAGTAAATGCTATCTAGTTTAGTTTTTTTTTCCTTTTTTTCTTGTTTTCTAGTGAACCATTTTTATCCCACAAATGGAGTTCCTTTTCCACACTTTACCTTCAATCAATCTTTGAATTTAACTAGAGTGTCTCATGCCACTTGTGTGTTAATAAGTTAACTTTTCTTTTAACATTTTAGGAAACTTCATTGTTTTGTAATGTTGCATTTGATAAGGAGGTATAACGAATTAACGAGTGATCTAGGTCTCATTTGAATATTTTGTGAGAAACTGCTAGTCTTTCATTTTCTATAAACTTGATCTCATTGTTGTTATTGAGATAGTTTGATAATTGTAAAAGAACTTTTGGATTTAAATTGCATATCTATTTTGAAACATTCCCAATATTTTAAGTGGATACTCCCCCTATCATCAAGAAACCATTTTTTTTCTTTGATTGATACAGAAAAAATAGAAAAGATATTAAATAGATTTGGAATAGAAGTAGCCATTAAAAGTAGATAAAACAAAATGATTAAAATATTATTAAAATACCATAAATAAAAAGGATTTTGGTTAAACCAGGATGAAAACTACTAAAATCTAAAATTTTTATAGAATCACCTTTATTCCTGGGAAAACTATAAGAACACCAAACTATGGGAAAGCCAAGGTATGCTTCCCTACATTTGGGATGGCATTGCTAGTGCACCTCACCCATGAGGACTCAAATTAATCACCTACCCATACAATCATTTTATATAAAGTGTTTAGTAAATACATCTTGAAGGGTTTCATAAGATCACGATGAGAAATTTTAGTTAACTTTTCTTTATGTTAACATTTTAAATTTATGTATTTTACATTTAGGGTTATGTTCTTTTCATTCATCTTTTTTGCTTCCTAGCTTTTGTCTTTATGCTTTATGTTTTTCACTTCTAGCATTACGTTGTTTGCTTTTTATTCTTTTGCCTTTTTTCTTTTGTCTTTGTCTTTATCCGTTGTGATTTTTACTTTTATACTTTGTATTTTTTTGGTTTTATGCGTGTCATTGCATGATTTTTCACTTCTTTTCTTTTTGTGTGTGTTTGTATTTTTATTTAAGTCGTTATATTTTATCTAACCATAACCAACATAAAGTTAAAAGCAAAAAGGTAATAAGAAGACAAGCTAATTACAAGTTATCAAAACCATAGAACTTGGACAATGCCCTTTATCATATTTATTGGTGGCTTATACTGTGAAGTATTGATCTTATGTCCAATGGTCCCTCCAAAATTTGATTGTTGTCTAAGTTTTTTTTCTCAACCATGAGTAAAGTAAAGGTGCATTTTCATTTAGATTATAAATTTTAATAAAAGTATGTCTAATGATAATGGTTTGATAACTTATTTATTTTTTAGAATTGAAAATATGTATTATATTAATTGATAAATATATACAAATGTGAAAGTAAATATGGATGGGTATATAAAAATATGGATATGTATTATATCCTATTTCTCAATGCTATTAGGTAAGAAATAAAATTAGAGTATGTTCAAGCATAAATTCTTTATTATATTTGGTAAGGTACCATTTCTTTAGTTTTCTTTTAAGATGATCCTAAATGCTAGATAAATCACAAAGCATTATGTTGTGTGAGTTTTAAAACAACATTGATTTCCATTTTAATTGCCTCTAAAATAAAAGTAGGTGTTGATGTTGAGTTAATTTTCAACAAAATTTAGTGAACATGAAGTTCCAAGAATAGTAGTATATACCAACTAAGGGTTTCCTTTGACTATGTAATTTAATGAGTGAGCCAGACCCATTTAATTAAATTAGTCCAGTGGAGGACCTCTTGCCTTTTTTTAGTTTTGATCGTTGTCGGTAGACCCACTAAGGCATGTGTGTTGTTCTCA
Organism: Pinus albicaulis; assembly: GCA_034641835.2. Classification (NCBI taxonomy): domain Eukaryota; kingdom Viridiplantae; phylum Streptophyta; class Pinopsida; order Pinales; family Pinaceae; genus Pinus; species Pinus albicaulis. Next base: position 963,256,876 of record CM076577.1, read on the forward strand.
TTTCGAGAGTCAAAGTGACATGGGTGACATGTTTTTACCTTTGGCTTGGACATTTCCCCCATTTGGAATTATGACAGTTTGCTTTCTTTCATGTGAATCCATAGATTTTTTTCTCAATTTTCCTCATTTACAAGTTTTCTCTTCCATATTAAGTAAATGCTATCTAATTTAGTTTTTTTTTTTTTCTTGTTTTCTAGTGAACCATTTTTATCCCACAAATGGAGTCCCTTTTCCACACTTTACCTTCAATCAATCTTTGAATTTAACTAGAGTGTCTCAAGCCACTTGAGTGTTAATAAGTTAGCTTTTCTTTTAACATTTTAGGAAACTTCATTGTTTTGTAATGTTGCATTTGATAAGGAGGGATAACGAATTAATGAGTGATCTAGGTCTCATTTGAATATTTTGTGAGAAACTACTAGCCTTTCATTTTCTATAAACTTGATCCCAATGTTATTATTGAGATAGTTTGATAATTGTAGAAGAATTTTTGGATTTAAACTGCATATCTATTTTGAACCATTCCCAATATTTTAAGTGGATACTCCCCTATCATCAAGAAACCATTTTTTTCTTTGATTGATTCAGAAAAAATAGAAAAGAGATTAAATAGATTTGGAATAGAAGAATCCATTAAAAATAAATAAAACAAAATGATTAAAATATTATTAAAATACCATAAATGAAAGAGATTTTGGTTAAACAAGAATGAAAACTACTACAATCTAAGAAATTTATAGAATCACATTTATTCCCAGGAAAACTATAAGAATGCCAAACTATGGGAAAGCCAAGATATACTTCCCTACATTTGGGATGGCATTGCTAGTGCACCTCACCCATGAGGACTCAAATTAATCACCTACCCATACAATCATTTTATATGAAGTGTTTAGTAATACATCTTGAAGGGTTTCATAAGATCACGATGAGAATTTTTAGTTAACTTTTATTTATGTTAACATTTTAAATTTATGTATTTTACATTTAGGGTTATGTTCTTTTCATTCATCTTTTTTGCTTCTTAGCTTTTGTCTTTATGCTTTATGTTTTTCACTTCTAGCATTACATTATTTGCTTTTTATTCTTTTGAATTTTTTCTTTTGTCTTTGTCTTTATCCGTTGTGATTTTTACTTTTATACTTTGTATATTTTGGTTTTGTGCGTGTTATTGCATGATTTTTCACTTCTTTTCTTTTTGTGTGTGTTTGTATTTTAATTTAAGTCATTATATTTTATCCTTAAGAATAACCACCATAAAGTTAAAAGCAAAAAAGTAATAAGAAGACAAGCTAATTACAAGTTATCATCCATTTAATAAGGAAACCATAGAACTTGGACAATGCCCTTTATCATACTTATTGGTGGCTTATACTGTGAAGTATTGATCTTATGTCCAATGTTCCCTCCAAAATTTGATTGTTGTCTAAGTTTTTTTTCTCAACAATAAGTAAAGTAAAGGTGCATTTTCATTTAGATTATAAAGTTTGATAAAAGTATGTTGATGATAATGGTTTGATAACTTATTTATTTTTTAGAATTGAAAATATGTATTATATTAATAGATAAATATGTACAAATGTGAAAGTAAATATGGATGGGTATATAAAAATATGGATATGTATCATATCTTTTTTCTCAATGCGATTAGGCAAGAAATAAAATTAGAGTATGTTCAAGTATAAATTCTTTATTATATTTGGTAAGGTACCATTTCTTTAGTTTTCTTTTAAGATGATCCTAAATGCTAGATAAATCACAAAGCATTATGTTGTGTGAGTTTTAAAACAACATTGATTTCCATTTTAATTGCCTCTAAAATAAAAGTAGGTGTTAATGTTGAGTTAATTTTCAACAAAATTTAGAGAACATGAAGCTCCAAGAATGTGATTCATCATTTTTGGATGACTAAATACTAAAAAAAGTCAATTAAATAACCCTCTCCTAGTCAAAGGGCTTTAGATGGCAACACCTAATAGATAATGTTGCATGGAAAAACATATTGTTTGTAACTAAGAGGAAGACACAAAACATTGTGTAGTTGACTAATATACGTATCCTCAATATTGAAAGAGGTTCATATTATATTTAGTATGTGGAGGAGGAGATGTTTTTGATAAAGAAGGGAGTGCATATTTCAGGTGACATAATACCAAATCTATTTCTTGAACCTCTTATTAGATTTTTGGTGTTGCTCCAAAAGTGTTTTCACATAGAGAGGAGAGTTCTAGAGATCCTTATCTCTCGCTAATTCTTGAGGGACATAAGGTCGGGTTAGTTTGATTGGATGCTTGACCTTAGATAGAATGCTAGCTTAGCGCACTTACCTAGGAGGTTGTTATCATATGTGGCATGAAGACCAGCCGGGTAGGTTCACACAATGGGTGGCCACTTACTTGATTAAGAGAGTACCACCTAGGAGTATGAACTTCGGGTTTGTGGAGGATGGTACTTGGACCTAGGAGCATGAGATCATGTGACATACAACTTGGAGGTTAGATATTGTTGAGAAATATAGGGACAACTAGATTAGGTGGTTTCTTTTACTTTGAAAATTACTTGTGATGTGCCTTTACTTAACTTGATGTTCTTGTTATTAGCTTCTTATTTCACTTGATTATTGTTACGTTCTTATCATCAAAAAAATACCGAACAATGAATATCAAAGAGACAAGGGGACACAAAATGTAGGTTGATAGGCAGGGCCAAAACCTCTCCTATTAAGAGGAAAAACCACAAGAATTCTTCTCTTCTTATAGAATGTCCAGATGACAAATTCCAAGAACTATGACCCTTGAAAAATATCCCTCCAAGACCAAGTCCAACCTCTTCTTGATGAATTTCTATTTTACAAAGTCAATTCTAGTCAAACATGTTCCAATACTTTAGATTTCGTCCATTTTCCAGAATTTCGACTTGCTCCTTCAGGACTCCAATTTTGACTTCTACTACAAAAACCCTAGTTGGCATGCGTGAGGAAATAATGTTGAATCTAGCCTCCATTTTCCTTCGATTGGTCAACTCATCCTTCCTTGATCACTCGACCTACAATCTTGACTCTTTTGATACTTGATTTCGGCCTCCAAGATGTCTGCAATTCTCAGTCTTGTTGTTGCATCAGTTGCCCTAATTTTCTCGTACGTGTGAGATGTAGATGACCCAAAAAGCAGTCTCTAAAATGATTCTCTCTCCCTTCTTGGTTTTTTCTCTTTCTTCACTCGTACAATTTACAGGCGTGATTGATAAACTTCAAAAAAATTTACAATTGTAAATTTAAATCAAGACAATAATTAAGAGAGTACTTCAAAAAATGTTGAAAATTTAGTCAACATTTAAAATAATAGAAAAGTTTGTTCAATTGGGTTATGTTCAATTTGGTTTATCCCTGATGGTTGAAAATAAGGAATAAAATCCTCACCACTCAAATTCAATTGACAATATTCCATACAACATTGCATCTGTGAAAAAAAGAAAATAAAATAAACTTGTTTTTCAAAATTTTCTTATTTAAACATTTTTACAAATAAATGCATTCTTCCACGTTCAAGAAAGAAATATAAAATATAGAGGTAAATTAAAATTTTGAAGTGTGTATCTTTATATTTTAGAAATATATACATAGAAATGTACATACAATTTCAACCAAAGGTGAAAAATAAAATATTGTAGATATAATTTAGAAGTAATTATTTTTAGAAATAAACATACAATTGTGAAGAAAAAAACAAAAAATAAAAAGGTATTTTAAACAAGTGATATTTTTCTTTAGAAAATGTTGATATTTTGGGCAGATCTTTCGTTAAATTATGCCTAAATTTTTTAAGAAAAATAGATTAAGTTGTCAAGTTACAAAGTTGTGAAATTTAATACTCTATAATTTTTTTGATAATTTTGAATCCAATTTAAATATTAAATTGTGATTAAAATACTAAAATTTTAAAATCTAAAAATTACTGAAAACAAAATATTCCACCCAAAATTATTACTCAATCACCCATGCCAAAAATAAATGTACATATGAAAAAGATTAATTATTTAATAAATATATTTATAGTACATGACATATTCCTCAATATAAAATTTAAAATTAATTATTTAAGAAATATATTTATGGCATATAATATACATGCCACATTCATCATTAATTCACTAAAAATAAGGGAAATTCTTAGTTTGAAGCACCACATTTTGCAAGGAGGAATCGTCGTAAAATTGGTTGTCGAGTTGATATTCATATGAATAGAATTAAGCACTACATTTTGCACGGAGGAGGAATCGTCATAAAATTGGTTGTCGAGTTGATATCCATATGAATAGAATTAAGCACTACATTTTGCACAGAGGAGAAATTGGTTGTGTAGTTGATATCCATATGAATAAAATGGTTGTTTAACCAGGAAGATTAAATTTTTTTAATGAAGCAAATTATATATATATATATACTAAAGATAAAAGAGTTAAAATATTTTATTAAGATTTTATATTAATTTTTAATTAATTATCAAATAAATAATAATTATTAAAAATTTAAATAATAATAATAATATATTTCGTATAAGTTTAAAAGAATTAGATTTAATGGTAGAAAGTGAAGATTATTTTATCATGGACAAGGTTTAATTTTCATAAGGGTTTTTTTAGGCCATGGGGCATCTTGAGATAGTGGTAGAATTTGGCTCATTTATGAAGTTTATGAAATAGTTGTATTTTGGTGTAATAATGACCATGAAATAGTTGTGTCTAGTGTTATAGTGGCAACAACTTTCAATGGGGCACCTTGAGATAGTGGTAGAATGTGGCCCATAGTAGTAGTTGATATTTCAAAGTTTACATATTATAGTGGAAACTGATCTTTCAAAGTTTACTCATTATAGTGACATCTAATCTTTCAAAGTTTATATATTGTCCACAACTTCTCGTTTAGGTTATATATATATATTATTGCATCACAAAGGTTGACATTTGAATCATATATAGATTTTTGTGGGAAATGGATATTTTATCCACCACCTTTCTTTTCCATTTATTAATTTGAGTGTTATACATATTGTTGAATGTATTGTATCACCAAGGTTGCATTTGAATCATATATTGGTTTTTGTGGAAAATGGATCATTGATCGACCACCTTCCTTTTCATTTATTGATTTGAGTGTTACAAATTTTGTTGAATGCACTGCATCACCAAGATTGACATTTGAATCATATATAGTTGTATTTGTTGTAATAGGTTCAACAAATTTTAATGGGGGCACATTGAGATAGTGGTAGAATGTGGCCCATGGCAACAACTGATCTTTCAAAGTTTACAGATTTAGCTGCAATTGATCTTTCAAAGTTTACACATTATAGTGGCAACTTATCTTTCAAAGTTTACAGATTGTTCAAAACTTCTTGTTTTGTTTATATATATATAAAGAAAATAAAAATGTATTGCATCACCAACGCTGACATTTGAATCATATATTGGTTTTTGGGGCAAATGGATCATTGATCCACCACCTTTCTTTTTCATTTATTAATTTGAGTGCTACGCATTTTGTTGAATGTATTGCATCACCAAGGTTGACATTTGAATCATATATTGGTTTTTCTGGCAAATGGATTGTTGATCCACCACCTTTCTTTTTCATTTATTGATTTTGTTGGAAATGATGTTGTGATGCAGTGTTGATGGTTGGAATTGATGTCAACTTGATAGCATGAGATGTTGGTATCATGTGATGTAGAGGTACTTGGTTTATGCATTGGTTGTATATGATGGTGCAGGTATTTGGCCTGTATGTTGTTGCCTTGGGAGGATGTGGAGTTGCTACACCTAGTTAACAGTGATGGAGACTATCAAGTCATGTTTATGGTACTTGGTGTGTGTGTGTGGATGTTTTTGAAGGATTTTGGTGAGTATCATGATGTTACAGAGTCATGGGCAAGGCTATATCAATGTACCAAATATCCTCCTCAAGCATGGCTAAAATATTCTTAAGAAATCTCAGTTTTGAAAGGTATACACTATTTTGGTGAAGGAAACTAGCGTACATACACTAGTTTTATGTGGGAAAAAGCGCATGCCACTTGAAGATGATTTTCCTCGCAATCCTCGTGCTTGTCAACTATTTTTGTTTTGTTTTCTCGGCAGTTTTTTTTTGGGATTTTCGATGTAAAGGGAGGAAAAGGTCAATGAACTTATAGAAGTTGATGAAAGTTGAAAATATCAAAAGGTTAGTGGAGCAAGTGGCTTTATTTGGTCAAGATTCCTATCTCAATCAAATCTGAAGAATGTGAAAAGGATTTGGATGAGCTCTATCATCCAAAGAATTTATTGATTCAAAACCTTTCTAGAAATTACAAATATGAGAAGAAATGTTGCTCATTTGGTTGGTTCCCTTGTGTGAGAAAATTGTCATAGTGTTTTGGAGATCCAGTAATGAGGTGTGTGGATTTTTTGTAGCAAAGTGTGCATGAAGGTATAGTTGTAGCAGAGACAAAAGTATGCACAACCAAAGACCATTTATATGTAGAAGAAAAGTGACCGAGATATAAAGGAGTTTGCTAATGCATTTGTGATTACAGGGGAATAATTTTTATTTGAGTTTATATATGCTACTAATGTGATTGTGATAGATAGGCTACAGTAGTGTCTCATGTTTTTATATGGCAGTTATATATTGCATCATTGAGTTTTTGCATCTAGTTTATTTGCAAAAAATGTATTGAGGCTATGTGAGTTAATGATGATGTATGAAAGTGAGATATGTCTACGATTTGAGTTTGATTCAATGATTGATGTTTTGTATTGAGAGTTGTGATTACATGATATGAAGATATTGTTGTTGTGATGTTCATGTTGAGTAGCTCAAGGGTTCCAGTTTGAAAAGGTATGAAATGTGAACCACATAGAGAAGTGGGGTGGGTGCTCTGGAAAAACAACTATTGAGAACATATTTCTTCATAAGTACAATTGGAGTTGGGCAAGGCTTGATGGTCATCGAGGCTTCCAACAGATGGTGGTTCGTAGTGTTGTGAGATGGATACCAGATTTCCTTTTAGATAGTTTCCATATTGTACTCTCTATGTAATGATTTGCTTGACAAATAATATAATATTTTGAGTAGTGCAACAACAAGAAGGGTGGTTTTTGACCCGGAGGGGGTTTTCCACTGGATATCCTATGTTCCAATGTGATGTGATGATTTTCATCTCATTGTGCATATTTATTTCATATGTTAGGGCTCTCATGTGATGATTCTATTTGAAATTGCATGTTCATATCTACTGCTCATTTGTTAAATGATAAATTGATTAATATAGTAGAGAAAAAGTTTATTCTTTTGAAATTGTTATCACTATTGAGAGGGGCTAATTCACCTCCCCAACACCCCTCCCCCCCTCTTAGTAGTGATCCTGGTTCCAACATATTTGAGTGTTACACATTTTGTTGAATGCATTGCATTGCCAAGGTTGACATTTGAATCATATATTATTTTTTGTGGCCAATGGATCATTGATCCACCACCTTCCCTTTTTATTCATCAATTCGAGTGCTACACAAATTTTTGAAGTTTATATCTCACCAAAGATGGTCTAAAGAATTTTGACTAGCAATTTATCATTTTAGTGATATTTCTAATGCCATCTGCTTGTCAATATTATTGTGTATTTGTTAAAGCCTTTTTAGTGTTTTTGTTAGTGTCACCTATCCATGCCTTAACTTCTAAATTCACTCTCTGTTGCCTTAATGAGCTTGTCCAGAACCTTGACAAAAACTCAACTTGGGTGTTATAGTTTAGGACCCATTGTATGAACTATGTGTTATGTCAAAGGTTTTCTTGAATGTTTGCCATTTTTTATTATTTTCCTCGTGTGAACACATGCACTTTATTTCCAACACATCGAACTTTGTAAGCCAATGGTCTTAAATGTTCACCATGTTTTGTTGCTTTCCTAAATGAACTTGTGCACTTCCCTTCCAACACATCAAACTTTGTAAACCAATGGGATACAAGGTGGTTTTAATGTTCAAGATTTAAATTTAATCTCAAATAGATGACTGCAAAGGTTAATGGGTGTAATGTTATGGCTTAATGCTTTATGAAGGTTCATTTAATGCTGTAGTGGTGCTTTACAAAGCTTTGAAATTCTGTAGACTATGTTTTTTTACAACATTAAATAATCTTTAGAGTCATGCTTTCCATACACATGGATCTTCATGGATTCTATGTGAGCATCACTTTTATGTTCTCTATTTTCTACATTATTTGAAATTATACTTTAAATTAGAGTTTTTTTAGATCGATTTTTTTAAATATAAATACTCTTCCCAAATTTAGCTAATAACGTTGATCACAATTGAGAGAATATTTACAAAGCATACTAAAATGAATACATTGTGATTTATCCAAACATGAACTCCAATGATAAACAAGAAACCTACATATTTATTATAAATGGTTACATGCAAATGTCAATAATGGCATATTTCCACGAGATGTTGAAATTATAGGCATATCATTTAACTATTAGCTTACATAATTTGTTTATTTTGATTAGAATTTTTTTGGTTTTATAACATTATGAATTTGGTCATTAAGTTTATATGTGTACCATTTAAACTATAGTTTACATACTTTATTTAGTTTTAGAAAATCTCTTTGATATGTATAGATATTATGAATGGGTCATTGCATGTTTGAAAGGTTTTAGGTTTTTTTTTGCGTAAGTGTAAAGACATTTAGAGATATTTTTTTCATATAATTCTCATAAATTATCTTATGAAGTGGTAAGAATATTTTATAAGCCCTTTGTTTTTCGAAGAAAATTTTGATATTTATGGACATTATGAATACATTGCATAAACTACAACTAATGCTTGTCAATAATTGTGAAAAATTACGAGCTAGTAAGGGGAATTTGGAGTAGTTGGGACTCATAGTGGCGATAATGCCCTTTTTCTTTGTTCAAATCTTGGTTAATCTTGCCTTGTATAGTTTTGCGGGCTACTATATCGAGCCAAGGTTGTTTTCTTAGTAGCAATGTTATGTGATCCTTGGTTGCAACAATGAATGCATGTTCTAGTCATTGATTTCCCCTTGATACAAACAACCAAAAAATAAATACATAAAGAAATGGTGGGAAGATACGACTTTAATTATGCTTCTGTAGAGGCAATGTCGAAAATGTATTTAAAGAAATTTAGATTTGTTAAATAAATATTTGGCCCATCAATCTATTGCCTATGGTAGTTTTATACACATTGCAAAATGAGTGATATTCTTCTCTTTGAATTATTTTTATCATTACTTACAAGTAGTGTTTTTTGTTTTCACAATAATCAATTATCCAAGTTGATATGCTCTAGATAAAAATTGAATATATAAGAGAGTAGAATCTCAATACAACTTGTTGGATGCATAATAGGTTTTTTGAAATATAACTAGGTAGTGCGTGTTGGAAGCATAATATGATTTTTGAAATTTGACTATAGATTTTTTGATGCTCAATAGGAACCACAATGTTTTTGAATATGTCACCTCGTTCTTCTCCCTTATGTGACCTATGTTGGATGCATAATATGATTTTTGAAATTTGACTATAGAAGTTTTGATGCTCAATAGGAACCATAATGTTTTTGAATATGTCACCTCGTTCTTCTCCCTTATGTAACCTGGCTAAAAGGTTCTTCTCCCTTATGTAACTTGGCTAAATGGCAACGATCTTGGGAAGTGGGAAGTGTTATGGTTGATGCCCTTGGCTAGAATTTCTCGTGAACACTTGTTTACCATTTTGCTTACCATTTTAATGCTTTGTCTCGTTTAATGCTCTTGAGTTAGTGCTATTATTTGTTTTGTGCTTAACAATATTGATGTTGAAGATATGGGCTGCTTATAATTACTTGATAATTCGATGCTAAATGAGGTGAAGGAAATCACGGAGAATGATGCTCTCACTATGATAGTGTCGTTCAAGGTGCACTAAGTGAAAACTAGATGGTATTATTGTGTCAACTATAACCTATGAGGTGTAGACCACTTGATTTGTATGGATTTAGTCCTCATCAAATCCGAGATTCAAATTTCATAGAAAAATATTAACGATTGTACAATAGTGGTGATAACATCCCTTTCTTTCATTCTAAATAAAGCTAACCTAAACCTAATTTGAAGGGGAAAACTTATTCTATAAACAACAAAAATAAAATTTTATTATTATTGATAAACTAAAATTATTATTATTATTATTATTTGATAATATTTTAAAATTACATTATTATTTAACAATTTTTCATTTGATAAAATTAGTGAAAAAATAAAATTATTAAATTCAAAATTCAACAATTTTAATATATTTTATTTTTAAAAAAAATTATAACTTAATAAAAAAAATTAGAAAATTAAAACTCAAATAATCCTTTTAATTATTTTTGTTTTTATTTTTTTATCTATTTTATGAAAAATTAATTACAAAACAAATTTTTAAGAAACAGAAAGCTATTTCCATGATGTTTGAGATTATCTAGTGCGACACTATTGAAAATAGAGTTGTGTCACAATAACCTTGACATCTGTATAGCAACAATTTTCTTCGTGACATGGTGACAATGATCCCCTTTTGTGAACACTGTTGAAGATTCATCTTGAGGTTGTTAAGTATAGTTGTTACAGTAATTATGACTGAAGATTAATCTTGAGGTTGTTGAGTATAGTTGTTACAGTAATTATGACTACATCTCCGATGCTTCCAAATGGGCCTTGAAATCTCTGGTATCATTTTGAAAACACATTCTTGTCTTAAGCTAGTGAATATTGGGCTTATTAAATCTTCTCCAATCCAACCAAGATAGTGTTGTGACACCACAGATCCCTCCAAATGTGAAATCCCATCTTTGAAAGATGCTTACTGAAAAACTTGGGGGTAGACCTACCTAGCATGTTGATGTTGGGAAGGTTCAAAAAACATAGCCACATAATACCATCCATTTGAACTTGGGGGAAACTGTCTACAATGCTTACAAAATCTTTTTGATAATCCTGAAAACAAGAAATCTAGCGGTAAGAGCTCTTTAAATCACATCACCAAGCTTAAAAAACCATTAATGCCATCCACATGGGTCATTTCCAAATGATGCCTTAATAAAATATACCATGGGGCTCTCATTAAAACATTTAAATTAAAAACAACAAAGAACAATGTTTTTAGTTTTTTTTCATTAAAGCAAAGGGAGGGTCTCATAACTCTCATCCTCACCTTGCCTTTTCCTCTGTATATAACTCTCTGAAACAGTAATTTTTGTTGTTCCACCTTAATAAGACACTAGTTTGAGTACATGAGGTTGTAGTTGGATTTTTGAACAAGAAGCTTTCAAAGGGAAGAGGGTCTAGACTTGTGATTGAACACCTTATTTGGTGCAAACATATTCATAAAGATTGATCAATTGATTTTTCATCATCATATAGATCAATTTCTATGTCATTTTATAGACATGCACATAATCAAACTTTTTAAAACATGGTTGATCTTTGTATGCCTTAGACCATTAAATGCAACAAATCATAGTGGGATGTGCTTGAGTGTGGATTGAGTAATCACATTTTGGGAATACTAATATGCATCTCGTATGTATATCACAAGAAGAAAGGTGAATTGTAGAATGCATGTGGGGTGATAAGAGAGGCATCATGTCATTATGTTAAGGATATAAATATAAAGGGGTATAAAAAATGTTGATGAAAAAACGGATACCTACAATATCTAGTGAAAGTAGGGGGTTTTTAAATTGGGAAAATGCAATGGGTTAGTATTGGTAGGGGGTTAAATAAAGTGATTTTTAGAGGTATTTTCCAATATGTAGTCAAACTAAGGGTATTGTTTAGTATGCCAGGAACGCACGTGCTATGCCATAGGTTAATTGAGTGACGCCCCTCACGAGGGCGTCACTGACAAACCAATATTATATCACGTGTGTTCATATTGGGGTAAAAAAAATCAAAAAATCAAAAAACATTATATTGCCTCTATAACTAGAGGGGAGGGGTTTTTTTATTTATTATATAAAAATATAAATATTTTGAGGTATTTTTTTTAATTTGTTTGGCCAAGCGAGGTTAGGAAGGTCGTGGGAAGGTGGGAAGGCAAAGAGCATAGAGGAGCACGGGAGGAGAGGTAAATGCGATTTTGAGTTTTGGTTGGAGTTTTGGTTTGACTGGTGTAGGGTTCGGAGCAGAGCAGACATTCATGAGCCATTTCACCATCAGGAGCAGAAAGAAGGAAAAGAGCACAAAGGAGCGTGAGAGGAGAGGTAGATGCAATTTTGAGTTTTGCTTGGAGTTTTGGTTCAACTGGTCTAGGGTTCCCATCAACCATCAGGAGCAGAGCAGACATTCATGAGCCATTTCACCATCAATTTCACCATTAGGAGCAAACATTCATGAACCATTTCACCATCACAGGGAGAAAGCTTCAATCTGGACTTCACGTTGGCCCTAGCTGGGAAATATCGGGTGGAGGACTGGCTTGGACTGGAGGAGCGAGGTTAGGGAGGTAAACACGATTCTTAGTTCTCAGTTGCGATTGCTTCAACTGGTATGTGAGAGTGTTAAGGAAATATCGTGCAGAGGAGAGGGTTGGTCTGTGAGAGGTTTAGGGAAATATCGCGCAGAGGAGAGGGTTGGTCTGTGAGAGGGGGTTGGTCCTTGAGCGGGTTAGGGAAATCCATACGAAATCGCGTGGAGGAGAGTGGGAGGAGAGTTTTTCAACCTGAAGATCGACTCAGCAAGAGGAAGAGAACGACTCAGCAAGAGATCTACTGAGCATTCGAGCAGATCGACTTAGAATTAGAGCAACTTGCCATCTCGTGCCAAGAACTGCAGAAAAAAGTGATTAGTTTCCACCTTAAACCATCTGAAGAATGTCCATAGTCACAATTCATAGCAGGTTTTTTTCAAATATTTAAGATTAAGAATATGGTTTTTTTTTTTCCCTTAATCTTCAATGGTACCATCTGATTATTTTTTCTAACTTCATTTGCATTATCAAGTACAGAAGTGCATCCAAATAACTTAGTTGAAAGAAATGAATGTGCTTAAGGCATGAATTCATTCTTCTATTGCACTGAAATCCATAATGATTTTCCATGGAAGATCATAAACCTGGTTATCATTTGGAACAAGGACTAGGATTACATGCCTAGTACTGAATTCAGTCACTGAAAGAAACTTCTGAGTTACAAGGATATAACAAGCAACTTGTCAATTTAGATAAATAAATTTTTGTTTGAGAAGAAAATGTGTTAGCTTAAGAATACACTAGTAGTCTAGTTTGTATGCCAAATAATTGTGACAGAAAACCCAAAGATAGTTTTAAAAGGACCAAAAATAACAACGATTATCTCATTTCAAAATGGTGTATATATTTGTTGGCCATTGTCTATGTTTCTACATGAACACTACAATGTTGCCAACATGGAGGGAAAATGGCAAAGAGGAATTGTTATTCAATCAACACATTGCTGATGCCACATCCTTCTACTCACCCAAATTCTCAGCTGAAATTTCACCCTCGAATTCCTTTTGACAGTGACCCAGAACATTCAGTAGTTTAGCATCCTACATCAACCCCAAAAAAACAATATCTCAAGTCTAGCAAGAAGAGAACTTGTACTTTCAGATTGAGCAACAACAAAACCATTGACATAGATGTTAGATATGAAGATGGTATTTAAAGACCTGGGAACTATTCCAAGGCTTGTATTTGACCGTTTATTACTAACGCAGGCATTGTGATTTCAACATGCAGCCTTTGAATGGAATGCAACAATTAAACTATGGCCCTTTTCATCACTTTGTAGTGCAGTTAGAAAAGAACATCATGGGCACTTACAATGTAGGAAAATGCAACATCGGGGTCACACTTAGATTCGTGGTCCTGGCCGAAGGGGATTTCTCCTTCTTCAAGTTGGTTGTCCTTCATTTCTCTACTATTATTAACAACAGTAACAACAATCTCCCGAATTTTTGCAACATGATCAGACAATATATTGTTGGCTGCTAAAGCATCATTTGCAGAGAGGACGGTGCCTCTTGATCTTGCAGCTACCAATTATGTCTGCTGTAAACAATTGTCAAAATTTATTTTTGTAGACTGCAGGGTATAGAATAGAGTATATGTCAAATCTCTCAATCACACAATTTGCAATTGTATTAAAACACTGCATGTAATCAATTTAACATCTGTAAATAAAATAGTTAATACCTTCATCATTGGCTTATTCTGTAAGTTTTTAGTACTATTGTTCTCCATGATAGATAGAGTTCTAGGATGAAGCAAAACTGAGGTTTCTCCTTCAAAGTCCTTTCGAAATTGACCCAAGAGATGTACAACTTGAGGGCCCACAACCAAACCTTGCAGTGCCCCTTTATTATTTCAGCTCTATCACCAGTAACCTAAAATTGGTGATTTTAACATATCTGCAATTGAGCTATGCAATTCTCAAATCTTCTTTTCAATATTAAATTGCAGTAATCTCCGATCTTTCTAGGTTACATATTTTCTAAACAACAAAATGCATATGAAGATTGTGATATCTAGGAGTCACGGAGTGGTCACACAGGATCCACCATCTTAAAACAAGGAGAGCTAGTATCTCCCCTTCGTTCGAAGTTGGAAAGGATATGTAGGATGTGATCATAATGCCAACTAAAATGCATGTTTCCCTGTAAAATATCCTTGCAGAGTGATCTTTCTAGGTTACATCTTTTCTAAACAGCAAAATGCATATGAAGATTGTGATATCTAGGAGTCACGGAGTGGTCACACAGGATCCACCGTCCTAAAACAAGGAGAGCTAGTATCTCCCCTTCGTTTCAAAGTTGGAAAGGATATGTAGGATGTGATCTTAATGAAAACTAACATGCCTATCTTCCTGTAAACTATCCTTGCAGGGTGCATTTTACCTGCAATATCATCGAGCCCTTAACAACACTGTGTTGTCCTTCAATCTTTCTGTCCTTAGGAAAAGCAACTAGCCTTCTTTTTATTTTCAAGGATAACCTTGTGGGGAAACCTTAGGGATGCTTGTCCACATTTGTGTATGGCATCCCTAGTAAACCTGTCAGTGTATACCAGAATGCGTATTTAGGGGGATTCAAATAGGACAACTGTTGGCATGGAACTAGCCTAATGCCCAACAATTTTGAAAATAATTCTTTGGGCATTGAAATATTTTATTACGGTAACATTATGAAAAAATTCAATCCATATTTATTAAATATCATAAACACATTCAAAACATGAATAATATACTTCAAAATTACAAAAATATGATTTATATATTGATGCTGCCCAAATTATATCCTTTGGAAAATATGAAACTATTGTTAATTAAGAAATTGCCTCTGTCCAAATTATATGCGTCAAAATCAATACCTATATTAGGATATACTTTATTGTGCATTGCAAGCTTTCAAAATTTCTGCTTCAAATAGAACGAGTGCTTTCATGGCAGGTAATTTTTTAATGAAACATGAATATGCTCAACATTCAGAAAATGTTGAATAGTGTAGTGAGAGAAGTTATTCTCTGGCTTGTGTCTTAGCCAGAAAGACCAAGTTTGTCTTTCCTTTGACCATGGACGAGTTCATGGAGTTGGAGAATCCATGCGTAGAGTTGGAGGACCAGTTATGAGTATTCCTTCAGTTTGACTACAAATCGATTGGCAGTTATAAACTTAGTTAAAACGAGTGGGAGTTTCAGTTCTAATTGAGGCAAGGAGGAGTAGAGACATTTTAACAAGTCTAGTATCTTCCCTTCGTTTTGAAGTTGGAAAGGATATGTATGATGTGATCATAATGCCAACTACATGCCTGTTTCCCTGTAAAATATCCTTGCAGAGTGATCTTTCTAGGTTACAACATTTTCTAAACAGCAAAATGCATATGAAGATTGTGATATCTAGGAGTCATGGAGTGATCACACAAGATCCACTGTCCTAAAACAAGGAGAGCTAGTATCTCCCCTTCGTTTCCAAGTTGGAAAGGATATGTAGGATGTGATCTTAATGAAAACTAACAAGCCTGTCTTCCTGTAAACTATCCTTGTAGAGTGCATTTTACCTGCAATATCATCGAGCCCTTAACAACACTGTGTTGTCCTTCAATCTTTCTGTCCTTAGGAAAAGCAACTAGCCTTCTTTTTCTTTTCAAGGATAACCTTGTGGGGAAACCTTAGGGATGCTTATCCACATTTGTGGATGGCATCCCTAGTAAACCTGTCAGTGTATACCAGAATGCGTTATTTAGGGGGATTCAAATAGGACAACTGTTGGCATGGAACTAGCCTAATGCCCAACAATATTGATAATAATTCTTTGGGCATTGAAATATTTTATTACGGTAACGTTATGAAAAAATTCAATCCATATTTATTAAATATCATAAACACATTCAAAACATTAATAATATACTTCAAAATTACAAAACTATCATTTATATATTGATGCTGCCCAAATTATATCCTTGGAAAATATGAAACTATTGTTAATTAAGAAATTTCCTCTGTCCAAATTATATGTGTCAAAATCACTACTTATATTAGGATATACTTTATTGTGCATTGTAAGCTTTCAAAATTTCTGCTTCAAATAGAACAAGTGCTTTCATGGCAGGTAATTTTTTAATGAAATGTGAATATGCTCAGCATTCAGAAAATGTTGAATATGTACACTATCCACTGAACTGTATCGTCACTATTATTATTGAATTCAAAAAACTTTTGTAACAACTGAAGTATCTTTTTATACTTCCAGTCTTTTGACATTGAATGCTATATTTATATTAACAATGTGCATTTAATATGCTTGGCTACTCATTCAATTTTCTGTACAATGCTAAATGTTATGGAACCTGTTCTGTGCTTTGCTAAAGAACAACTACTAGATTTTCTAACACATGGACAAAGTTGTAATGCACATGATCATTGAGCCAATAGAGATTAGAGTTTACATTAAGGAGTGTGTAAGGTGCATTCAAACTCACTCCTTTGGAGTTTTATATGACATAGATATATAACATCTCATATGCCAGGAAATAGAGGAATAATTTGATTTTGGACATAAGTCTCAGAATTTAATATCATACCGTCGTAGTGGTGATAATATGTTGTAGTTATTACTTCATAATTTCAAGTTATGTACATAATGACTTGCACACCACAAGATTTGACATTAAAGTTTTGATTATTTTCTTAGAGGACACAACATACTAAAGGATAAACATGTAATAGACCTTCTTATATCCAATAATTTGGATCATGTTGGATTAAGTAATGAATCTTTTTATATGCAATCATTTGCATTGTGCTATGTTAGGTATTTTCATTGTGCTATGTTAGGTATTGATTCAGACGATCAAACTTACTATTATAAATGTGATATAGATAAGAGAGATAATACATTTTATTAATTTCCAAGAATAAACCACAAAAGTATGTCAGAAGGACTAAAGATAGTATATCCATTGTCAGTACAAAGTGGTTGTGCCAAGTCAATATGGTACGCAAGAGTAAGGATTATCAAGGAATGTAAAAGCTTATTCAACTTAACAATTTACATCAGGTTACTGCATGCATAAATGAGCACTTAATCTTTGTATCTTGCCTTTCTATTTATTTTATTCTCAATCAGTGAAATATGAAGAATTTCTTTATATATCAAAGAAAAATCAGAAGTGGGAAACTAAGAGCCAAGACCTAGATGAGCAGAGTCTCAAAGAATTCAAAACTTTAGAATCCATTTCATACCAACGAACAGTAAAAGCTATGATGGTTTGGTTTTGACATGGTTTTGACCTCTTTAGGACACAAAAAATGATGTAAATAAGGCCAAAATTGAGGCAGATTTAGGGCCTAAGCTTGCTTATAAGTTTGTTAATTTTTGACTCAATAAATCAACTCTCAAATCTGTTTTAGTACTCTATTTTATTTCTTGTTTTAGTTCCATTTGAGGAATTCATTGATAGTACATTTTGAATCAAAGTGTTTCATCACAATAGTAAGAGTTATTCATGTTTTTTGGAGATTTGAATTGAAAGTGCATACCTTGCTTCCTTTCTCTTTTTTCATAATAAACCAATATGTTTGTGGAATTTTACTTACTTTTTCATTTATTTATGTGAAAAAACAGATGGAATTGTCTTATAAAATTACTATCGATGAAGAGAAACCTGTCATTGGCATTGTCAGGTGTCGAGAAGGTTATACATTTGTTGAAATCCGTGATGAAATTGTGGATGATGCAATCGTTGAATACCCTTTTGATTTTAGCTAGGATGGAGTAGCTCTAAATCCAAAGCAACAGAAGAAATGGAAAGTTTATACAACACTTTGAGGCATCAAGAGGAAACTAGGCACATTTGATGTGGAAACAAGGGGTTCAAATGCAATGGAAGCAATACCAATCTTTGAAAACATTGAAGAGAATGTGGAGGAACCTATGCATAAATAGCCAAGAGTTGAAAATATGCCTTTGTCAGTGGAAGAAGCCACAATTGTTGATCCTTGTGTATTGGCATCTTGGGAAAAAAAAGTGAAAAGTTTAATGGAAGAGTTTGTCAATGAGAAACTTACTCTCAAAGTATATTCAGAAAAGGAAGAATCTAAAATAAAGATCCATTGTGAAATTTTTGGCATTGATTATGGAACAGGTGATGTATCCTTGGTAGCGTGAACAATGTGCAACTTCAAAAACCATCATATGAAAGCAACGTCCCATCAACAACGCCTTTCAATGCCAAGTGGTAGTGAAATTCCTTCATGTAACAAAGTACAACAAACAACGGTGGTTGGAGATCGATATCATATTGATCAAGCAATCAAACTTCTAGATGATTTCAACAAGACACAAGAGCCTAATTTGTTCAAGGTGGTGGAAGCAACACTTGCAGGCTATAAGGACATGAAAAAAGTGAGAGTCGAATGTACACGATGCAATATATGGTTTTGTTTAGTTCCGACAAGTGGTAATATTGTCATTTCTCTAAATAAACACATGAAATCAAAGAAGCACACTACTACTACTACAAATAAGGCTTCACATCAGGAGATTGGGCTGAGGAGTGGCATAGTTGGGAGACCTAAGAAGCCTACCAATGATAAGTCCCAACAAAGTTTGACTAGGTTCTTAGTGCCATCATCACCATCAGTATTACATAGGGGTTCTACATGTGCAACTCCTACTTCAGGTGTGTTAATTAGTGGTTAATTAATAGTTTAGACTAAACTTGAATATGAATTTGTATATTATTTTATTTATCATACTTCTGATTATTTATTTATTTATTTATTGTGTTGTCATCTTATTATAGCTCAATTGTCTCCCTTGTTACTACAATGTTGGGGGTATTGGTATCCTTATATTGATAGAAATGGGGAGAGATCAGCTCTGGAGATTGGATGTTTCAAACAATAATTTAACTGGTGAGATAGAATTTTCTTTGAATTTGCTTAGCCATTTGCTCACTCTGAGACTGGAAACAAATCTATTTTCTAGTACTATCACAGCCTTGAACATGACCAGTCTTCAAGACTTTAATGTTTCTGGTAATCAGCTCACAAGGGCCATCCCTGGATCTTTGTCCAAGTTTCCTTATTCAGCATTTTAAAGGAATTTATTTCTTTGTGGCAATCCCTTGCCAAGTTGTAAGAGCATAATCAGTAATCCTACCACTCCAGGAGGCATTGTGAATTCCAGCCCTGTGATGCAGGATCCAAGTATTGTGCCCTCAACTCCAAGTTCAAAGCCTGAGATGGCACAGAGTACAAAGAAAAGCATAAACAAATTAAGGAGGGGTGTTTTTATTATCATTGTGGTTGGAGATTTTGCATTGTTATTGCTAATTGCCTGTGTTTTACTTTGTTATTAATGGAGAAAGTACTCTTGGAAAATGATGGATGAGAAGCATGGAAGGAGATTAGAAACACAAAAGATTATTTATTCTTCAAGCCTGTATCCCCAGCAATCAAGTGCTGGAGAGAGGGGTAAACTGGTTTTCTTTGAGGGAAATCGACAATTTGAGTTGGAGGATCTTCTTCGTGCTTCCACTGAAATGCTTGGGAAGGGTAGCTTTGGAACTACATATAAAGTTGTGTTGGAAGATGCTAACGTTGTTGCTGTGAAGAGGTTGAAGGATGTGCATGGTCCAGGGAAAAGAGATTTTGAACAACATATGGAACTCTTAGGAAGGCTGTGGCATTTCAATCTAGTGAGCTTAAAGGCTTATTACTATGCAAGAGATGAGAAGTTACTTGTTTATGATTATATGGCAAATGGAAGTCTATACTCCCTTCTGCATGGTATGTTCATCGTGCTTCTTTTTTCCTTTTTAGTTGTATTCCCCCGTTTCCTTATTGATTATTATATGTTCTCGATATAAAAAAATGGAAGTTGGTTTTCATAATTGAAAATATTTCATGAAGATGATTGTTTTTTCTTCTTTCACTGGAAAATGGGTCTGATGCCATGTTGAATATTGAATGTTATCACATGTTCAGTTTGTCCTTTTATCTTTGGCCCTATATCAAGCCATCAAATGCAACTCCGATGTAATTTCGGATCATAGAACTGTGCCTGGAAATTGATCCTCTTTTACCAATTTTAGATTCATTTCTCTATTGTGTTGTTGTAGGCAATCGTGGTCTTGAGAGAAATCCTCTTGACTAGACAACTAGAATGAAGATAGCGTTGGGTGTAGCCTGTGGTTTGACCTTCATTCACCACTCATGTAAATCTCCCAAGCTGGCCCATGGGAATATCACGGGAATATCAAGTCTTCCAATGTTTTGTTTGATAAGAGTGGAAATGCTTGTATCTCAAACTTTGGTCTTGTTGTGCTTATTAGTCCTGCATCTGTTGCATTAAGAGCTGCAGGATACAGGGCTCCAGAATAGGCCGAGACAAGAAAGATATCTCAGAAAGCAGATGTATATAGTTTTGAAGTGCTACTCCTAGAGATTCTTACTGGGAAAGCCCCTGTTCAGCTACACGCACCGGATGAATTTAAACAATGTTACCGATGAAATAGGTGACCGCAATGTTACCTACTTTTTTTTGGTAGCATAAAAGGCACCCGATTTTGAAAAGTGGTGATGCAGAATCACCATTTTTTTTTTTGGTGCACATTTTTGACACTATAAAATTTTTATTTATGAAGTATGAATATTTGTTTTAAAATGTTAGTGATTTTCATGTTAATTTTGAAATGTATTGATGCAGCATCAATTTTTTTTTTAGAGCAGTGATTTTCATGCTAATTTTGAAACGTATTGATGCTGCATCAATCTTTTTTTTTAGAGCAGTGATTTTCATGCTAATTTTGAAACGTATTGATGCTGCATCAACCTTTTTTTTTTAGAGCAGTGATTTTCATGCTAATTTTGAAACGTATTGATGCTGCATCAACCTTTTTTTTTTTTAGAGTGGTGATTTTCATGTTGGTAATAAAACACAAAACTTAGATTTAAAAAAATATATAAAAACAATAAAAAAACCAATAAAAATGTAAAAAAAAAACAAAAATAGCTCATAAAAATAAAAAATTTAAACAAAAATAAATAAAAAAACAAAAATATTTGAAAATTATATCAAAGGAAATGACAAAATTTGAAGAAAAAAAACACATAATTTAAAGAAAAAAAACACAAATTGACCAAAAAATTAAAAAAAAAAAAAAATCAAAAACATTTTTTTCTAACTTATTAAAAAAAACAATATATTAAAATATATATATATATATATATATATTTTTAAAAAAAAATTAAAATAATTAAAATTACAAAATTAAAATTTAGAAAAAAAAAATTATAAAAAAAAAAAAATTTAAATTTAAAAATTTAAATTAAAAAAAATAATAATAATAAGGAAAAAAATACAAATTTTAAAATTTACAAAAGAAACAAATTAAAAAAAAAAAACAATTAAAATTGAAAAAAAAAAAAAAAAAAAAAAAAAAAAAAAAAAAAAAAAAAAAAAAAAAAAAAAAAAAAAAAAAAAAAAAAAAAAAAAAAAAAAAAAAAAAAAAAAAAAAAAAAAAAAAAAACCACGTGCAAATAATTAAAAAACAAATATACATAAATTTAGTGTTTTTTTTTTTTTTTTTTAGTGAAACAATTTATAGATTTTAAAATGAAAAACTAAATAAACGAAAAATTAAGAAAAACAATTAAATTAATTAAAATTTAAAAATTTTAATAAATAAATTTTAAATTTTAAATTTAAAAAAATAATTATTCTATAATATTAAATATAAAAAAAAATTAAACAAATTGAATTTAAAATAAAAAAAATTGAATTAAAAAAATAATTTTAAATTTTTTGAAATTCAAATTTAAAAAAAAAAAATCAAATTAAAATAAAAATATT
Source organism: Pinus albicaulis (assembly GCA_034641835.2). Taxonomy (NCBI): domain Eukaryota; kingdom Viridiplantae; phylum Streptophyta; class Pinopsida; order Pinales; family Pinaceae; genus Pinus; species Pinus albicaulis. The sequence goes on from CM076577.1 coordinate 963,279,277, forward strand.
AAAAATTAAAAAAAAAATAAAAATAAAAATAAAATCAAATAAAAAATAGATTTATATATATATTAAAAATTAAAAATAAAAAATATTTTAAATAAAAATATTAAATTTAAAAAAAAAATTAATTTTTTGAAAAAAAAAAATTAATTTTTTGAAATTAAAAAAAAAAAAAATTTAAAAAAAAAGCAATTAAAAAATAAACAAATAAAAAAAAATCAATTAAAAAATAAAAAAAAATAAAAAAAAATGGATTACAAATGAAATGCGGTGGTGGTCGGGGCGCGGCCTGCCCGCTGGGCGGCCCAGCCGGAGTCCCGGCCGTCGACGGGCATAGGGCCGATTCTGGGAATCGGCCCAGCAGGCAGGCCTCGCCCCGACCACCACCGCATTTCATTTTTAATTGATTTTTTTTTTATTTGTTTTTTTTTTTAATTGATTTTTTTTAAATTTTAATTTTAATTTTAATTTTAATTTTTTAAATTTCAAAATATTAATTTTTTTTTTAATTATTTAAAATAAAATTCGTTTTGTTTTAATTTTTTAAATTTTATTATTTTTTTGTTTTAAATTTATTATTCTTATTTTTTTTTTTAATAATTTTTATTAAATTTGGCCTTTTTTTTTTTTTTTTTTTTTTAATTTTTCGTTGTTATTAACTTTTACGGTTAGTTTTTTAATATAATTTTATAAAATTCAATAAATTATATATATATATTTTTAATTTATTTCTATTTAATATTTTTTTTAAATGTTTTACTTTTTTATTATTATTTTTTTACTAGATTTTTGGCTTCTGTGATCCATCAATAAATTAAGCAGAAATCTTTCGGTAAAAATCACATTATCATGAACAAAGTCGACGCGTTTCGAACCAACCAGTGTGGTTCATCATCAGGACTGATGATGAACCACACTGGTTGGTTCGAAACGCGTCGACTTTGTTCATGATAATGTGATTTTTACCGAAAGATTTCTGCTTAATTTATTATTTTTTTGTTAATTACATAAAAATTATATATTTTTTTTTTCAATTAAAATTGTGTATTTAAAATTAGTTTTTTTTTTCAATGAAACTTAATTTTTTAAATTTTTTTTTTTAATTTAATATATATATATATATATATATATATATATATATATATATATATATATATATATTTTTTTTTTTTTTTTTTCAAATTTTCCATTTTTAATTGATTTTTAAAGTTTTTAATGTTTTTCGTTTAACAATATTTTTTTTGTCTTTATATTTAAAATTTATTTTTTCTTTCAAAATTTATTTGTTTATTCATTTATTTATTAAAATTTAATATTTTTATCTGCGCGCGCTGCTCTCCACCGTGCCCTGAAGCTAGGGTTCCCGGAGTCCTCTGCGCCGCCCTGGCTGCTGCGCTCCTGCGCGCAGCCCTGCTCCCTCTCCCTGCTGCTCGATGGGGTCGCCTGGGGGCTCTGCCCCCCCTCCTGTTCCACCTGAAGTCACTGCTTTTCGAACATTGATAGCTGCCGGATCGAAACGCCCCCCTTCAGCCATTCAACAGAAATTCATAAAAAAAATGGATTCGATCCCAGCTGTTGCTTTGCCTGAGGAAGATACATGTAAAGCAGTGCTTAACCTGGCAGAAAGGGGCCTCATCGGCCAGTTTACGGGTCTTTGGCCGTCCCCCAAATCCGTGGATGATTGGTCACAAAGAAACTGGAAACCCTTGATAAAAGACGACGTCAAGAGTTACTTCGTGGGTAAAGGGTTCTTCGTATTCGTCTTCGAAAATCCAGAAGACAGAAGTTTAATCTTCAGAAATGGCCCCTACTTCATGGGGCCGCAAGGCTTGTATTTAAACAAGTGGTCTCCGGATTTTGACCCCACACAGGACGTTCCATCAGCTGTGCCGGTGTGGGTGAGACTACCACATCTGCCTCTCCACTGCTGGAATCAAAAATCGCTGCAAGTCATCGGGAATGCGTTAGGAAAATACATTGATCAAGCAGTTAGAAAATACCAGTACTCTTGCGCCCGAATATGTGTCGAAGTTGATCTCGAAGAAGGACTGCCTGATGCGATCAAGCTCACGGTAGCAGGATGGACGCATGTCCAAGAACTCGACTACGAACAGCTTCCCTTCAAATGTCGACATTGCCACGGACATGGGCACTTTGCAAAGCATTGTAAAAAGCGAGAAGAGGAGCAAACGGACAAACATAGCAGGGATCAATGGACCCTAGTCCAGAGAGCTGGCCATGCAAAAAAAGATGCAGGAAAAAGCGCCGCAGTAGGAGCTAGGAACATCCCCACACCCACTCAGGAGACTGAAGAAAACTTAAAAGAAACTGAGGGAGCACATATTGATCCACCGACCGCTGCTCAAGAAAATGAGAATCAAAGAGAAGTATCTCCCCCAAGCAAAGAGGGTGGGGTTGCCAATCAATCTGAAGTTCCTCAAGGTAGCCCCCCCAACCCTACCTATGCAGAAGTCACAAAGAAAAAGGCAGCTGAAAGCTCAGACTCCTCAGAAGAAGAAATCTATGAACGTCCATCAAAAAGAGCTGGAAGGAAATCCCGCAAGGAACAGAGAGAAGAAGAAGCTGAAAGGCTTAAGACACAAGGAAGCCAGTCCACGATAGAAATGTCGATCGGAAGAAATAGTAGGTCCAGGCCACACAAGGGTGGCACCACTCCTCTCTCAGGTAAATAATGAAGCTAGTCTCTTGGAATTGCAGAGGACTGGGGAACCACGCAAAAATAGAAGAAGTAAAGGATTTATCGAAATTGGAACCTGCAGATATCCTCATGCTCCAAGAGACAAAGATAGCAGGGCAAGCTCTGCTAGAAATCAGTAAGACAAAATGGAAAAAAAGTGCAGGCAAAGCGGTCAGTGCGAGGGGATCATCGGGTGGCTTGGCAACTCTTTGGTCCGAAGATAAACTCCAGCTGATCAAATCTCATGAGACCCAACACTGGATCTACACGGAAATCAGCCATATCGCAAGTAAGTTGAAAATTTCTCTTGTCAATCTCTATGTCCCTGTCATTTATGCAGAAAAAAGAGAATGCTGGAACTCTCTGGCTACCTTTTTAGAACAAGAATCCCCCAATAATATCATTCTTGCTGGGGATCTCAACATTGTTCTGAAAGCCAAAGAGAAAAGAGGTGGATCCAATTCCAAAGATCACATGGTTGCCATAGTTGAAGAGCTTGCACAGCAATGGGATCTATTAGACCTTAACCCAACTCAAGGCCGCTTCACTTGGTCTAATAATCGAACTGGGACAGAGCATATTTCTGCCCGGCTAGATAGATTTCTAGTCCAATCCTCTCTTCTCATGAACAAGAAGATCTTAACAACAAAAATCCTGCCCAAGCTCACCTCTGACCACAAGCCTATTCTGCTCAGTATAGACGATGAAGAGGACCTGGGCCCCATCCCATTCCGCTTTTCCCCTCTATGGATTGAGAGAGCAGGCTTCTCTGAAACGGTGTTGGCTGCTTGGGCCTCATCCATCTCAGGTTCTCCCAGCTATGTTTGGGAGCAAAAGTTGAAAGCCACCAAAAAAGCGTTGAAGGAATGGATCAAAAATCCAGCCCCCAATCCTTCTTCTCAAAGAGCTGAAGCAGTTCTGAATCTGCACATTCTTCAAAATGAAATGGAAAGCAAAAACATAAACGATGAGCTGCTGGACAAGGAAACTAAAGCCCAGAGAGCTGCCTTTCAATCCTTTAGAAAAGAGGAGGAATACTGGAGATTAAAGTCCAGAAGCCTTTGGTTAAAAGCTGGTGATCGTAACACCTCTTTCTTCCACAGACAGTATCGTTCTAGACTGTCAAGGAACCATATTGCAGAAATAAAGAATGCTGATGGTCATATTTGTAAAGGACCCCAACAAGTCAAAGAAGCAGCAGAACTGCACTTTAAAAATCTTTACAGTTTAGACATCCAATGTGAAGAAGAAGAGGAAGCAGATTTCCTCAGTCACATCCCCCCCCTCATCTCTCCGGATGACAATTCTGATCTTTGTAAACCTGTCACTGAGGAAGAAATAATCAAAGTTATCTGGTCCATGGATTCAGATAAGGCCCCAGGCCCCGATGGTTTCACAATTCATTTCTACATAGCATGCTGGGACATAATCAAACATGACCTGAAAAGGATGATTTGGGGATTCATGAAAAAAGCGAAAGTAGGGGGCAGCACCAACTCAACCTATTTAGCTCTGATCCCCAAAGATACCAATCCGGAAACCTTCACAAGATTCAGACCAATCTCGCTATGTAATGCATCCTACAAGATATTGGCAAAACTGTTGGCCAGCAGACTAAAGCCCTTTCTCCCACGACTGATCTCTAGCTCCCAAGGAGGTTTTGTAGAAGGCAGACATATCTTGGATAATGTCATACAGGTGCAGGAGACCATACACTCAAGCAAGCAAAGAAAAGAGAAAGGCATGATCATAAAGCTAGACATGGCGAATGCATTTGACAGAGTCAATAGAACTTTCCTCAGCAAAGTATTGCTCTCCTTTGGATTTGCTCCTCAGTTTGTAAATCTCATCAAAGCATGCACGGACAACCCATGGATTGCCCCTCTCATTAATGGCAGGCCAACCAGCTTCTTCCAAACTAGGAGAGGCATCAGGCAGGGATGCCCGCTCTCCCCCTTCTTATATATTTTAATGGCTGAAACTCTAAGTAGAAAACTCGAAGCAGAAAGAAGGGAAGGCACTCTCCCGGGTCTCAAACCCACCAGCAGAGTTAACTCCCTTAACCATGCTCTCTTTGCAGATGACTCGATTCTATTGGGAGGAGCCTCTTCCAGAATCGCCAAGGCCTTCGACTCAGTCATCAGAAACTACTGCAAAGTATCGGGAGCCCAAGTTAATGAAAGGAAAAGTGAAGTTTTTAGCTGGAACACTGGTCAGCAGGAGCTCAACAACATAGCTAATATACTAGGTTTCAAAGGGTATTCCCAATGGGACAAGATTAAATACCTTGGGCTTCCCATTATCTCTGGAACGAACAGGAGGTCGCTCTGGAGTGACATTATCTGCAAACTCAAAACAAAAATTTCTTCATGGGGAGGTTTCTGGCTTACAAAAGGAGGAAAGGTCATCTTGATAAAATCTCAATTGTCTGCCTTGCCAATCTATCAAGCTGCGTTCTTGCTCGCCCCTAAGATTGTAATGGACCAGATCTCCACTCTCATACGAAACTTCCTCTGGCAAGGAGGGAAGGGAAATGAAAAGAAACTCCACCTGGTCAATTGGGACCTTGTTAAAAATCCAAGAGATGAGGGCGGCTTGCAAATCCGGGACCCCTCACTGGTCAACCAAGCTCTTGGCTGCAAAATTGTGTGGAAGATGCTCAAAGAGCCTCTGCACCCTGTCAGCGCTCTGTTGAGAGCTAAATATACAACTAAGGCAACGTTTAGAAATATACAGTTGGACTACACAGCAAACAGCACGCTGCTGTGGAAGCTTTGTTATAAGAGCAGCAAGGTTTTTAAACGATTTGCGTACAGGATCCCAGGGAATGGGAAAGCAACAAATCTCTGGCACGACAGCATTATGGGGAGAGCGCCTTTGAACGTTCATGAGGAAATCGCTGATTTGAAAGAATGGTTAATCACTGAAGGCAAGAACAAAGTATGTGATATCACGTCATGGGACGCCCGGGGAGAGTGGGCCGGTTGGGAAATCGACTCCCCTCTTCGGCTGCAAGCTCAACGCAACAGATTGATAGATCTTCTGGAAGGCGCAGCACCAATCCACAGCACCATGAAGGATCGATGGGGATGGGGTATTTCTGGTGAATACACAACTTCTGCTGGTTACAAAGCCTTCCAAACCACTAGGAACAGCAAGCACAACAAAGAATTCTGGAAAAACGTATGGGAGCCACTGGCATTCCCAAAAGTAAATTTTTTTTTCTGGACATTGGTCCAAAATAAGATCTTAACGGGAGACAATATGGCAAAAAGAAATTTCGTCGGCCCTTACAGGTGCGCTCTCTGCAGGAGCAACAACGAAACCTCACAGCATCTTTTTATCGACTGTCTATTTGCCAAGGCAGTATGGGAGATTATGCTTAAGGAATTTCAAATGAATCCGCCCTCACATAACTCTGTTTCGGAGCTGTTTGCAGATTGGAGACATCTCTACCCTCATAGTATCCCTCAAAAGTCCTTTTGGCGCAAAGTCTGGAATGCCTTCCCCAAGTTTGTGTGCTGGCAGATTTGGATTGCGCGTAATCAGAAGATTTTTAATGAACTGTCTCAAACTCCATTGCAGGTTGCTGCAAAAGCCAGAACATTCCTTTTGGAAGCAGCCCAACAGCAGTACTATAAAGAGGATACTTCGCTTCAGCCCATCGAAAAGAGGTGGCTAGAGTCTCTGGACCCCCATTGCAGAAAGTACCTCCTCCCTCCTCAAACTTCTTCCCCCTCTTGGAGAAAGAGAGACCCTGATGCTTCATTTCAGCAATGGTGGAGAGCGCAAAAGACAAATTCCATCTTCTTCGACGGGGCGTCCAAAGGGAACCCTGGTCCTTCCGGTGCCGGTGGGATCATTTATTCCCCAAATGGCGCCTCCCGGGACTCTTTCTACTGGGGTCTCGGTCAGAAAACTAATAATCAAGCAGAGCTGCTAAGCCTCCTCAAAGCCTGTCAAATTGCAAGGGAAAAAGGGATCAAAGACATACAGATTTTCGGTGACTCGGAGATCCTCATCAAAAATCTGAACATGGAAGAGAATTTCAGAAATGCTGGCCTAAACAGGATTCTGGAAAGACTGAAAAGGGTACTCACAGCTTTCAACTCTTATAAATGTTACCACATCCTCAGAAGCTCAAACAGCGAAGCAGACTTGATGGCCAACAAAGGGAGCGCAACACAGAAAGGACTACTCTTCATAAACGAAGAAAGAAATGTTGAAATGCCTTGTTAAAGGATAGTTTTAAAATCAGCTGCTGATGAAACTCTAAGATGTACTCGGGGTCGTTAAGGCACAGCCCTGCCCTCTCCTTTTCTTATCAATAAAAATCTCATACCCGTTAAAGTTAAAAAAAAAAAAAATTTAATATTTTTATTTTTAAATTTAATTTGTTATTTTAATATTAACCTTTTTTTTTTTAATTTAATAAAATTTGATGTATATACCTATTTTAATTTAAGTTCATATATATATTTTATTTTTTATAATTTAAATTTAATTTATTTTTTATAGTTTATTTGTTTTTTTAATATATATTGTTTTAAATTTGATATTTTTATTGTATTTTACTTTTATTTTTTATTTTTAATTAATTTTTTTTTTTTCCTTTTAATTTGAATAGTGTTTTTTTTTTTTAAATTTTGAATTTTTAAATTTATTAAAATTTAATATATTTCCTTAAATTTAATTATTTGTTTTAAATTTTTTTTTCTTTTTTTAAATTTAATAAGCATTTTCTTTTTCTTTTTTAAATTTAATTTCTATATTTTATTTTTTATAATTTCCTTCTTTTTTTAACTTTTTTTTTTTTTAAATTTAATATTTTTATTTTGTTTTTATTTTTATTTTTTAATTTCTATATTTTTTTAAATTTTAATCTTTAATTTTATTTTATTTTTATTTTTATTTTCCCTTAAATTTTAGTTTTTTTTTAATGTTTGAGTTAAAATTTTTATTTTGTTTTTATTTTTGTTATCTTCATATATTTTTAAATTTTAACCTTTTAAATGTTTTTTTTTTTTTAAATTTATTTTTTTTCTTAAATTTTAGGTTTTTTTTTTAATGTTTGAATTTTAAAAATTAAAAAATGTTACTTCTATTTTTAAAAATGCCAAAAGTATGACACAATTTTTTTTTTTGTTATTCCAGCATCAACTGGTTTTGTTTTGAGGGTGTTTTTTCAATCATTTTTTCAAGAAACAATTTTATTTTTACCATAATTTTATAAAATGTTGAAATTTGACCTTAAAAAAAAACGAAGTGTGTTCTGGAAGACACACTTTTTTTTTGGGGGGTGTTTTTTCAATCCTTTTTTCAATAAACAATTTTGTTTTTAGCATAATTTTAGAAAATGTTGAAATTTGACCTTTAAAAAAAAAGAAGTGCGTTCTGGAAGACACTTTTTTTTTTTTTTGGTGTTTTTTCATGTTTTTTGAGAGTTTTTAGGCTAGAGTTCCCGTTTTGAGGTCAGGTTACCTATTTCATCGGTAATAGTGTTGAAAGAATAGATCTTCCCAAGTGGGTACAGTCTGTTGTGAGGGAAGAATGGACAGTCGGGGTATTTGATCTAGAGCTCATGAGGTACAAGAACATCGAGGAGGAAATGGTGGGCATGCTTCAAATCTCAATGGTCTGTGTGTCCGTGTCCCCTAAGAAACGCCCGAAGATGAGTCATGTTGTGAAGATGATTTTTAATACTATGCATTTAAGACCCGAAATAGATCAAGTCAATATTCATGGTTTGTTCTTGCTCTCTGATATAAGGGATGATGATCGTCTTAGTCTTGGCAAGAAACACAAAATCCTTTATTAATGGGTGTGAGATCAAGCAGCTTAGTGTCATATTTGTGCACATACTTAAAACCATGTTGTTGATTTCCAATGAATAGCTATTGAGGAAAGCCATAAATCATGATATCATGCCACCAACAATACAGTTTGAATCCAATCAAATAGTGATAATATAAATAAGACTTCTGCCAATTTACTGTGTAGTGTTGCATCCACTAGCTTTGAGTCTTTAAGAATCGATAACTTCATATCCATTTCAATAGGAGTTGTTGCAGATTTATCATCATCAATGTCAAATATGTTTCAAATTTCAATATCTTCCTTACATACTTAGCTTGGAAAATCTAAATACATTGGAGCTATCATTTCGAAAGCTTCATGCAGGAAGCTCATATTTTATCACTTCCATCATTCTTGGAAGTTGGATTCACTGAAATGATGCCATCAACATATAAGATGCAATCAATATTTCATCCTTCGCTTTGCTTTTGACAATCTGACAGGTTTTCAAAACAATTATCCTTGACTGGTCATCAATGCTTGCATACAAGGCTCTATGGGCCTGCCTCAGTCCATATGAGCTATAATGCATATACATTTTTGTATTCTAGAAGGCACTTTTGACATCCACTTAATAATTCTCACACCTATGCCTAACTAATTGTATTCATCTAACAAGTGCAAAGTTTCTTCAAAGTTTACACAGGCTCCCAAGTCTGATTTATCTGTATCTCGGTATAATCCTCTGGAATTTCTTTCTGCAACTCTTGCTTTATGTTCGCTTCTTCGAATGAGTTAGACTCGTGTGAGTCAATACTCAAAAGCAACACTTACTGGATATACAGTTTACTGTTGTAGGCTAATTGACTTCCAGACTTCTTCACTAGTTGTAGGTAGTACTTGGAACTTTGAATCCATCATCATTATTTATGTAGATACGACTTTGGAATTTTCTTGAACTTTGGTCCGATTTGTTACTATTTGTCTTGTTGGCACTAGCTTCCTCAACATCACCTAATGTTTGTTTGGTCATATTTTCATGTTTTAGATTGCTTTCCTTTACTTCTGCGACCTTTCTTACATTATCTTTTAATACAGGCCATGGTACAACAATATAGTCTGATACTTCTTGCATATTATATTTAATATTTATCAAAGAATTATTTTTACTTCCTCATTCAAATAGCCTATACACCTTGGACTCTTCACTGTGCACTACAAAAATGTGTATTTTGCTTTTATGTTCTAGCTTTTGCCTAATTTTATTTTGCCACGAGCATACAACCACATCATAACAAAGACTCCGAGACAATTTGCTTGCGATTTCCTTCCACTCCATGTGCCCTTTGGTGTGATGTTTCTCACAAACTTTGTGGAGCCTTTGACTTATACATGCCCGTGTAGATTGTTTTAGCCTAGTTAAAGATGTTGTTTGAGATAATTTTTCCTTGCCCATGATCTTCATCAAAGACAACATCTGTATTGTGCTAAACCTTTGATGAAGAACATGGGCAAGGGAAAAATATCTTAAACTAGGCTAAAGCAATCTACACAGGCATACATAACTCAACAAAGAATCCACAAAAGTTGTGAGAAACATCACACCAGAGGGCACATTGAGTGGAAGGAAATCAAAAGCATATATATATATATATATTCAAAGAGCGTACACTTTGGACTCTTTGTGTACCCTACAAAGATGTGTATTTTTTTGTTTACCTTTTTCTTTTGTCCTTTTTTCCTTCTTCCTTTTGCTGTTTTCAAAAACAGCCTTTGTGGAGTCTGTTGAGTTATACATACCTCTATAGATTGCTTCCCTTCTACTTTTGCCTTTTTTCCTTTCTTCCTTTCTCTTTTCTCCAAGAAAACATTTGTACTACCAATTATGTTTTCTCTTCTAATTCAAAGATGTGTTATTTGTTTTTGCATGTTTTCCATTTGCTGCATGTGAAAACAAATAGCAACAAAAGATTTTGAGACAATTTGCTTGTGATTTCCTTCCACTCCATATGCCTTCGGGTATGATCTTTCTCACAACCTTCGTAAAATTTATAATTCAGTACGTACACAGTGCACACAATTCTGTAGATTGCTTTAGAATAGAAGCTGTTTGAGATAATTTTGGCCTTTAGGCATGTTTCTGGCCATCTCTATGCCACACACTGTTTGTTATGGAGTATATACGTAAGCTGTCAGCAAATATCATGAAATTTCTAAAACCCAAAGATGGTCTTGTGTCACATTATATAATCATTTTGTTGCAACTACACCTGAAAAAATGTCAATATATAAATGACATTGAATGTGTATAGCTTCTGTTGTACAAGTCAACCCCTCTGTTCAAATCTTTGGCCCTCCGCCACTCATTAGTCTTTCAAATTTGTTATTGCGGCCAAAAATCTCGATAATCTACCTATCGCTCCCCTTTTCCGCCTGAAAAATACACTCTTCAAAGACTAAAATCCGCATTTAAATTAATATTGGGCCCAGCCCCTTCTCCACTTGCCCCGCGCCTCCTTTCAACCATGTAATCAAGCGCTGCCCCCAAGGGCGCTTATCGCAGATCACATTCTCGTTGGTTATGTCCATTTGATCCGTCGCAATTGTTTGCAACGCGATTGATCGCATCATCGCACTTTCCACTTTTGCGATTTGCGCACCCATCGCAAAATCCGCCCCATCGCAAAAGCGCAGATCGCAGTTTCCTGTTGCACCATCGTCTCCCCATCGCACTTTCTCCATTTGCGAATTTGCGATGTGCGCCCTGGGTCCCACTTCCAAAGCTCCCGCTCCATTGTCTTGCCATGATTTCCTTTGTAGTTTCCCCAAAAGTTAGTCTTTGGGTCTTTACGATGTTAACGTTTTTCCGTCACTATACGTTACGCCCACCGCATGTCATCCTTTCCGTTTAGTTTTTGTAAGCCCACGTGTCATCCGCCTTTCCTTCCACCATTCGCATACTCCGTTTATGTGTCCCACTTCAGTGTTTTACTTTATACCTCTGCCTTGTGCGCATGTCGTCGTCCCGCTGCATTATCCCATTTTCATCCCTTATTCCTCTGCTGTTTTCCTGTGTTTTTCGCCACCCTACATCGTTTCATCATCCTCTCAGATCTGTGCTATCATCCCCATTAACCTCACCATGTCTACCATCTCTGTAATTGGTTTTATTCAACGGGTTTTTGTTTTTGTAAGACCATGTTTCAAGAGCAGAATCGGTGGGAAAAGATCTTGGCGCTGCTGTGACATAACACTCATTAAAACAGCAAGGTTCAAAATCCATTCGAACCTCCAGGGCCGTTCCAAACCAAGATTTTACGGATGAAAACATTAATGCGGCAGCAAAATATTAATGAAGGAGCAATGAATTCATTGTCCGGCATGAAAGGTTTCAAATTTAAAATTCAAAATTAGAAGGCCGAGAGTACCATGTACAGAAACATGCGACTCAAGGTTTAATTGCCGCAGATCTCCCTCCTCCAGCAAAAGGCAGAACATCTGTATATATTATTATTTATGTCTCGTTTATAAGGATATTTCCGTCCTCAACATTTATTTATGAGGGTAAATTGTAAAGTACAGTCATTTATGTTCAGTCATTCATAGTATGGGCGCAAACGCTTTCCACCACTCTGTTTCAAATCAAATCATTAAATGTGCATTACCTACCTCATTCTCTAGAGTTTTCTCCTTCTTCTATAAAAACTAGGAAGGAAGACATTGTAAGGGTTCCAGTCTTTTATCAGAAAAATTGCAGTGAAAGCTATTATAATACATCTTGTAAAATTCTTGTATGAGAGGTCAGAGCCCGTGAGGTCTCAGTGAGGAGGAGTTATATCTGTATTGAGGATTCTGGTCTTTGATATCCCACAGTATGTAAATTTCCCTCATGTGTTAATACAAAATCTCATTTCTTTGCTCTTACTTTCTTCTAGTATCATGTTGTTGGAATGCGAGTGGCTCGCTATTCTGCATTAAGGATTCATCCTAGTTGATGCCCTTTCTGGGATTAGTCAAGCGCTTTAAAAAGGCCCAGGCATGATATGTTGTTCCACGTTCACTTCATCCATATTTTCTGCTATGTCAGTTGTATTAGGAGGGTGCTTTTAAAATGCCAGGGTTATGTATGGATTCTTGAATTGACAAGCCCATGCATGGTTCTGTTGTATATCTGGGTATCAGCCTAATGTCAGCTGGTATTTTATTATTATTTCTTTCATTACATACTTTCTGATATCTGATTTCTGTGGTATATTAGTTGAATCGGCCCTCTTTGCAGTAAATTGTCTCTTAGTTGTCTAATGCTTTTCTATTGGAAGTTTTCATTTTGATCTTACAATATCCTTTCCTTGTGACAGTTTCTGTGAAATGTTGGTCCCATTCAAATCTCTTTCCTTGTTTTAACAAGAGATAGTAGGAAGGCATTTGGATTGACAACCCAAACTATATTATGTGTCTCCCTGCTATATTAAGATGTCCTAGGCACTGGTCTATAACAACTCTAGGCTGTCTCTAGGGGGACAAAATTGTCAACAACATCTTTCTGGTGCCGTTGCTGGGGACGAATTCAAGAATATCAGTTTCCCTGGGTTTCGACAAATCAAATTCACTCTCTAATTAGGTGAGCATAGAGAGTTGAAGAGTTGCATATTCCTCACCTTGGCGACTCCACTGTTCTTTGTGTGATAAATCTATTTGGTAGTCCTGGCTCCTCGTAAGCCACATTTGAGGTCAGATAAAACACAGCCGAAAACACCTTCTATGTCTGACCCTGAAAAGATCATTCATAAGAGAAGTTGGAAGGAGAAGAAGTCAGTTTGTGCTAAAATTCCTGAATCTCCTGTAGAAGATTATCCATCTTCTTCTTCTCAAGAAATCCGAGTGGAAAATCCTAAATATCTCTCAGATAGTCCACTTAGGGGAGGTGTTGGATCTAGAGATAATTTTTATCCTACTCCTGAGGCTGAGGAAGTGAAAGAAGTTACAGAAGTAGCCCCCGTTAATCGTGAGTTGTATCCATCTACACCTCAGGCTGTTGTTCAATATATTCCTATTGTTATTCATACTCCACTTCCTCCTACCCCTCTTCCTCAATTTGTACATCAAACTGTTGTACAACCCCCACTTCCTCCAATGGCCAATGTTCCAGCCTTCCTGCTGAATAAATATGCTCCACTGGCCTTACCCCAAGTACTAAATAATATGCCACAGGATTATTTGAAGATTCTGCCCAGATTTAATGGTGAAAACGAAATTGATGCTCAGAAACATCTTGAGGTCTTCTGCGCCTTTGCAGAAAACCTAAATGTGGAACATTTGGACGTGGTCCTGAGGTTGTTCGTCCAATCTCTTGAGGGTGAAGCCAGAAAATGGTTTAAAACGTTAGCAGACCGCTCAGTGGATACCTGGGACAGAATGGAAGAAGTTTTTCTCAGAAAATGGGGAGAAAAGAAAGATCATGGGATGTGCCTAACTGAATTCAATACTTTAAAGAAGAAACATAATGAAGGGGTAGCAGAGTTTATCAAGAGATTTAATAAGTTGTATCTGAATCTTCCTGCAGATATGAAGCCTCACCAGAATGCTGCTAAAGTTGTTTTCATAGCAGCCTTTGACTCAGATTTTGGTTTCTCCCTCAGGGAAAGAAAACCTGCCACTTTAGATGATGCCCAGTCAGATGCTCTTGAGCTGGAAGCAAACTTTGCCTCCACTGGAAAATTAAAGGGAAAAACTGAACAAGATACTAGAAGGAGAGGCAAAGAAGAGGTTTCCACCTCTAATCAAGACAAGGATGCAGACAAGATGGATGAAATCAGCAAAATGATTAAGAAGATGGTCAAACTCGAATTGGAGGCTAAGAACTCAGCCCCTAAGAATATCTACAATGCTCCAAACAAAGGATATAATCCCCAGTATAAAATACCACCACTGTAGATCTTGCCAAGAGATCCAAAAGAACAACAAGATCAGGTACCACATCCATTGTACCTGGAAGGTCCAGCAGATGACTCCACTGAAGATGCTGCTTATGAATTAGAAGATTCAAATCTTGCTTTCTCAAATAATGATGAAATGGAATGCCCAGTGCAAGGAGAAGAAGAAGAAGAAGCAGAAATTGATCATTATTGTAAACAATTTGCTGATTTCATGCAAGCACACTTCAACAGAAAATATGATCTCAGATCTTCCAGGAAAAGGACTCGGATTCAGGAAGAAGAAGATCCATCTCAGAAAGAAGCATCAACTCAGAAGGGATCAACGACGCAGAAGGTCACTGACAAAGGTAAGACCCCTCTGAGCATTCCTTTGCAATCTATGGATCAAGTTCCGTCCTCTTCAAAAGTAGTCAGTCCTTCTAATGTTGAGTCTGTGTCAGAAGAAGTTAAATCCCCAATTGAAAATAAAGAGTCAAAAGAAATTGTGATAGAGAAATCCTCCCCTCCTGCCTTTAGTTTGCAAAAAGAGCTTGAGAAAATTAAAATCCCAGTCCCCTTGACTGAATTATTGAAGCAACCTGCATATCAATCTCAAGTAGCCTCTTTTATGCTTCCTCCAGAAGTACCAGTTATTCCAGATAGTTTGAACCTTCAAGAAGAGAGACCTATGGTAGTCTTTGGCCCTCATGTCGAGGAGATAGATCCCTCTACTCCTCCTTTCTATGTCTCTCTAGTAATTCATGACCTGTTGTTACACAATTGTATGTTAGATTCTAGGGCTTCCCATAATATTATGCCTTTGTCAGTCATGGAACAGTTAGGACTGCAAATCACATGCCCATATAAAGATCTTTATTCATTTGATTCCAAAAGAGTCAAATGCTTGGGGATGATTAAAGATTTAGTGGTCAATTTGGCCCAAATTCCAGCAAAGAGTGTGGTCATGGACATTGTGGTGGCTGTTATCCCAGCCCGCTTCGGCATGCTATTGTCAAGGTCCTGGGGTACAAAAATTGGTGGGTCAATTAAGCTGGATTTAACATATGCTACCATCCCAGTCTTTGGTGGACAGGAAAGGAGGTTATACAGAGAGACTAAATTTTTCAAGGTAGTTACTAAGGCTGATAGCTCTGAAAATTCATCAATATGCAGTCAGGAAGGGGATTTTTCATGCTTAATGTTTGAATAAGATAAAGACTTTGCTCATGAACCCTCCTTTTGTCAAATAAGAGCTGAACAACCCTTAGAAGAGCATGAAGATGGAATCTGGACTTTGCATTTTGATGGAGCAAATTCTAGAGAAGGTAATGGAGCTGGAGTATTATTAATCTCTCCTACAGGAAAATGGGTCCCACTGTCCTTTAAATTGGAATATGAGGCTACCAATAATGTAGCTGAATATGAAGCACTTTTATTGGGACTGCAGACAGCTAGAAACATGGACATCCAAAGTCTAAAATTCATGGGAGACTCTGAGCTGGTGGTAAGACAGATCATAAATCAATGTCAAACCAAGCATCCACGGCTAAGGGCATATAGAAATGAAGTTTGGGACATGGTGGAGAATTTCTTCTTGGCTTTTAATATACAGTTCATGCCCCGGGAGTAAAACAGAATGGCAGATTCTCTTGCTGTGGCTGCGAGTACATTTCGTCCTCCACAGAATCCTCTTCTGAGATGTGAAGTCGAGGTACGATATAGAACATCAATCCCAGATAATGTTAAATATTGGCAGGTATTTGAAGATGATGAACAAATGAAAAGATTCTTGGAGACTGTGGGAGAATTCTCCAATATGGAGATTGATGATTATGAGGAAGAAGAGGAAACTGAAAATATTGCAGAAAACAGATGGGAAGAGAAGATAGCAGGCAATAAAGTGCTGCAATTGAAAGGAAATGTCATACCCATAGGATTGGTGCCTCTAGAAAGATTATTTAACAAAGATGATATTCCATTGCAGCCAAACAAAGTGGTAGAAGAAGATCAAGTGGAAGATTTAAACCTGGGTACTTATGCCGACCCCAAAATTGTCAAATTATCCAAAAAAGTCCCAGAAGAATATAAATAAAGATATTTGAAGTTGTTTTGATCCTATAAAGATGTATTTGCATGGTCCTATGAGGACCTGAAAACGTTTGATACAAATATTATGCAGCATAAAATTCCACTGAGGGAAGATGCAAAGCCTTATAAGCAGAAACTTAGACAGATAAACCCTCTGCTGCTCCCCTCAATTGAGAAAGAAATTAAAAAGTTGTTGAAGGCCAAAATTATTGTACCATTGAGGTACTCTGAATGGGTAGTGAACCTAGTTCCTGTTCGAAAGAAAAATGGAGAAATAAGGCTGTGTGTAGATTTCAGAAATTTAAACAGAGTGTCTTTGAAGGATAACTACCCACTGCCGAAGATGGACCATATTTTACAGAAAGTGGTTGGAGTCTCCAGGATGTCAATGATGGATGGGTTTTCTGGTTATAACCAGGTGGCTGTACTTCCAGAGGATCAGAAGAAAACTGCATTCACCACTCCATGGGGAACATTTATGTATGCCCGGATGCCATTTGGGCTAATTAATGCAGGGGCTGCTTTTCAAAGGGCAATGGAAATTTCTTTTGTTGGAGAGAAGGATAAGTTTCTGGTGGTATATCTGGATGATATTACAGTATTTTCCAAGAATGATGATGAGCATATGGAGCATTTACGGAGGACTTTCGAAAAATGTAGAAGGTATGGCCTTTCTCTCAATCCTCAAAAGTCATTATTTGCATTAGAAGAAGGCAAGATTTTAGGGCATATTGTGACCAAAGATGGCATTAGAATAGACCCTAAAAGAGTTGAAGTCATAAATGGTATTTCTCTACCCAGGAATAAGAAAGAGGTACAGGTGTTTCTAGGTCGTATCAATTTTCTGAGGAGGTTTATTCCTAACTATGCTGAGATAGTTAGGCATATAACTGATATGTTGAAAAATGATAATGAAGTAAAGTGGTCCCAGGAGTCTAGAGATGCATTCACCAAGATAAAACAGGCATTTGCTGAAGCTCCGGTGCTGGCTGGGCCTGATTATACAAAGCCATTTATGATATTCTCATTTGCTTCCCCCCATACAGTAGCAGGAGTCCTATTGCAGAAAAACGAAGATGGATATGAGCAGCCTATTTCTTTCTACAGTTAGGTATTGCGTGATGCTGAATTGAAATACAACATACTGGAAAAGCAAGCATATGCCCTGGTAAGGTCTCTTAAAGCCTTCAGAATGTATGTTTTGCAATCTCATATTACTGCATATGTCCCCACAGCAGCTGTCAAAGACATTCTCGTTCAGGGAGATAGCGAAGGCAAAAGAGGAAGGTGGATAGCAAAAATACAGGAATATGACTTAGACATAAGGCCCACTAAGCTAATTAAAGGACAGGGACTCGCTAAAATCTGATCTGAATAAAATCATCAAGCTTTGGGCATTAATTTATCCATGATCGCAAATGAAGAGTCTGAGGAACAAACAGAGCGGTATGGACTAGAGATGGCCACTCAAAAGATACACATAAAATACCTCACTAGTCCTTGGTACAAAGAAATAATTGAATATCTTTTAACACTTAGCTGCCCTCCAGGTTGTGACAAGATAAAATACAGGGCCGTAAGAATGAAATCACAGAAATATATAGTTGCAAATGGTCAATTATATTGGAAGGATCCTTCAGGCATACTATTACTGTGCCTTACAGAAAATGAAGTAGAAAATATAATGACAGAATTTCATGAAGGAATCTGTGGAGGACATTACAGCTAGAGGGCTACAGCTCATAAAATCTTGAAGGCTGGCTTCTACTGGCCAAAATTATTTACAGATGTTTTTTCTTGGATCAGAGCATGTGACAAGTGCCAAAGATTTGCAGAAAGGCAGAAATTGGCAGCTCTGCCCTTAATCCCAGTACATGTAAATGCACCATTTCAGAAATGGGGATTGGATTTCATAGGGGAAATACATCCCCCATCAAGTGGCCAGCATAAATGGATACTAACAGCCACAGATTACTTTACAAAATGGGTGGAAGCCATACCTACAAGAAGTGCCACAAATGCTGTGATAATCAAATTCATAGAAGAGAATAGCATATCTAGGTTTGGCTGTCCCGCTAGAATTGTAACTGATAATGCACAGGCCTTCAAGTCTGCCAGATTTGTAAATTTCTGCTAGTAGTATAACATTGTATTAAATCATTCAAGAGCCTACTATCCGCAGGGAAATGGCCTAGCAGAATCTTCTAATAAAACATTGGTGAGGGCTCTGAAGAAAACCATAAATGAGAATCAGAAGAATTGGGATTCCCAACTAAAGTTTGCTCTGTCGGCTAATAGAATCACCAGTAAGAGGGCAATAGGGAAGTCCCCTTATGAATTAGTATATGGAAAAGCAGCTGTGTTTCCTGTGCAGTTGGCCTTGCCAGTGGCACATTTCATACAGGAAAGTCAGGAAGAACCAGATGACATGGTCAGAAGGATTAATCAATTGGTCGAATTAGAGGAAACACGAAACCAAGTGAATCAGATATTAACACAATATCAGAAGAAAATGAAAAATGTATTTGATTAGCATGCTAAAGATAGAAAATTTCAGATTGGGGACCTGGTTCTCAGATGGGATGTCAGAAGAGCTGAAAAAGGAAAACATGGGAAATTTGATCCCCTCTGGTTTGGTCCATTCAAAATTGTACAACAGGGAGGCAATAACACATTTGTATTGGAAAATTTGCAAGGTGACTGGTTGGATGCCCCTGTGAATGGACAATTCCTTAAACCCTACTTCCAGTATTGATTCAAGCAGATCGGGCCTGATGTATTATAATGTATATAATGTATATAAGTGTGATTTCAATTTTGGTTTACATAATGTGGATGAGCTGACAAGTTTTGAAGAAAATGCAAAGGGATTATAGGATAAAATTCACATACAGGAGGGTCTGAGGTCTGCGTGTTCTCGACATGTCCGAGGACGAACATGCCGTCCCCAAATGGAGCCGATGTTGTGCAAGTCAACCCCTCTGTTCAAATCTTTGGCCCTCCGCCACTCATTAGTCTTTCAAATTTGTTATTGCGGCCAAAAATCTCCATAATCTACCTATCGCTCCCCTTTTCGCCTGAAAAATACACTCTTCAAAGACTAAAATCCGCATTTAAATTAATATTGGGCCCAGCCCCTTCTCCACTAGCCCCGCGCCTCCTTTCAACCATGTAACCAAGCGCTGCCCCCAAGGGCGCTTATCGCATATCGCATTCTCGTTGGTTATGTCCATTTGATCCGTCGCAATTGTTTGCAACGCGATCGATCACATCATCGCACTTTCCACTTTTGCGATTTGCACACCCATTGCAGAATCTGCCCCATCGCAAAAGCGCAGATCGCAGTTTCCTGTTGCACCATCGTCTCCCCATCGCACTTTCTCCATTTGCGAATTTGCGATGTGCGCCCTGGGTCCCACTTCCAAAGCTCCCGCTCCATTGTCTTGCCATGATTTCCTTTGTAGTTTCCCCAAAAGTTAGTCTTTGGGTCTTTACGCTGTTAACGTTTTTCCGTCACTATACGTTACGCCCACCGCATGTCATCCTTTCCGTTTAGTTTTTGTAAGCCCACGTGTCATCCGCCTTTCCTTCCACCATTCGCATACTCCGTTTATGTGTCCCACTTCAGTGTTTTAATTTATACCTCCGCCTTGTGCGCATGTCGTCATCCCGCTGCATTATCCCATTTTCATCCCTTATTCCTCTACTGTTTTCCTGTGTTTTTCGCCACCCTACATCATTTCATCATCCTCTCATATCTGTGCTATCATCCCCATTAACCTCACCATGTCCACCATCTCTATAATTGGTTTTATTCAACGGGTTTTTGTTTTTGTAGGACCATGTTTCAAGAGCAAAATCGGTGGGAAAAGATCTTGGAGCTGCTGTGACATAACACTCATTAAAACAACAAGGTTCAAAATCCATTCGAACCTCCAGGGCCGTTCCAAACCAAGATTTTACGGATGAAAACATTAATGCGGCAGCAAAATATTAATGAAGGAGCAATGAATTCATTGTCTGGCATGAAAGGTTTCAAATTTAAAATTCAAAATTAGAAGGCCGAGAGTACCATGTACAGAAACAGGTGCCTCAAGGTTTAATTGCCGCAGATCTTCCTCCTCCAGCAAAAGGCAGAACATCTGTATATATTATTATTTATGTCTCGTTTATAAGGATATTTCCATCCTCAACATTTATTTCTGAGGGTAAATTGTAAAGTACAGTCATTTATGTTCAGTCATTCATAGTATGGGCGCGAACGCTTTCCACCGCTCTGTTTCAAATAAAATCATTAAATGTGCATTACCTACCTCATTCTCTAGAGTTTTCTCCTTCTTCTATAAAAACTAGGAAGGAAGACATTGTAAGGGTTCTAGTATTTTATCAGAAAAATTGCAGTGAAAGCTATTGTAATACATCTTGTAAAATTCTTGTATGAGAGCTCAGAGCCCATGAGGTCTCAGTGAGGAGGAGTTATATCTGTATTGAGGATTCTGGTCTTTGATATCCCACAGTATGTAATTTTCCCTCATGTGTTAATACAAAATCTCATTTCTTTGCTCTTACTTTCTTCTAGTATCATGTTGTTGGAATGCGAGTGGCTCGCTATTCTGCATTAAGGATTCATCCTAGTTGATGCCCTTTCTGGGATTAGTCAAGCGCTTTAAAAAGGCCTAGGCATGATATGCTGTTCCACGTTCACTTCATCCATATTTTCTGCTATGTCAGTTGTATTAGGAGGGTGCTTTTAAAATGCCAGGGTTATGTATGGATTCTTGAATTGACAAGCCCATGCATGGTTCTGTTGTATATCTGGGTATCAGCCTAATGTCAGCTGGTATTTTCTTATTATTTCTTTCATTACATACTTTCTGATATCTGATTTCTGTGGTATATTAGTTGAATCGACCCTCTTTGCAGTAAATTGTCTCTTAGCTGTCTGATGCTTTTCTATTGGAAGTTTGCATTTTGATCTTGCAATATCCTTTCCTTGTGACAGTTTCTGTGAAATGCTGGTCCCATTCAAATCTCTTTCCTTGTTTTAACAAGAGATAGTAGGAAGGCATTTGGATTGACAACCCAAACTATATTATGTGTCTCCCTGCTATATTAAGATGTTCTAGGCACTGGTCTATAACAACTCTAGGTTGTCTCTAGGGGGACAAAATTGTCAACAACAGCTTCTATTTTCTCTACTGATATGAAATGTATTCTCAAAGGATGTGTCTGGTTCTAAAATCTAATTCACCATGATAAAACCTCAAAGTCCAAAGCAAATTCATCTCAATAAAATGCTTGAGAATGAATGTGTAACAACCTTGCAACTTGATTTTTATGAATCCCAAATCTCATCTTATCTTGAACTTTTTGAGTCATTAGTAAATCATAAATGGGAAATGTACAAGGTCTTCATCGAACTTAATATGGCATTAGCATGACCGTATATAAATGTAAAGATTAGACTAGTAAACCAAGTATATTATCCCTGAGGAAAAAGTAAAGTGAGATAACTTCATAAATGAGAAGACATTTTCCAGTCCTAGTTTCTATCAAATGGTCCAGAGGAAATTCCTAATATGAACTTGTTAAACTCCATCATTAGCTGGTAAATAACTAACCCTTCCAGTCTACTTAGGTTTACAGAGAGTACAAGGGCATTTCACATTATCAATAAATGTTTTCAAATTACTTTACATGTACAACATCTTCATTATCCATGAGAATTGTAACAAAATAAGAGCATTCATCCTGCGTCTTTCAGAAAATTTAAGCAACTCTGAGTTCATTAGTTCACTGAAGCTTAAAAAAAAATAACTAATTAAATAGATGAAGATAGATATCGTGGTTCAATACTAATCTAATCTATGCAGGAATTGATCCCTGAGAAAAATTCCAAGCATAGATAAAGATTAGACCATATAGAAATATAAATATTAGACTAATAAATATAGTATATTTATATTGTCCCTGAGAAAAGGATAGAATGAGATAACCTGATGATTCAGAAGGCATTTTTTTGGTCCTAATTTCTGATGGTCCAAAGGTATTTCCCAAAATGAACATGTTAACTCCATCCTTAGCTGATAAATACCTGATATACTCCAGTCTACTTAGGTTGATGAACTGTAGAGGGGCATTTCACATTATGAAGAAATGTTTCCAAATTTCCCATACCACGTCTTCATTGTCCACAAGAAAATTAACTAAACATATGAGGGCACTCATCTTGTGTCTTTCAGAAAATGTAAGCAACTTTGGGATAGAATGAGATAACTTCATGATTGAGAAGGCATTTTTTGGTCCTAGTTTTTTATGGTCCAAAGGTATTTCCCAGAATGAACATGTTAACTCCATCCTTAGCTGGTAAATACCTGATATACTCCAATCCCCTTAGGTTGAAGAATTCACAGTATGAATAATTCCAAATTTCCCATACCACGTCTTCATTGTCCACAAGAATATTAACTAAACATATGAGGGCACTCATCTTGTGTCTTTCAAAAAAAGTAAGCAACTATGAGTTCTCTACATAAATAAATTATCAAAAATAAATAATTAAGGATTTCATAGTTCAATTGGAATTTGGTACTACTGTATGCAGATATCTCTTTTCTACAGGATATATGGTGTCCAGCTCTGCAAATTAAGATTTAAGAACACCATATCCAATCGTTTGACCACTAGTCCATCTTTCAGTACCATGTTTATCGGTGCTCTATAGTGACTCGTGAGTAAAGAGATAATTTTATTCAGCTCGCTAACCTGAGCTTCTGGAACTAGAAAAAGCAAGAAAAATGATGTTCAAATGACCTCAAACAATTCACCAAGCCCCTGCTAAAAATCAAAATGTGAAATGTTGTCATATATGCAAGAAATCATTTAGTATAGTCATTATAGTTTTAGCATTTTGCTTCATTGCATTGACTTTATAGACAAACTGTAAACTATGCCATAACAATATCTGTTTATTTAAAACTATTTATTTCAAAAAGGGATAGAACTAATTAAAAATACAAGATTATGCAAGTCACAATTGTAAGTTATTTGCTTAATTTTCAACTGGGGAAGGGCAAACTGACTGCATCAATAAGTCTAATAAAACAAGGATAAAAATCATAGAAGTTTGTTTCATCCACCTCTGCAAACCAATTTAATTTAAAAGGAGAAATTAAAGATATTTACTTTTGGGGAGATCAGCCTTAGCTTCTGCCTGTTGTAGTGGTCATGTTGTTCCTTTGCATGACACCATATGGTTTTTGTAAAGGGAGGGTTTGTCTGATTTGTTAATTATGGTTTTTATTTCCATGTTTCTACCTTAACAATAGTCCAGCTTTCTAGTTTCAGGTTTTTTTGGATATAGGGTGTTATGGTTTTTGGAATTGGGTCCATGAAATTAAGTTTTTTGAGTAGTATGTTCCTGTATCTGAGGTTCAGGGTAAATAATTGAGATTGTTTTTGCTGAAACGGAACTAATGGGAGGTGTCGCTCGAATAGTTGTTTTGTACAGTTTAATTTCTTGATGTACATTTGGATTACGTGGTTCATGGTATGTAACTGAGATTGGTGTTGCTGAGATGGAATTGATAGCAGATGTCTCTTGAATTCTTGTATTGTACAGTGTAATTCCTCGATGTACATTGGCCTCAAATATAGAAAAGAAAGTATAGGCACTAAGTGCTCATTCCTAGATGAGGATCTAAATTGGTGAGAGTTAGTCCTGGCTATTTAGTATTGTTTTTATATTACAATAGCATTTCCTATTAACGGACGACAGAAGATAAGATAAGACTAGTTTTATTAATGGCAGTGGGCGACAAAAAGATAGGTCAATGGGGCTCAAAATTACACCAGTTACAACATATTATGGGAGTGCCCATTACTTTTCATTGGGGATAGATGTAAAAAGTAGATGGAGAAGAAGCATCCACATATGTATCAATCACTCTGGAGCTACCGATGTGCTGCTTGATAATGTCAGCTGGGGAGTGCCAATCTATAGTCTACATATTTAAATTAGTACTGGAAAGCGGTTTGGAAAATTTCAGTCCTTGAGTAGGGTTTGATTCCCAACTTGAATCATAATCTAGAATGAGATTCTTGATTTTGCCCACAATGAAACTGTCTAAATTAGCTAATTTGTAAGTCTACTTCAATTGTTACCAACCTATATCCTTTCTGAGCTAGATGATAGGTATCACGCGTTGTTACCAAATACAAATATTTTTTATTATCTTATTTTTGAGCCCCGAGGATTGGCTTGATTGGCCTTGGAGTCAGACATTGAACTTCCTAAAAGTGGGATGTCGTGAGTTCAACTCCTGTGATTCCTTTGAAGTGGGATGTCACGAGTTCAACTCCTGTGATTCCTTTGGGGTTATGCACTGTAATCAATACTGATGGTCTACCTGGTTTACCATTTATGAATACTTGGATTCCTTTGGGGTTATGCACTTTAATCAATACTGATGGTCTCCCTGGTTTACCATTTATGAATACTTGGAAAGTGACATGTATTGAATACTTGGAAAGTGAGATGTATTTTTTATGTATTGTTTTTCTATTGCTAGATAATAAAAAATTAAAATTAGACATTATTAAATTGGAACAGGTTCAAAAGCAAGGGCTTATGTGGAAGTGAAAAGAACTAATGGAAGTCTATGTGCTTATGCATTAATGACGAAGCCTTAAAGTATACAATTGTCTAGGATTTTGATGTATTGAGTTGTCTAGCTAGATGCAAATAAGTCTTGAGGATATCTGTATATCATAGATAGCATGTTCTAAAGCTTATTAACAAAATAAATTTCAGTTGGTTGCTGCAAGATTTGATTCTTGAGGCAGTATGGTTGAGCATGGTGATCGAGCATTTAATATCGTCAAGATGTCTTGATACCTTTGGTGACATAAGAGAACCTTGATTTGAAAATGACATTTATAATAATCTTGTGGATAGATAATAATGAGACTGTCAAGGGAAGTAATATATAGACTGTGACCTATGTGTCAGTGATTGACCCTGTTTCATATTTGTATACTAATGTTTAATGACAACATGATGGATGTTGCTTTTGTCACAATAACCTTGACATCTGTATAGCAATAATATTCTTCGTGACATGGTGACAATGATCCCCTTTTGTGAACACTGTTGAAGATTCATCTTGAGGTTGTTGAGTATAGTTGTTACAGTAATTATGACTACATCTCCAGTGCTTCCAAATGGGCCTTGAAATTTCTGGTATCATTTTGAAAACACATTCTTGTCTTAAGCTAGTGAATATTGGGCTTATTAAATCTTCTCCAATCCAATCAAGATAGTGTTGTGACACCACAGATCCCTCCAAATGTGAAATCCCATCTTTGAAAGATTCTTATTGAAAAACTTGGGGGTAGACCTACCTAGGATGTTGATGTTGGGAAGGTTCACAAAACATAGCCACATAATACCATCCATTTGAACTTGGGGGAAACTGTCTACAATGCTTACAAAATCTTTTTGATAATCCTGAAAACAAGAAATCTAGCGGTAAGAGCTCTTTAAATCACATCACCAAGCTTAAAAAACCATTAATGCCATCCACATGGGTCGTTTCCAAATGATGTCTTAATAAAATATACCATGGGGCTCTCATTAAAACATTTAAATTAAAAACAACAAAGAACAATGTTTTTAGTTTTTTTTCATTAAAGCAAAGGGAGGGTCTCATAACTGTCATCCTCACCTTGCCTTTTCCTCTCTATATAACTCTCTGAAATTGTAACTTTTGTTGTTCCACCTTAATAAGACACTAGTTTGAGTACATGAGGTTGTAGTTGGATTTTTGAACAAGAAGCTTTCAAAGGGAAGAGGGTCTAGACCTTATTTGGTGCAACCATATTCATAAAGATTGATCAATTGATTTTTCATCATCATATAGATCAATTTCTATGTCATTTTATAGACATGCACATAATCAATCTTCCTAAAAAATGGTTGATCTTTGTATGCCTTAGACCATTAAATTCAACAAATCATAGTGGGATGTGCTTGAGTGTGGATTGAGTAATCACATTGTGGGAATACTAATATGCATCTCCTATGTATATCACAAGAAGAAAGGTGAATTGTAGAATGCATGTGGGGTGATAAGAGAGGCATCATGTCATTATGTTAAGGATATAAATATAAAGGGGTATAAAAAATGCTGATGAAAAAATGGATACCTACAATATCTAGTGAAAGTAGGGGGTTTTTAAATTGGGAAAATGCAATGGGTTAGTATTGGTAGGGGGTTAAATAAAGTGATTTTTAGAGGTATTTTCCAATATGTAGTCAAACTAAGGGTATCGTTTAGTATTCCATGAACGCACGTGCTATGCCATAGGTTAATTGAGTGACGCCCCTGTGCTATGGCCCTTAAGGGATGTAGCCTCCTCATAGAACTTGAGGAGACCTACCTCCCTTAGGAGCAACTGGGTGGCTGTCGTAATAGGGTGAGGGTACATAAGTCTCTCCCTCTCTCGTGGCTCCCATAGGTGAATCACGTTATATTGGTCGTCCATATGTTCTTGTTGTTCCCTTTGTTCTCTTTGTTTACGTCGCTGAATGATTCACATATAAAATTCATTTTTTTTATTAAATGAGACATGTATTTCAATATATATATATATATATTTATTTATTTATTTATATATATATATATATATATATATATATATATATATTTATTTATTTATTTATTTGAAAAAAAAATAGTCGGTGTGCCCAAAAAAACAGTCACACATCGGTGCCGGTGCGTACTTTTTTATAGCGCGCTGCTCTCAGTGCACATGGAAATTGTTCACGCACCAAAAAATAGACAACTGTAATATATAAATTGCATATAAATGTCAAATATTTGGTGGTTTATCAATATTGGTACTAGTTGGGGCATGCTCAATTGATGGTGCAACCTCATGCTCAGATAGACGGTGTGCCTGCTCTAGAGGTGCATGCTGATCATTCGATGGTGCAGTCTACTCAAGAACCGCCTGTTGATGACTCGTCGATGGAGCAACCTACTCAGACGTGGATGGTGCGGCCTGTGTTGATGGACCTGCTTCCTCAGATGGACCCGCTTGCTCAGGATCAGGTGCCTACACAGGACTAGGTGTCTGCTGAGATGGTGTAGACTGCTCAGACGATGCCCGCTGATCAGGAATGGATGCTCGTTTCTCATCATGATCTTCGCTGTGAGGTGAAGGAGGAGGAGGTGGAGTACTAGAATGATGATCACTACCCTCATGATCATGATCATCAGATGAGGCGCTGCTCTGTCATGCATCTCCACGACGCCTACCCCTCCTAGCCCACTCCAGTTCTCTGGAAGCTCCAACGATATGATGCATGAGGGTAAACATATCACGGGGCAAGCCACTCCAAAGATACGTGAGCCTACGATAAGCCTGAATCTCTCTAATCATAACTGGATGGACTCCCTCATCAACTAGAAGTCGATAGAGTTGGTCGCCCAACTCCATTCTAAATCTGGTGTCCGGCCTATGCCTCAGCCCTGTGGGTATCTGCACTCGATCAGAATCAGGTCTGTCACCCTGATCCTCCGCCTCTGCCATCTCCTCATCATCAACATCTACACTTTGATCATTCAGAGGGGGTGGAATCTCATCCCCAATGAATTTCCCAATATCTACAAAATATATAGTACACAACAATATAATTATACATTTTCATTAGAAAACTTAATAAAACAAGTTAAAGAATGTGTTAGAATAAATTTGATAATTCTAATTAATTAATTAAGACAATAAAATGAAGCTATATTAATTTAAAGAAAACACTAATATTACCTCTCGCGTTTGGTGGCCCATCCTGTGTGAAGAGGATGTTGTTACACCCTCGCCAATCTAAACTGGCATGCAGACATGGCACCAGAATGAAGGAGTGATCATCAACACTGGATAGCAACTCTAGTGCATCAGGAGATATCCTGGCAGGAAAGTCAGACTGGCCCCTCTTGGGCATCATCTGGCCCCACATCTACATCCGGACATGCATCATCGACCTATGAGGTTGTCGAAAAAAAGTAGGCCTCATCTTTAGAGACCTCTAAAAAAAAAAAAAAAATCTGAAGCAAAAGGGAAGGTCAACCTCCCACGTGCCTGAGAACGACATCTAGTTAATGTTGTACAAAACTGCTGCAAAAAAATCACAGACCATCTCACAAGTCATGGCGCCTGGAATAAAGAATCAACATAAAATAAAAGTGGGCATCTTATGTGTTTCCCGTCGCTGGTATAGTGTGCAATGGTCGTCAACAGTAGTGAGAGGCACCTCACCTCCTTTGTACCAAACGAAGCAATATGTAACTGACCACCGTAATCACCTGAAAAATTGCAGGAGAAACTATATCGTCCCTAATGTATCTCTGGGAGTACGCCAACCGACTCCCTACTGCATAGCCGACAGGGACATCTGGGAACTGGGGCAAATCCTTCCCTCTCCTAGATAGGCTAGTAATAAAATATATTTCCTCCTTAGTGGGTGTGTACCACTGGTTAAGACCGACTCGGAAAGCCTGTCGGTGGGCATTCCACCTGAAGATGATTTGTCCCAATAACCCACTATGGCCCTTAAGGGATGTAACCTCCTCATAGAACTTGAGGAGACCTACCTCCCTTAGGAGCAACTGGGTGGCTTTCGTAATAGGGTGAGGGTACATAAGTCTCTCCCTCTCTCGTGCCTCCCATAGGTGAATCACGTTAAACTGGTCCTCCATATGTTCTTGTTGTTCCCTTTGTTCTCTTTGTTTACGTCGCAGAATGATTCACATATAAAATTCATTTTTTTATTAAATGAGACATGTATTTAAATATATATATTTGAAAAAAAATAGTTGGTGTGCCCAAAAAAACAGTCACGCATCGGTGCCGTTGCATACTTTTTTATAGCGCACAGCTCTCGGTGCACATGGAAATTTTTCACGCACCAAAAAAATTAAATTATACTTTTTTCTGCAATGCTTTGACGAAACTATTTTCCCTTGGGCAGATAGCTCGGTCAATGCACCGCTCAAAAATAATTCATGGTCAACGGTGTGGTTGTTTAAACGACCACACTGTTGACTATGTACCAGTTTGGGAGGGCGGTGTGTTGAAAAAACTATCCACACCAAACTATATGCCCCAGGGCGGATAATTTGGTCAATGCACCGCCCTCCTGACATTAGTACATGGTCAATAGTGCGGTCCTGTAAACGACCACACTGTTGACTATGTACTGATGTCTGGAGGGTGGTGCACTGACCAAACTATCTGCCCCGAGGCGCATAGTTTTGTCAACGCACCACCCTCCCAACGCAGGTCCATAGTCAATGGTGCAATCACTTAAACAACTGCACCGCCATGTAATTTTTAAAAAAAAAGCACAATGTGCATTTTCGGTACCGTACCGAACCCCAGTGTGGTTTTCGTTAGCACCATTCCCAGTGCGACTTGTAAAGTTACAGGTAGCACCACAAACGGTGCGAGCTGAACGGCTCGAGCGCACCACGCATAATTTTTTATTTATTTATTTATTTTTAAATTGGTAAATTTTAAGGTTTTTTACAATTCTAATCCGCTAAAACATTTATTTATTGAGAAACAAGTAAAACACATGTACACTTGCACGTTGAGGATGCATATTTGCTGAGGAATTGGAGAAACAAAAATTTCCCACCGTTTTCGGAAGTTTGAACTCGACAAGGTGGGTAATGGATGGCGACGGTGCATGCAATGGGAGCACCAATGACAGGGTGCCTCACACAAGAGAAATTCACATCGGTGCTTGAGAGGTTTGGAGCACTCAAGAAGTGAAAATGCGGTTTTTCGTTCGATAATTTTTTTTATTTAACCCTATTTCAGTGTGCAGCTTTTTGAGACGCACTGGGCCTGTTTATGCATAGTGCACCGGTGCACTATAGTAATTAGACACACCGGGTAGGTTTGTATAGATAGCAAGGTGTCTTGGTGTGCCAATTTTTAGTATGCACTGGTGCGTTGTGAGTTAAACACACTGGTGCAGTGTATGATGAGAAACACACCAGACAAAAAACATCCACAAAAACCTCCAGCCACCAACCTCCTCTATAGACCTCTGCTACAAACGGATTTCTGGGATATTTTTATAATGGTTTCCTAAAAAACATCCGCTAGAGGGTCTTTTCCTTGTAGTGAAACCTCAAATAAGAGAGGATAAAGAGTTCATGAATCATAGTTACACTGCCTCATGGGTGGTATTGGCCTACATGATGTGTCCAAGGTGAATTGAACAAAAGTGTCATTGCATGGGAAAGGACCATGAATTATGTGTCAATTAAGATATTAAAGGAAGAAATTGATTTTGTTTTTAATAACATGTGGGTGAACCTTATTGAGCACTATAAACTAAAGGAGCAATAGGGTCCTTGTCAATGGAAACAATTAACAAAATCCTTAGCTTTCCTCAGCTCCAACATGCAAGGAAATAAAAATACTATTATAAGCAACATTATACTATATAGGTCCAAAATGAAGCCAAGTGGGTTCATCCATAAATATTAGCGACATTATATGTAAGTGGACATAAAGTAAATCAAGGTCCATAAGCCAAAGGGAGCATGAAAAGAGTATAAAAGTCATCTTGGGATGGTCTTGTGTAATGGAAACCCTTGAGGAAGAAGTCCACAAGAGGTTGTGTGCAAGAGCATGTAGGGACTTGTGAATGTCCTCATGAAGGTATATAATATTTGTTACCCACTCACATCAAGGAGTAACTAGAGGAATTTTTTTATCTTGTGATCCATATCACAAACAATAGTTCCACTGATGACATACATGGTTCTCCACAGACAAATAATTGATAATGCTTCCCACATTATGCTCATCCCACTCATTTCATGATTATGGAACCCAACACGTATGAAGTGCATTTCTTCACTACTTCGTAATAAGTGTTAATGCCTTGTGTATTTGACATGAAATCAATGAAAAAGTGTTGCGTCGAATGATGGATCATGATACTTTAAATATGTAACATTTTCCTTATTTCTCTTTTTTGGTCATCATCATTCCTAGACAAGTGTTGTCACTCTTGGGAAAAGTTGTACTAATGGGTAATTTGATCAGGTTAGCATGCCCATATCCTAATCCATACACCACATTATTCTTTCTCTTCCCCCACTTTTGGGTTAGTTCGTAGATGTCATACATATCAGTTCATGCTTCATAATCCCAAGATAAGAAGGAGCTTGAATTCTCAAGGTTGACCTAGACTTTTTTTTTTATATGCTTTGCATTTTGCTCTATAAGGAAAGAGCAAAACGAAAAGCATAATAAAGAAAGAAAAGTTAGGAACCAAAGAAAATAATGCATGGACAATGTCGCATTCTTATTTTACCATCACCCCAAGTCCTATGCAATGGATGCATATATAAAAGGACTAAATGAATTCAAGAGCCAAAAGAGCTTAGATAAATAAAGAAAAAGTAAAAAGGTAGTTTGTAAAGACACATTGATGAGGAAAGGGTGGTTCAATGTATAAGCAATCCCTCACACAAAGGTGCTTATGTATATGAATATCTTACATAACCTCACATGACTATGCAACATCACTCATGAAGTTAAACCCCATTCGATACAATCTACCATTGCTCATGCTCCTATGATGGGTTTCTTGGGAAGTATTTATGTTCTATGCAACTAACACATGTAATAACAATTAATGATGATCCTTTTGTAGCCAAACTTGGAAAACGACATGAATTGTACAAGTTATTGTGAAGTTTGAAGATGATAACTAATGTGATATACCTAGTAGCAATTACATTTGACATGATTCAATTGATATGTTTCATTGACTTGTGTACATGGCCCATATTGATGGTTACATTTGAGAATTTGAATCCCCACCTTGGACAATGTATGTATATAAGCCTTGGTCCTTTAGATAACATTAAGGAGGCTTCTTGTACACCTCATTTGGGTTGTTCCATACTTTCTTAATGAGAGTTTGTTAGAACTCTCATATAAATAAGAGAAGTACTTCTCATTTGTGAATCATTTTTAGAACTTGTGGAGAACAACTACTTCTCTACTCTTACTTCTTTTATTATACATTTCATTTCAATGGATCGTTGGAGCAACTTCTTGAGGATATGTGTTGTGGATGACTTTAGAAATTGATGGATGTTCATGGCCAGGGTTTATGAATGAAAACAATTTCTTGAGTATGTGGTCTCCAATATCATTTTGGATATTGTTTATGAATGATTACAATTGTAATTGTACTTCTCTAGTGGTGGTGGTGCATTCTCTTTATATTATTCTTGGACAAATCCTATGTTTCAAACCCTTGGAAGATAATTACTAGAATATATTCTCTTGAATTATCTTTAAGTTTGTAATTAGAGGGGATGTTCTAGGGGTTTTAGTGAAAAACCTTAGATATCGCTCTAGATCTACTTACATGCTCTAAAAGGAGTCTTTAGTTGACCCCATATGCCCCCAAAAAATAGTAGGCACTAATATTCTCCCAACCTAGTCAACCATATTTTTTAGGGTTTTGTTTAGCTTGCATTTAATTTTCAGCCATAAAAAATCCTAGATGTTTAGGGCTTTCATGTACAATTTTTACTTAAACTTTTCTTGCATATTCTTGATATCAACTCTTGGGGGTTTCTTGCATGTTTGACCTAAAATCATTTTATTAAATAAAATTCATTATAATGGTTTATATTGTTGCATAATTAGGGTTATACATCTTGTTTTAGTTGGATGTTATATGTCTTGAAATTTTCATATTTTATAAATTAATCAAACCCTAGAATTGTTTACTATTTTAGCCCTATTTTCACTTCAGTTATAAATCATTTTGAGTACTAAATTGTATTTATTTTGTAACTTTTCTATGTTGTAATTTCCTATTTTTTATGGAAGTTTAACAACAACCATTAGTTATCTTTAGATTTGAGTGGTTTAGGGACAATTTTGCATGAGATTGTTACTTGATAAACCTTCTATTTCAGCCTCCAAATACTTTAAACCAAATCTGAAATTTACCTTGAGTAACCTCCTAATTTATAACTTCCTTGATACATTTAATTGGTGGTAAATTGGTTATATATATGAGACCTTAGATTTGATTGTATCTTACCTTAGAAACCCTAGAGGCTACTAGCCTCCCTTGTGTTGGATCTATCCTTTACTAAAACAAGGCAAATTTTTTCCTAGAAGAGAGTGGTAACACTTCTAATGCTTCCACTAATCCTAGCACCGTTTGAGAGATTTGCATTAATGTGCTATATTTGTGATAACAAGAGGTATGTTATGAACTCAACAGAGAGCTAGTGCGAAAAGTAGGTTACATAACTGCCATTGATGGGCCCATCTACCTAATTCTTTATCTTCACTTAATTCAAACAATGGGGCAATTTTGAAGCACAATTATGTTTGGAGTTATTAAATAAAAAAAGGACGGACAAGACTCATTCCTAGTTGGCTCAAAAACAATGGCCTAAGGGAAAATATTCTGAGTGTTCCAAAAAAATGTTTGCTATGATAAAGAAAAAGTGTAGGGATATAAGGATTAAAAGGTTGACAAAGAGGCAAAAGACAAGGAAAATTAGGTTGAAGGAAGACTATAAGGCCAATAGGAGGACAAAAAGGCTATGAAGGGGTTCTAAGAAACTAAAGGGATATTGTGAGGCCAAACAAAGGGTTAAGAGAATTGAAATTACGTCGATAGTGAAAAATTAACCTAAATACATTAAAACAAAGGTGAAGAGTATGAAGAGGGCATACGAGGCCAAAAAGGAGGAGCACAAGCTGAAGGAAGTCAAGGAGGAAAAAAGGAGGCTAGATAGACTAAGAAGGGATAGTAAGAGGTAAAGGGATATTGTGATGCTAAATAAGGGTCCAGAGAATGGAAAATATACTGACAATAAAAACAAAAAAAATGGGTTAAAATGGGGGTTAACAATAGAAAGATGGGAGATGAGTCCAAGAGGAGGGGCAAGAATTTGGAAAGGAAGCCACTACATTAAAGAGTGGGAGGAAATGGACTTAAGCCCAAGGAACAACTAAGAGTATTACATAAAAAAATTAAGAAAGCACCAAAGCAAGGTTTGACAGCTAGAAACCACATATATACTATAGATGGAACAAATAATAAGCACATTGAAAAGACCACCTATAAGGAAGGATTATAGTGGACAATGCTACAACCATGATGGTTTCCAACTTTCCACAAATTGTGGAAACAAAATGTCTTACAAGTAAGGTCATTGCAATTGTAAGGAAAGAGAGATATAATTTAATTGAAAAGCACTTTTAGGGTTGAAAAATGGACCAAAGGCATGACATATGAAAGTTGCGGGAAAATGGAAAACTAGGTTAGGGCATGACATGCGATTTAAGCAACTCAAGCAACATATTCTAAGAATGAAACCAAAAGTAAAAAGCAAGAGTGGAGATTGAGTTGATTGAGGAAGTTTGGGAAAAAGGTAACCTAAGATCCTAGGTTATTAACAAGATAGGAGAATACCAAGATTTCTTTATAAAATCCATGAATTAAGGTTGCACCACTACGATAATGAGTGAAGGAAATAAATTGAGGAAAGAGACTTTATGACAACAATATAACGAAAAGAGGCTGCAACAATTTGGATGGAAACATCTATGAAAATTATTTACGTAAAAGAGGCCACAAAAAGGTTAATGCACCCTAGAAAGGTGGTGATAGAGGGAAAATATGATTCCCTAAAGAAAAGGAATAAGAGGGAATACTTCCCAAAGGATCCAACATAGAATCAAGAGAGGAGATGTATAATCTTGAGAAGATAAGAGAATGTTTGCCATTTGGAAGGTAACGGTTAAGACACAAAGGCAAGATGTTGGTGTAAAGGAAAGGTGAGGGAATAGGGAAAGGAAATAGAAGTTGTGAATCTATGATATATGACCACATACATTTGGAGAAAAATCAAATATATACAAAAAAAAGTCAAAATTAAGCTACAAAGATTGCAAGCATTAAATATAAAAAAAAATGTCAACAATGTCATTATAAATGTTGAGTCTATAGTTTAAACATGATTTTTTAAATAAAATTTAGACATAATTCTATTCCATAAACCAAACAAAATATTTATACCGAAACACTAACTTAAACTTTAGCAATTGGTGTTATAATTAAAAGATGAAGAATAACGGTATGTTTAAACGTGGGGTAAGCATATATTTACACCGAAGGAGTTCATATGATGGGTTTGGTTGGGTAGATTTGACCAATAATATCTATTTATTTTCGTCTTCTTCCTCCAAATGAAAATTGAGACGTGGTATTGCAACCATCATGGAATTTGCTAGGAAGTGTATTGTCCTTTAAAATTTTATAAATCTCATCCTAAATGAAAAAATAAATATTCCAATCTCTAAATCTTGAGATGTTTTTATTTTCGTTGGTTTTTAAATTAATTTATCATAAAATTAAGTTTCATTGGGTTTTGAAAAATAAATCTATAAAAATATTAAAATAATAATTTATATTTAAATGTTTTAAAATCAATTTATAATAAAAAATTTAATATTTAGTATACAAAATTTTAATATATATTATTAATATATAAGTATTTTTGACATCGTGTAATTAGCTCGGAAGTGTGGGAAGTGTGATGTCATTTAAAGTTTTCTAAATTCCATCCTAAATGAAAAAAAAAATATTATAATCTCTAAATCTTGAGATATTTTGATTTTTCATTGGTTTCTAAATTAATTTATTATATTGGATTTAAAAAATATATATCTATAAAGATATTAGAATAATATATATTTTAAGAAGGATTTTAATCTCTAAATATTGATTGGTTTCAAAGTTAATTTATTATAAAATTAAGTTTTATTGGGTTTTAAAAACTAAATCTATAAAAATATTAGAATAATATATAGGCTTTTTTTATTATTTTATTATACAATTTTTTAATATATACTATTAATATATAAGTATTTTTTATTATTTTATTATGATTGTACTACATTATGATATCGTAAAAGAGGGAGGAGCCCAAAGATGTGATGAATCTTCAGCTAGAACGACACAAAGATGTGATGGAGCTTCAGCTAGAGGGTAAAAGCAACACCAATGGCATTGATTTTGGAAAAAGCTTTGATAGACTACAAGCACATCCAATCCATCAGATTGATTAAAAGAAGGTGACACAAAAGGGACATTACTCCATGATTAATCTACAAGAATTAAATATTTCCTTACCCTTTAGCTAAAATTCCATCACATCTTTGGGCCATTCTAGTTGAAGCTCCATCACATCTTTGAGTTCTAGCTAAAGCTCTATCACATCTATGCGTCCCTCTGGTTGAAACTCCATCGCATCTTTGCGTTGTTCCCTCTTTTATGATATCAGTACAATCATAATAAATGAATAAAAGAAAATTATATATTAATAATATATATTAAAAATTTGTATAATAAAAATATAAAAAATACTTATATATTATTCTACTATTTTTATAGATTTATTTTTTAAAACCCAATAAAGCTTAATTTTGTAACCAATTAACTTAGAAACTAATGAAAAATCAAAATATCTCAAGATTTAGAAATTAGAATTTTTTTTTTTTCATTTAGGATGGAATTTAGAAGACTTTAAAGAACATCACACTTCCTAGCTAATTCCATGATGTTGCAGTCCCACCAGTCAAAATATTTATATATTAATAATATATATATTAAAATTGTGTATTCTGAATATTAAATTTTTTATTATAAATTGATTTAAAAACATTTTAATATAAAAAATATAAATTATTATTTTTATATTTTTATAGACTTATTTTTCAAAACCCAATAAAACTTAATTTTATGATAAATTGATTTAAAAACCAATGAAAAATGAAAATATCTCAAGGTTTAGAGATTATAATCTTTCTTTTTTCATTTAAAATGGGATTTAGAAAACTTTAAAGGACAACACACTTCCTAGCTAATTTCATGATGGTTGCAGCGCCAAGTGTCAATTTTTATTTGGAGGGAGGAGGACTAAAATACACAGATCTTATTGGTCAAATCTACCCAACCAAACCCATCATAGAAACACCTTCCGTCTAATTAGCATTATTCCTATTATAAAACTTGTAATTTTTTCTGAAATCTTTATTTAAAAAAAATAAATCTAGCTATAAAAGAGGGCTTCTCTAATTTTAATCCATTTTATACTTCCATATAGTTTATATTTTTCAAATTTTAATCACTGAATTAAAGTTATTATTATTTAGCTGTGAGAAACCTATCATAACTCAATTGTCAAACCAACAGTGAGGACAACAATCTCTCATAAGAGTTATTCAAGGAATGTCAAACCAACAGTGAAAAAGACAAGCTCTTAACAAAACATAAAAAGTTTTAAAGCATACTCCAAGCCCAAAATTAAACTCGACTTAAAAAATAAAAAAATATCACATTTCATGAAATATATCATCAAATTATCCAAACCCTAAACAATGAGTGTAGCCGACTCCAACGTAAGTGCCTTCCTAAGAGGTTAAAGCACTAATAGGAGCTTGGGTACACCGACAATAAAAACATGGGTACACCAACAATAAAAACATGGAGTAGTCTACCGGGGCCGCGTTTTAGCCCGGAAACCTTGCCCGTCGGAAAACTTCGCTGCCCGAATTCGATTGATTTCCCCGTATCTCTTTTTCCCCTTCGACAGTCCTTTGCATCTCGAGAAGGTAAATCTGACAACAATCGCAGCCTTCAATTAAAGCACCGAATGAAACCTATTGTGTCCCGCGCATTTTATTTCAAATTTGGAATTTGAGCGGGCCAAACAAAGCATTATTTCAAATTTCAAATTTACGCCTTCCGTTTTTTTTATTCTGTTTTTTTCTAAATGTATACTGAATTTTTGAAATAGTATAGCTATTTTGCTGCTGTTGGTTTTGATGCAGGGTCGAAATGTTGTTGCATTGATCGATAATTGGTCTTGACGCGGGGTTGCAATTCAGTGGAAGACCACTTTCGCAATAGGTTTGCTTATGACACCAACCAGTGTTTGCCATTACTGTTTGATCCACCAAGTAATGGCAATAATATGACTGATAAAATAGTAATGGGAGGCCACGAACACTTCAAAAACGTTACAGGAGGAATGGTTTGCAATAATAGCGTCCAACGGGAAGATGGTACTGGAGCAGTAGACTAGAAGCTTTTCAATGCATCGAATGGTGCCTTGGAGCAGAGTTGTTGTGCGCTCGATTATATTTTGCCGTAAGACTTAGCTATGTCAGTGGAGGCAACGATGAGAAGTTTACAAGGATTTGCATCCTCCCGTATACACAAGTGCGGAAGCTTTTGATGCGGAGACTGGTACTTCGAACATGTGGATTTCAAATATACCGTGAGGATTTTGTGAGAAAATTATCTGTACAACTGGGAATTTATACACAATTGATGTGCAACAAGTGAAAAATTATGATAGTCAGAAAAACCTTTAGACCTCTATTTCTTTGATCGAGGGATGTTTTTCCATTATCACGTCTGTTGCAGAATGGCTGTGTGAGTGGTATTAATGGTGATCCAATCTTTTATTTATTTTAATGGTGAACTGGGCTTTGCTGGTTGTGTTAATAAAGGTGCGGCAATTTTGGAAATTTGATGATTCTCTTATTAAATATTTTATTTTTAACATCCTCAATATTTTTAAATGAAACTCTCATTAAAATATTTTATTTTTAACATCCTCAATATTTTTAAATGAAACTCATAGTTCAACTATTCTGCTTCATTAATGAATCATGTGTGCATGTATAAAATTTACTATTTTTGATTTGTAGTCTTTCTTTGCATTTGCAAATTCAAACACATTTTTTTTGTTAAGTGGTTTTTTTTTAAGTACGTTGAAATAGTTTTAATTACCATATGAATTTTTGTTTTAATCTGGTTATTTTGTTTTTCAGGTTTTATTTAAATTCATATGCATTGGTTGTTAATATAATATTAAAATAAGAGATCTGCCAAAGTTGCCATAGTTATTATGCTATTGATTATTTACCATTTTTCTTAAGTTTGGTAACTTTAACTTAAAAATAGTTGTGATGGGATATATAGAGTTAATGAATAGTATTTTTACTTTAGTAAATTTGGTGTGGAGTGGTACTGAAAATATGTGTTCAACTCTACGAACTAATAGACAATTAAAAGTTTATTTTTAATTGTTAATTTTTATTATTATAATTTTTTAATAGATTTATTTTTTGTTATGATTTTTTTAATAAATTCTAACATATTAAAGTGTTTTTGTTATTCATTAATCCATAGTTATATTTCAAATTTGAAAGAAATTTTAGGTTTTACTAATTAAATTAATTAATATTTATATCTAAATATTTTTATACATTCAAATTTACTAATCATAAAAAATAACTCAATGTAACCCCTAAAGTCTACATTACTTTTAAATGCTATGTCATATTTCTGGATCATATTTCATCATTCACAATAAACAAATTTATATCTTTTACATGAATTACACTATAATATGAATTAGATTTCTTCATTCCAAAAGCAATCCTTCATGATATTCCACACTACAAAGGATTAGCACACGTTGGCAATAGAATTTTTATAGTCATAAGAATAGCACATGCAAACTACCTGGAAATCAAAAGAGCCCGTAATATAACATCAAATGAGAGCTTTGCTAAACTTGGCAATAAGATTATGTTATTGATTAGTTACTATTTGTCTCGAGTTTGGTAAATTTAAAAGTAGGTATGATGGGAGATATAGAGTTAATTTGGTAACTTTAACTTAAAAGTAGGTGTGATGCGAGATAGTTAATGAATGAATAGAAAAATAGTTGAGAAAAGTGAGACAATGTTTTAGTATTTTTCTTTTAGGAATATTTATTTGGAGTGCGAGTGAAAATGTGCATTCAATTCTATCAACTAATTAGTCTGAAAATGATTTTTTTTTTAATAAATTTTTAAAAGATTTTATTATTGTTATTATTTTTAATAAATTTTTAATAAATTCTACTATAGTATTTTTGTTATTCATAGCTACATAGCTATATTTGAAATTTATGAGAAATGTAGACTTTAGGGGTTACATTGAGTTATTTTTTATGATTAGTAAATTTGAATGTATAAAAATATTTAGATATAAATATTAATTAATTTAATTAGTAACACCTAAAATTTCTTTCAAATTTGAAATATAACTATGGATTAATGAATAACAAAAACATTTTAATATGTTAGAATTTATTAAAAAAATCATAACAATAAATAAATCTATTAAAAAATTATAATAATAAAAAATAAAAATTAAAAATAAACTTTTAATTGTCTATTAGTTGGTAGAGTTGAACACATATTTTCATAGCACTCCACACCAAAATTACTAAAGTAAAAATACTATTCATTAACTCTATATATCCCATCACAACTATTTTTAAGTTAAAGTTACCAAACTTAAGAAAAATGGTAAATAATCAATAACATAATAACTATGGCAACTTTGGCAGATCTCTTATTTTAATATTATATTAACAACCAATGCATATGAATTTAAATAAAACCTGAAAAACAAAATAACCAGATTAAAACAAAAATTCATATGGTAATTAAAACTATTTCAACGGTACTTAAAAAAAATGTGTTTGAATTTGCAAATGCAAAGGGAGACTACAAATCAGAAATAGTAAATTTTATAGATGCACACATGATTCATTAATGAAGCAGAATAGTTGAACTATGAGTTTCATTTAAAAATATTGAGGATGTTAAAAATAAAATATTTAATAAGAGAATCATCAAATTTCCAAAATTGCCGCACCTTTATTAACACAACCAGCAAAGCCCAGTTCACCATTAAAATAAATAAAAGATTGGATCACCATTAATACCACTCACACAGCCATTCTGCAACAGACGTGATAATGGAAAAACATCCCTCGATCAAAGAAATAGAGGTCTAAAGGTTTTTCTGACTATCATAATTTTTCACTTGTTGCACATCGATTGTGTATAAATTCCCAGTTGTACAGAAATTTTTCTCACAAAATCCTCGCGATATATTTGAAATCCACATGTTCGAAGTACCAGTCTCCGCATCAAAAGCTTCCGCACTTGTGTATACGGGAGGATGCAAATCCTTGTAAACTTCTCATCGTTGCCTCCACCAACATAGCTAAGTCTTACGGCAAAATATAATCGAGCGCACAACAACTCTGCTCCAAGGCACCATTCGATGCATTGAAAAGCTTCTAGTCTACTGCTCCAGTACCATCTTCCCGTTGGACGCTATTATTGCAAACCATTCCTCCTGTAACGTTTTTGAAGTGTTCGTGGCCTCCCATTACTATTTTATCAGTCATATTATTGCCATTACTTGGTGGATCAAACAGTAATGGCAAACACTGGTTGGTGTCATAAGCAAACCTATTGCGAAAGTGGTCTTCCATTGAATTGCAACCCCGCGTCAAGACCAATTATCGATCAATGCAATAACATTTCGACCCTGCATAAAAACCAACAGCAACGAAATAGCTATACTATTTCAGAAATTCAGTATACATTTAGAAAAAAATAGAATAAAGAAAACGGAAGGCCTAAATTTGAAATTTGAAATAATGCTTTGTTTGGCCCGCTCAAATTCCAAATTTGAAATAAAATGCGCGGGACACAGTAGGTTTCATTCGGTGCTTTAATTGAAGGCGAGCCTTATTTCCACTGCCATAGGCCCATAAATGCGCCCACGCACGGAATGGCCGCCGTTAAATTAAAGCTGTTGATGATAGTGTGGTGAGCATTCCCTGCCTGGGCGCATTTATGGGCCTATGGCAGTGGAAATAAGGCTCGCCTTAATTGAAGGCTGCGATTGTTGTCAGATTTACTTTCTCGAGATGCAAAGGACTGTCGGAGGGGAAAAAGAGATACGGGGAAATCAATCGAATTCGGGCAGCAAAGTTTTCCGACGGGCAAGGTTTCCGGGCTAAAACGCGGCCCCGGTAGACTACTCCTTCAGTTTATGGATCCATAACACTGAAAAGCTCTCCAGATTCAGAACAATACAGAGAAAAATTTATTTAAAAAGACAGATCTGCACCTTTAGGGCTTTTGGGCATTTCGGCTATCGCTTCTTGTACCATTCACCACCACCCTGAATTAAAAAAAACTACCTCTACCCTAAATAACTATGATTTCATGCACATCATCCAAACACCCTAAAATGCGCTTATATGAAAGAGACATGGCACCAAAACTAGAGGCTACTATAGAACAATGCAGGAGACACAGGCATTACTATATAAAAAAAGAAGATGGTCGTTACAGGTATAAACAATCACCAGACGATGGTGATTGTTTTTCCCTCTGCGCTTCAGCGTATGTGGAGCAATGGAGATGACAGTGTTGTTGCAGATAACAACTACTTCCACCACACACCCGCACGAACCCAGCAGTCACGTCTCCATTCCATCCTCCCAGGAACGTGTTAATTCGCATCAAAACCCCGTCACATCAAAATCCATGCCTATCCCCTGTACAAATCACAAATAAATGTATCAAATAAAAACCCAATGAAACACCTATCTATCCCGGTACAAATCACAAATAAATGTATCAAATAAAAACCCAATGAAACAATGAACAAAAGGACTACGCAGAAGCAAACAAACATTTACTACTGACCCACCTGTCTCACCTGCGAAACCTGTTGGATTTGGGTGTCCGTCTCAAAGGAGCAAATGTATGTTTGAATTCTGCTCTCATCCACTTCTCTTCCTCCCCATCACACGATTAACACACATTGACAGAACAAACGAACACACAGACACACAAACAAATTGATATCCACACAAGGCCCAGAACACCGAGGAGCGCTCCTCAGCACAACATTACCACACAAGAGAGGGACAGTACAAGAGAGGGAGAGCGCAGAATCAGAAAGCAATGGAATAATGAACGTTTTATAACCATGATTGAAAAGTGTGAATTAAAGCAACCGTTGGTTTGAATCTTCCTACGCGCGCCTTGGATTCCATTCGAATTTTCCGTTGTGGAGCATAACCAAGATGGCAGATTCTGCGATGAATTTTTATAGATTTTTTGGTTCTCCATATCCAAACCTGCAATGCTTTTTGTTAGCTTTTTGGGTTTTTCATATCAAAACCTAACGGTTGAATCCGCAATGCTTTTGTAAGATTTTAAGGTTCTCTCACATCGAAAGTTAACCGCTGCATCTGCAATGCTGCTTTTGTGAGATTTTTAGGTTCTCCATATCAAAACTTAACCGCTGAATCTGCAATGATTTTGTGAGAGTAGGTTCTCGTTAATCAAATTTTAATTTGTTTATATATCCGGTGAACCTATTGTGAAAGAAAGAAAGAAAGAAAGAACTTTTAATGTCCACGAGGCTAAAAATAGCCTATGGGACAGATTGCTTCTCTATCTGACTCTTGTATTCGGCCCTTTTCCTGTGAATTTTTACAATGAGCACTCCCAACTTATCTACAAACTCTTCGCTGAATAGATTACCCCAAGAATTAGCTGCCAGAATACTTGCATAGTTTTCCCTGGTGTCCTTGAAGGCCTCACATTCTAGAATGAAATGTTTTTCTGTTTCCACTTTTCTGGAGGAGCAAAAAATACATACTCTTTCTTCCCACATTTCTTTTGGCCTTTTCCAGCGCCCTGTTTCACAACGGAGTTGATGAGAATTAGTTCTTAATTGAGCAATAAGAATTTTAGATCTCCAAGAAATATTAGCCCCTATGTACGCCTTTTGTTGATGGTTATGCGTGGGGTTAAACTCTTCTATGTAGTACTTCTTCTCTCTCTAGCTCTTTCTTCCAAGTATGTTTGTGGAATTTATCCATAACAAAATTTTTTATCTCTTTACTGTTTGTAGGACACGTGCTCAAGCAAATACCCCATTTACTAAACCATTTGTTATTTTGTCGCATCCAAGTCTTCTGTCTCTTG
The DNA here is from genome assembly GCA_034641835.2 of Pinus albicaulis. Classification (NCBI taxonomy): domain Eukaryota; kingdom Viridiplantae; phylum Streptophyta; class Pinopsida; order Pinales; family Pinaceae; genus Pinus; species Pinus albicaulis. The sequence continues at coordinate 963,323,770 of CM076577.1, forward strand.
CACAATCTGTCACTAAACACCACCTTAGGCCATCTATCCTCTTCCATTTGCTCAATTTTTTTCATATACCTTATGACTCGCACCATAGCAATTGCTTCAATAGGAGCAGCCCCTGTTTCACTTAACAAGATAGCATAAGGAACTACACTTTTAATTTTGAACTTGTTTGTAATCAAACGTTTCTGAATTTTCTCAATTTGTTTCCACTGCACCTTGGTTGTGCTGCTGGCCCATAGTTCACAACCGTAGAGAATCACCGGAATCACTAGAAGCCCAAAAAGAGTTAGGGTGGTTTTCCAATCCCACAGATCTGCCTCTCTACACCTGTTTTGAAGAGCATAAAATGATTTCCAACCCCCTAAAGTTCTTTTCTTTCTACAACCATCCCAACTTAAATTTCTGTTGAAGTCAATTCCGAGGTATTTGTAATCTGCAACTTCTTCCAGAATGCTGCCTTCAAAATAGAACTTATGTTGGTTATGCTTTCTTTTGTTAGAGAAAACCACTACTTTCGTTTTGCTAATATTGACTTGCATCGCAACCCTTCTACAAAAATGCTCAAGGGAATGTAAATGCTCTTGCAAACCAAGAGCCGAATTAGCAATCAATATAAGGTCATCTACGTACAAAAGAAGCCTGATAACGAACTTGCCCAAATGGATACCGTCACCCCCTTGCGAATTTAGCCACTCTTCAAGCTTGTCAATATATAACCCAAAAAGGGTAGGAGACAATGGGCAACCTTGCTTGACCTCGATATCACTTCTAAAACTTTCAGAAATGCCAGCTGAAGTTCTGATTTTGACTTTCACCTCTTCATACAACCTATGCACAGCTGCTCTCAAATGCTTGGGAACCCCGAGTTCCTCCATTCTGCCCCAAAGCTTATCCCTAGGAACCGTGTCAAAGGCTTTTCTGAAATCAACAAAGCAACAAAAAACTTCTTCCTTTTTTTCCCAACCTTTTTCAACGATGTGCCTTAAAGTTATACAATGATCAACTTTGGAATGTTTAGGTCTAAAACCTGCTTGCCCTTTAGCACGTTTATCTCTTTCTTCTGCCCACTTGCTGATTTTATTTTCCAACATGCTTCCAAATAACTTTGCAAACAAGGGGTTTATCATTATGGTTCTATAATTGGAGGGATTATTGACGTCACCACTCTTGAAAAGAGGTATTTCCATACTAGTTGTCCAATCTGTGGGGAACCCCTGCTGTAAGATGTTGTTGAAAATTTTTGTGATGTGAGGTGAAAGAAATTTTAAGCCCCACTTTAGATACTCTGCTTGGAGTTCATCTAAGTCTTTTGATTTTCCAGCGCCCAACTTCTTGATACCCATCTCTACCTCTTGCACCGTGAAGAGTTTTGTGTCTGTGCTGACCAAGGGAGGAGGGTCAACCTTGGGATCTTGCTCATAAAGTTGTCTTGCATAGTCAAACCATTTATAAGCTGTAATGTTGTTTTCAGCTTGCACCTTTTTCAATTGGAGCTCCTTCCAAAATAATTTGGGGTTATTTTTCCCGAGGAAGATTAGTTCTTCTCTCGTTGAAACCATAAAATCAGCTTTTTTCTTTTTTACTAACTACTTGTAAGCTTTGAGTTTTATGTTATCCGTGTCTGATTCCTTCCACCTTCTCCTTGCCTTTTTGCATTCCTCGTCAAACCAAGCATTAACCGGAAAGAAATTTGTTTCGGACTTCTTAATTTTTGCTCTTTTGCACTCAGCAAGTGCGCTTTGAATTAAATGTGTTAATCTGTGTATAAAACTTATGGGATTGGACTATTAAAGTGTTTTTTTATTCTTAGTTAGTTTAGTGATGTTATATGAATGTGAATTGTGGATTAACAATATTTTATCTCAAAATGGAAACAAATTGAGAAAATCCAAAAAACTTCTGATGAACAAGTTTAAAATAAAAAGTTTGGTTCTTTACAGAGAATGTTGAGTGAGAGCAAAGTAGCTCTCATCTAAACAATCGTTATGGTGTATCTCATAAAATATCTAAAAAAAACTTGAGCAAATAAGAGTATGTAGATGGTCTAAAGTTATCTTTAATTAAGACATGAGTGAAAGAAAAAAAACATGGATGAGACAAAACTACAAATGGATGCAAAAATGGAATATCTATCTCAATGTTTGTCCTGCAAATAGCAAGGAGCTAAAGTATTTTGTTATGGAGAAGTTCCATAAACCCATATGAGCAAAAGAGTTGGGTAGAAAGAAGTATTATGTTGAGGAATTCAACATCTCCACCAAAAAGAGTACATTAGAGCCAGTATTCAGTGGAGGGCAAATATTCTTATTGCTAAAATAAGAACTAACTCTCATCAACTTTGGTGTGAAACTCGATAGTGGAAAATACCTAAAGAAGCTTGGGAAGAAGATGTGTGTATCTTTTGCATGTTTGGGGCATTGGAATTTGAAATACATTTCATTTTGGAATGTGATGCTTTGACATCAGGGATACTTATGGCAATATGTTAGCATTAGTCCCTTGGCATTGTCTTTTCAGTTAGGGGAATATTAAAAGGTTGGGCTAGCTCATCATCAATTTAAATAAGAAAATGATTGTAATTAGGTCAGCTCATCATCAATTTAAATAAGAAAAAGATTGAATTACAAAAGACAAAAAAACATAGAGGCTAGAAGTCTAGGATGGAAATTAAAATGTCATTCATTCATCCATAATATGATATATAAATTGTGCATACACAACTAGATTTTCAATAGTATGGCAAAAATAATTTAAGACATTATATTGGAAATAGCTTTCCATTTCCTTTTTTTTTTTTTTAAATTAATTTTTTGGATTTATTAAGTTATGAATGTTTTATTTTTTATTTTACTTGACAAAAAAAAAAAAAAAATTGTAAAGACCATTGGAATTTTAATTTTCTAATTATTTTTTTGGATCTATTAAGTTATGATTTTTTAATTTTTTTTTAATAAAATATATTAAAAATTTTGAATTTTGAATTTAATAATTTTATTATTAAATGAAAAAATTGTTAAAAAATAATGTAATTTTAAAAATATTATAAAAAAATAGTAATAATAATTTTACTTTATCAATAATAATAAATTTTATTTTTATTGGTTATAGAATAATTTTTCTCTTTCAAATTAGGTTTAGAGGTTAGCTTTATTTTGAATGAAAGAAAGGGATGTTGTCATCATTATTATACAATAATTAAAGATTTTTTTATGAAATTTGAATCTTAGACTTGATGGCGACTAAAATCCATACAAGTCAAGTGCTTTACACCTCATGAGTTATAGTTGACACAATAATACCATCTAGTTTTCACTTAGTGCACCTTGAACGACACTATCATAGTGAGCGCATTGTTATGCACAATTTCCTTCACCTCATTTAGCATCACATTATCAAGCAATTACAAGCAACCCATATCCTGAACCTCAATATTGTTAAGCACAAAAATATAATCATAGCATTAAACAAGGAAAAACAATAACATGGTAAACAAGTATTCACAATAAAGTCTAGCCAAGGGCATCAACTGTATCACTTCCCACTTCCCAAGATCAATTCCATTTAGCTAGGTCACATAAGGGAGAAGAACGAGGTGACATGTTCAATAACATTATGGTTCCTATTGAGCATAAAAAAAACTATAGTCAAATTTCAAAAATATGTTGGCGTAGTTCCATATTCATTTGTTGGCGCAATTCCATAATTTGTTTCCTGCAAGTTTTAAACCCCATAACAAATCATATATTTAATATAAAAGATTTTTTTGTTTTATTAATTTTAGACGGATATTAGTAAAACAAGATCGATAGATGCTTACAAATTCCACAATTAATTTCTGATATGCCAACATATACTAACAACCCATATTTAACCCAATGTCAATCAATTCGTCTTATGGTTCTTCTTTGTATGTTAGCACATGTTTGAACACATTCAATGATGATTGTTGTAAAACAACTTAAAATATACAAAAAATAAATATAGTTAAGTTTCTATAAGGAAGTAACAATTACTCACAAACTTAGATATCATCCTTTTTCTTCCTTATTGCCCTGTTTTCTGTGCCGAATGGGTTTCATTTTCTTTTCTTTTCTGCAAGAAAATACTTGAAAATTAATATTTAATGCTAAATTGTTTATCTATTGTACCTAATCGAAAAATTCAATGATTACATATTACATTTGAAGCATGTTGTTGTTGAGATGGCTCCTCGTGTGATGCAATTATGTCCATTTCTTTGACCATCTCCTTGTACACCTTTTTGGACATTCCTACTAGCATATTTCTGATATTAGCTCGTTCATCCTTTGATATTTCATAGTCTTCCTGAAAATGTAACATGACAATAAGCTATTTAATTTTTATATTGATATATGAAAAGTAAATACAACAAAAGTGATATTTATAGATGATTGCTTTCTAGTAACATATACATATAATTATAGAAAATTTTTTAAAGGAATATTACTTTTTCATTCCTTTTTTGTTGTTGTATGTTTTTTTTATTAAAAGTTTGACATGTCTCATTGACCAATTATTTGGAAACTCATCCTGTAGTTTAGATAAAATTTGGTTATTGGAATCAATGGATTGATTTTTGTATTGTAAGTGGAAAGAATGTCTATACATTCGTTCCACCAAATCCCTCAAAGTTTTGTAAAAGTTTTTCCCCCTTTCGTTAACCTCCAACACCACTCGAGATGAGCTAAGGAGCAATTCATTTTCATTTGCATGTTCTAAGTTTTTTCTTTTCTTAGAACAACATTCATTTTTTTCGTTGTTGGTCCCTGTAGAACATTAAACATATGTGAATTAAAAGATTTTTTTAAACATGTTATCTAACATTTGAAAGTATATTATTAATGAAAATTAAAAAAAGAAATGCATATTGGATCGATAGTATTTTTTCATTCACCTGATTCATCATTCTACAATTTTTCCATCAAGATTTTACGCTATTCTGATCTTAGATCAGAAATAATCTTATCGAGCTTCGTCATTTTGTGGCTCTACATGATGCACAGTAAACAATACATATTAGTTAAACTTACATATAGTTCAAAAATTATAATTTTTGTAAACAATTTACAAAGAACTTGCCTTTTTTGCTTTTCTCGATGTGGTGTCAGTATTTTTGTTACTTGATCTCTTCTCAGTGATTTCTTTATCAATATGAAACCTTCACCATACCATTAATTTATATATTTTATAAATAAATCACAAACTTTTTAGTTAAAAAAAATCAAGAAAATTGTGCGTCTTTTAAGCAGTACGCACTCAAGCCAGTGTGACATGTTCTTATAAACGTACCGCCAGAACAGTACAAACACTGTACGATGCTCTCTGTCAACAAAGAGATCCGATGCGTTATATGTTAACCAGTGCACCGATTAACATAGAAAAATTAATAAAAATCCTCTGGTGTTAGTTTTTGTAGCATAAGATGTCGTGTAAGAGGCGGTGTGACATGTTCTTATAAATGCACCGAGAAAATAGTAGAAACATCGTACGGTGCTCTCTGTTAACAAGGAGACTTAGTGCATTATATGTTAACCGGTGCATTAATTAACACAAACATAAATTAATAAAAAAATGTTTTTATCAAACAATACGTGCGCTATAATAAAATAGCGCACCAGTGTGTTATTTTACATAGGGTGCACAGATTTAAAAAAATCTGTTTTAAAAAAAATCATGCAAGGGTTGACATGGATTGGGATCCGACTCTGCAATTCGTCCCATGGGTTAGATGTCATACGCCTATATATATAGCAATACAAATCCTATAAATCTAAAATGAAAAGCCGTAATTGTGAAGTCACATAAACAAGAAGAAGCAACGACAGAAACAAGAAAAAGCAAGGGTTTAGCGTAAGAATGGGTTTTTTTATTTTTTATCTGAAAATGCACAATAAAATTTAAATTTTTTACTATGCATGTATTAAATCAAAATAGAAACTGTAAAAAAAAATTATTATAGTAAAATTTAACATTTTTACTATACTACAGGGTTTGAATCACCAAATGTTTGAAATTCCGATTCTCTGAATAATGTTGATATTCGAAAGTATTTCGCTGCTCCACAGTGGTCTCGTGCTCTCTTGCTCTAGGTATGTCTCTCGTGCAAATCTCTCCCTGAAATGTTTTGCAAAAATAATGAACTAATGAATATTTGTTACTATTTAAAGAATTTTTTTATGAAATTAGATTTCCGAAAATAATTTCCCGCCATTTTTGAATTTATTTTTATTTTATTTATTTTGTTTTTTTTCACTTTAAAAATAAAGTTGTGGTTTTTTATTTGTGGCTAATCAGTGCGTTTGTTATCTAACCACACCAGTGCGTCAATTAATAACACAACACTAGTGCATAATAACTAAAACACACCAGTGCGATTAACCGTACATTAGCACCGATAACAATAAGTCCATTTTTAAGGCACCGAAATTACTTTTAGGTATGTACACAAAAAATTATTTTTGATTTTGCTCAAATGTAGGGAGAAAATATCATAATTATATCGAGTGGAAAATTCTTCAAATTCCAGCTCGTTCCATAATATTTCTCAAAGTCCATCATGGAGTTCTCCCAATCCATCTCGAGATGTAATATTTAGTTCAGATTTTATTTATATTCTCATTATCTAATTCAATTTATTTTTTTATCCATGTCAATGAGCTGAATAAAATTAATGTATACAAATTTGCAGGTTCATGCAGATTCAGAATCGAGTTCAGATGCACAAAATATTCAAACAGCGCCAAAACGTCGGAAGCTCTTATGAGGAGCAACATACCGCAAGGCGCATTTGGTAGATGAAAATTGATAGCCGTGTCACCATGCCAATTGTAACATTGCATCTTCTAGCCACAATCTTGGGACAATGATGGTAATAATACTTGTTTGGTAAATTAATGTAATTATTTCAATGTCAAACCAATTAATCATGCATTGTCGACGTGCTTACTAATTGATATCATAGATTTTATACTAATCATGTTCAAATATATCTTTTGAAATTATTAATATTCTAGTGATGATGAGCGACCTACCTACCATCTTCCATTACACCCCACGAAAATGTCAAATTGAGAGAAGGCTAAATTAATAGAAAAACTCGGAGAGAAACGCTACCAAGAATGGTTGAATCAACCACCTATTCAATTCCAACTACGTCCATATTCACCAATTAGGAACGACAACAAAAATAGTAGTTCTTCACAAGTTGGCAATGGATGCAATCAAATAGAGGTTGGTATGGATGATTACTTAAGGATACAACTATCATGGAGACAATGTTGTTAGATGCATTCCATAACGATGATCAGCTAGGGGATGATGCTCATATCATTGATACCTTTTTCGAAAGCCTTAAATTTGTTTCCACCACCCCTCTCTTTGGGCCCAACGGTCAGTCAAAGTGTACCTAGTTAGGGACAATGATGTTACTGTACAACTTGAAAGCAAACTTTGGTTTTTCGAATGCATGTTTCTCGGAAATTTTGAGGTAATTGACCATTAAGTCCTCCCTTATATTTTGAGAAATATAATCACACAACGAACATTACAAATGGCCAATTTTATGAAGGTTAATAATTATATCGGCATTAATGTACATTTAATATTTTCCATGACCAATTATAGGTTATTAAAAGATAAGGTTCTTTCGAGTGATAATGTCTTGCCCGGTAGCTGTGAAGAGGCAAAGAAATTGGTGAAAATGTTAGGTGTTGAGTACATATCATATCATGCATGTCTAAATGATTGTATTATATATAGAGGAGAATATGCAGACAAAGAGATATGTCTGAAAGGTGGGCATGATAGGAAGGGTAAATCATGTGGTCCTCCGTTTAAGATATTGAGGCACATGCCTATAATCTCAAGGATTCAGAGGCTCTTTTGTTGCAAAGAATTAGCTATGTTGCAGGGATAGCATGCCTCATACTGAAGTGAGTTGGGAGTTATGAGAATCCCAAAAAATTCAATAACCATGAATCATATAGAGGATACATGGCTTGAAAAATTCAAGGATGAAGTACGAAGTCTACGACTCAGGATAGCCATGGATGGCGTCAACCCATATTCCTTACAGAACACCAACTATTTTGTTTGGCCTGTAATAGTGATCAATAACAATATCCCCCCATGGTTGTTCGTGAAGAATGAACATCTTATGTTGGCTCTCATATTCCCTTGTAGAAGACAAGTGAAGAATATATATGTCTACTTACAACCACAGGTAGATGAATTGAAGGAATTATGGGATGGGATAAATGTATATGATGTATCAAGGCCCATCACAGTAGAGAGGATTTTTTTCGTTGTATGGCATATGTGATTACAGGACACATGATTATCCAGGCTTAGAAGTTTTCTCTATTAAATTACATGTTTATTTATTTGTTCATATACGTAACAATATTCTTCTGCATATTAGTTATTTAATTCGTTGTAATTGTTATGATCTTCATGATATTCTTTAACGTGCCATACATATATATTGTATACAATAATTTCGCAGGTATTGTAACAAAAGGGTATTTTGGATGTAAATTTTTTGGACTTTCTCTGAAAGCTAGATGGTCCAACGACCTATGAAAGCCAGTGTATCACTGCTCCAGGGTATTCCTCCCAGAAGAAAATCCTTACAGAAGAGCAACATCCGCTTTCAATTGTAAATGAGAGAGAACCCACAGGCCTCAAATAATGATACCAGCTGAATGGCTTAGAGCATATGAGAGAGAGAAGGAGAATGAGTTCATAGAAATGTTCGATTCAAATGGGGAGCCTATGTTCGATGATCCATAATTCTTCGACACCTATGTTGCGAAGTTTCCCATTGGGATGAAAAGGAAATATATCTTTTATAACCTCCCATATTGGGAGCATCTTAATATTACCCACTTATTAGATCCCATGCATATATTTAAAAATGTTCCATCTTCTTTATGGAGGCACATATCATCGAAACAAAGTGACACATTGATTGTTAGGAAAGATCTTATTACTTCAAAAACTAAAAAGAAACATTGGCCAAGATGATTAGAAAGTACAGGATCAGAGGCAGGCGATGGTCCCTCTAATTGGTATTTCAAAGAAGGTGATGTCCCATGGATTTAAAAAAAGGATGATATTTCTTTTGCAAAGGAAGTTATAATAGGTGTGAGGGTGCCGTCTTCATACGGGTCTTCACTACAGTGCTGCTTCACCGTGGATGACCATTTTTCAGGGTTGAAATCGCATGGCCATTTGAATCTTCTAAGAGTACGTATAATGTCAAAAACATGATTTTATTTTTTGTTATATTAATAAATTGTTTCCCATGCATGGATCATAAAACATAACTAATTTTGTATATTATTGCACGCGTTTATAAATTTGCAGTGTCATTATCCTTTGTTCGTGCGTGGGTGTGTGAAACATGAATTCCCTCAAGACCTAGGACGTGCCATATCTAAATTATCTGCATTTGTACGTTGGATCACGTCAAAGGAGATTCATGTGGCTAGCATTCCACGGTGGACTCAAGTGATAGTTGAGATTGTTTGTATGTTTGAGAAGGAACTACCGACAAGTTTAATGGACTTGCAGGTTCATCTTCTAATCCACCTAGTAGATGAGGTTGAATTATTTTGGGTGGTTTCTTGTCGTTGGATGTTCTTCTCAGAGAGGTACAGGAAGAAATTGAAAAGTTTTGTTCGACAAAGGGAAAAATCCGAGGGGTTTATGGCATAGGGGTACATATCGTATGAGTCTTTCTATTATTCCAGTGAGTACATCAAGAAGATCGACAACAGACCAAGTGTGGTGATTTCGGACGATGAAAAGGATGAAGACAAAAGAGATGGGGATATGCTCGAAACGAATGGAAAAAGGTGCTTGATCAAGAGTAAGCAACTTATAATTTTTCAAATTTATAGAAAGTAAATATTCATGTTGAACTTCAATATAATGTATATTTTGATCTCATATGTAGTATATGCCAGTTTGATTTCATCAGTGAATGCAGAAATTGAAGCAATCAATAAATTCATTCTTTACTATTCTGAAGTGACACAACCGTGGGTCGCATTGCACGAAGAAAAGAGGATGAAATGGGATAGTGAAATGAAAGAATTCAGACATTTGAATGGTAGAAGTGTGCCTTATCTTGGTCATTTAAAATAAAATATGCAAAAAATATGCCCCAACAGTTCAGTTGCAGACCAAGTCAAATAGAAATACGATGCAAATGGTCGTTACCTGCGTGTTGAAGAGGATGCGCTAAATGTAGGGATTGGATGCACCCACTCAGTAATAATCTATTTATGTACATTTTAAACGTAATAATGCACCTTTGAAATGTAATTACATATATATTTCATATTTCAATTGGGTTATTATAAGGCATATGACACTATGATTTTTTTAACTTTTTTATAGGTCAATTTGTTCCCATCTATGTGGGTATATGGACACCATTTTCACACAGAAAATGCAAATAATGGACACATGACACAAGACTGTGGAGTGGAAGTCGAGTTTGATCAATCTAGTCGAGCTAGCCACCATGATCAAAACCTAGTATGAGGGATGTTAGGTTACATCGAAAAGATACAAGAGATCATTGAAGTGGATTTCTCTTCTTTCCAATTGTTTATTTCTAAGTGCAAGTGGTGGGACACCTTTGATAGGAATAATGTAAAGGAAGATTGCGATAGTAGGCTGATATATATCAACTCTAGAAAGATGTGGGATGAAGGTAAGGAGCCCTATGTTTTCCCCAAACACTGCAACCAAGTTTTTTTTTACCCAAATATGTTGGATAGGGATTGGTGGTTCGTATTGAGACATGACCCTAGATCAAAACATATTTTTGAGAACAATAGTGTTATCATGCCAAGTGACCTGGAAGATTTTTGGCTCAAGGGGTCCTGACCTAGGTTCAGAGGTGAAGGTTTTCCAACAAACCCCTATACTATTGACCCTTTCAGCAATGACCTGCTTGTGCAAGCCAAAGTCTCACCTGAAGCAGTATGGGAGGGTGTTGGAACCAGGTTTCCGCACCCTGAGAGAGAGGAGGTAAGTCTAGCAGATCTGCATTTTTAGCTTATCAGGTTCGTACAAGACATTTCTATTCACATGATAATTAGCAGTATAATCCATAGTATAATAGAGCTATTATCATGCACAAATCTAGTCAATACCTTCGCATCCACGTGCGTATCAGCAGTTACCAGCACACAATATCATAACATATCATTACTAATACATTACAGATACCCTTCATACCATAACACAGACTGATTCACAGCATAAACATATAACACAACTGTATTCGTAGCTCCAATAGATCCCAAAGGTTTGCATCAATAGTAACATGTTAGATCAGATAACACAAAGATACTTCAACTATATCCGCATATATTAGCATCCAAAACCTAGTACAATTAAACACAACTTGCGCACACAGCCAGCAGGGTCCGCACATAGTAGGACTGAGGATCTTTGCACACACAGCCAGCAGGATTCCTTACCCAAACGACCCAACCACAGATCTAACAATTCACACTTAGCATTAGACTTGATTCTTGCCTACCTTTAGACTCAAAATGTTCATCTATTTATATCGACTTAGCCTATGCTTCCAATGGTCCGCAAACCATGGTTTGTGGACTCTTGGTCTACCCTTGACCCAATACAATGCATTCGGGGCTTTGACCCAACCCAAAACCCCTCCGCTAGACTAATTAAGACCAAAAATATACAAAATTGTACAAAATTCGCAGCTTTAGGGGACCCTGTTCCAACAGTCCCCCAACACAATCTTGTGACTCGTCCCGAGTCACTGTGGTCGCGGGGTCTCCACTTGCGCCTATAGCAGTCTGATCGCCTCAACCAGTGGGGGTAGCACTCCTTCACTCTGAGCAGTAGCGTTCTAAGAAATATCCACCAATTTTTGTGAAGTTGGTCCTTCTGTTGCATCTATAACGCTATTATCACGCACATATCTAGTCAATACCTTCGCATCCACGTGCGTATCAGCAGTTACCAGCACACAATATCATAACACTTCATTAATAATAGGTTATAGATACCCTTCATACGATAACATAGACAGATTCACAGCATAAACAGATAACATAACTGTATTCGTAGCTCCAACAAATCCCAACGGTTCGCATCAACAGTAACACGTTAGATCAGATAACACAGAGATACTTCAACTATATCCGCATATATTAGCATCCAAAACCCAGTACAATCAAACACAGCCTGTGCACACAGCCAACAGGGTTCGCACACAGCAGCACTAAGGATCTCTACACACATAGCCAGTAGGAGTCCTTACCCAAACGACCCAAACACAGATCTAAAAATTCACACTTAGCATCAGACTTAATTCTTGCCTACCTTAAGACTTAAAATGCTCATCTATTTATATCGACTTAGCCTATGCTTCCAATGGTCCGAAAACTGTGGTTTGCAGTCTCTTGGTCTACCCTTGACCCATTACAATGCATTTAGGGCTTTGACCCACCCCAAAACCCCTCCACTAGACTAATTAAGACAAAAAATATACAAAATTGTACAAAATTCGCAGCTTTAGGAGACCTTGTTCCAACAGTCCCCCAACACAATCTTATGACTCGTCCCGAGTCACTATGGTTGTGGTGTCTCCACCTGTGCCTGTAGCAGTCTGATCGCCTCAACTAGTGGGGGTAGCACTCCTTCACTCTAAGCAGCAGTGTTCTGAGCAATATCCACCAATTTTTGTGAAGTTGGTCCTTTTTTCGCAGCTATGACACTCTCCAGAGTCTGGTTTAGTTGTTTAATAGAGACATCAATATCCTGAGAGAGCTTGAGGGCTTCATCAGCCCATGGCTTAAGGTAGTCGCTAAGAGTCTTCTTCTTCTGGCGGAGTTCGTCGATATCATCTCGAAGGGTGTGACTGGTTCATAGTCGTGCCATTTTTCTTCTGGCGGAGTTCGTCGATATCATCTCGAAGGGCGTGACTGGTTCATAGTCATGCCAATCGTTGAGCAAGAATTAGAGTAGGCATAGTGGCTTCCAGTTGCTTCAACGCTTCTTCCTTCTATTGCAGGTCCTGGTTTATTTCACGTAGGAGAGGGTCGCGCTGCACCTTGGTCCATAATTGCATAGCTATGTCCAGTAATTGGGAACCCTGAGCAATCTATCCTGTAATCAAATTTGTGGCCACCGTAACCAGCGCAGCTCGCTGGGCTCGTACCTCTGGTGGTGTCTTTGGCTCCAACTTGGCCTGTAAGTCTGCGATATGTTGTTCCATCTCTGTTTTGACTGCCTGGATCTCTGTCCTTGAGGCCCGTAATGTTGCGACCAACCCCTCAATCTTGGCCTAGGGGGTGGCAGAAGCTGGAATATCTTTCGAAATGTTCGCGCAGAGCCTACTAATGAGGTGTTCTAGCTCAGTCTACTGCGCAGTGGCGAGGGTACACACAGCCTGTAATTGGGAAACTTCAGCATTTTTTTCCTCAATTGTCTGCTCAGCTACATTGAGCTGTTGGTGCACTCGATGGTCCCGGTGTTGAATTTATTCGAACAAGGAGGTGTGGAGAACCTGCAATGATTCATGTGGCAACCTAGCTAGATCCATCTATACCTCTGCACAGGCCTAGACTTGCGCTCCCAAGTCGGGTGGACTTATTGCGATGGCTGCGCCAGGCAGGGAACAGAGGTAGCTTTCCGCTATAAAAAGTGTTGCATTGCTAGCTGCTGAGGTCATTTGTACCTGAGTCATAATTGTTTGCAGCATGTTCGTCTTCAGCTGCACAACTTGGAGCTCGACCTGAAGTATGTCAACCGTGGCTTTCTACTTCTCTTCCAAAGTCAGCCATTTATCTTCTACAACCAAAGTGACCGTGTCTGTGATTTTCTCGAGGTATCCTTCGGTCAGTGTAACCGCTTCGTCACGCTCTGGTCATTGGGAGCACTGCTTCTTCCGTGGCCCTTTGGCAAGGTCACCCGTTCGCTTTGTTCCTCGAGAGGAGTCAGCACTTCCCGCCTCCTGTCCTTCGGTACCGAGATCTTGCGGTGCATCCTTCTGCACTGCTTCTTCCGTGCCTTTCCCTATGCTCTTACCAGGCTACGAGCCTTTCTGTGATGTGGCTTCAACGCCCTTCCGCGTGCTTTTGCTCGGTCCTATGGTGTCTTTGGTGATGATAGGCGGGGTAACCTTCGTGGTGCTCGTTCCTTTAGTGCTCTGCGCACCTGTTTTGAAGCCAAGCTTCCAGTGAGGAGGCCATTGTGCAATTAAACGGTCAATCTCTTCATCGACAACCATATAGGGGAGCGAAACCCACACAAGATCCTTATAGCCTCGGATTTGGACGTTATGCATAGTCACTTGGAACACAACGATGCTTTTATACTTAGCGTAGATGGCTGACGACAAATGTGGCCGAGAGTTCATAGCGGTTGCGAGCCCACTCTGAAACAACACCTAAAATACTTGGTTGTCCTTGATGCATTGCGCATCTTTTGAGTCCCACAAGTTGGTATATCGAGCCCCCTCTCACATGTCTTAGGTGAGCTCAGGGAGGAGTGATTCCTCAGGTGCTTCCTAGGCGGCCAATGCAATGAGAAGCAGCAACCAGGAATAAAAAAATGCTCGTCCTTGCTCCTGGGATTCACGAACATTGGCCAAAAACTCGTTGCACAAGTACTGTGACCAATTGAAGTAGAACCCTTTCTCGCATTGGCCTGCCAAATAATTTACATAAGCGAGGATGGAGGCCGCCTAGCATTTTCGCATCACCTTGCATGCCAATAAGAGGGTACCCAACTGTGTACCAGGGTCGCTGATGGATTTGATCATGAAGCCTCAAGTGTTCTGCTCCACATGGTAGGTTTTGCGCACGTGGCCAGCGATCTTCCCCTCGTACTTCTTACCAGTGTGCAGCAGAGGGTCTGACCCTTCCATGGGGAGACCAGTAATTCGATGAATGGGCGCAGCATCGATGGCGATTAGATCCTGGATCCATAAGTAGCCATCATGGACCGGGGCGAGCAACTAATGTACCAAAAGGTCCGTGATATTGTAGGGGCCGAAGTGCGGCATCCTTAGTAGGTTTAAGAGCCCGGACCCTGCCAATCCACGTACCCAGTGCATGGGGATAATGTTTATCCCATCGTCTTCCTGTATTCTGTCAAGATATAATTCGGGTGCCAACTTAGGGAAGGCCTCCAAATTGGCCAAGTCATGATCATAAAATTTCACCTCATAGAGCCTTCCAAAGGGTTTTCCAATGACGGGGACCTCTCCCGAGGTCAGCGGCTTCTGCAGGTAGGTGCGCAGGCCATCGAGACTCCTCGGTGTGTGGGTGGAGGGCCTGCTGGGCCAAACAAAGGGTGGTAGCCAATTGATTGGTTCGACTACCTGGGCCTCTTCCTGAGTAGATAGAGTTCGCTTTGCTGGGTTGGGCGAACGTGCCTGGGGTGCCGTTTTTGGGGAGTTTACATTTTGTGGGGAATTACGGGGCTTCACCCCAACCCATTTCATGGGTTTCCTCAACCCATGCACTTTTTCTTTCCCCTTCTTCTTTGCTTGACTTGGCGTAGATATAACTTCCTCGGGTTCTAGTTCGACTTCCACTACTTCCTCGAATTCTTGTTCTGTCGAGGTCACCAATTCTGATGCTTTAGCGGGATTAGTGGCTGTCATTCTTGCGCAGAAAGTGAAATCCTGGTTGCTATCGTCAGAGGGTGTAGGATGCTCAGACATGAAAGGGACGCAATAGGCACAGAAACTCTTACAGCAAAAACTTTTCCAAGACAAACATGCCAAGTACAAACTATTCAAGCGATACAGAACCCTTCTCCGATCTATCCTTCTTCTTTTATAGTCGGGAGGATCGATCAATGGTTGGGTGAACCTTACTTGGAACTTACCATCAAGTAAACGGTAAAAAATCTTAGGAAATTGCCTTATTACATGCCGGCCGCCCACTCCTTTCAACGGTAACTTTTGCCTTTTATCGATTTTACTATTCCAACGGCTAGTTTTCCCACCTCTTGTGTGCCTACCACACCCCTGCACTCCTAGCAGACCTCCTATGCACCCAATGCACTTTTACGCATCCAGCGCACCTGCTGCGTTCTGAACATACACCTGCGCCTTCGGTGCACCCCTCCGAGCTTCCAAACCTGTGGCCGATTCTTGCGTGTACAATGGTACCTTCTGTGCTTACCTGCCTTGGTGGTCATACCCCACTGCATACAGCTACTCCGGCCATATATTCATTTGATTCGATATGGTTTGAGTCGGCTACCATTGACATAACTAGGTAGCATATCGCCGCGCAGGGTGGCTAATCGAACAGCTCCACCATCCGTGATTTATTTAATTGTATAGTTCCCTAGCCAGTGCTATCGGAACTTCCCTGAGTATTTCGCAAACTGGCTATCATACAGTAGGAATAATTCTCCCTCCGCAAAGGTCTTTTTTCGAATATGTCGATCATGCCATGCCTTATCCCGAGCCTTCTGAACCTGCTAATGGAAATGAGAAATTAAACGATCTTCCTCCAAAGCCAGCAGTTGCACTAAACACTCCATGATATCAGGTTCCACCATATTCGTAAAGGTTGCGATGCGCAAGATAGGAACAATATATTCCATGGGCATAATGGCCTCCTCGCCATAGACCATCCTAAACGGTGTTTTCCTTGTCAAATTCTTACAGGTGGTTCGATAGGCCAAAAGAATAGATGAGATGCGCACATCCCAGTCGCTGCGATCGGCATTACAAACCTTAGTCGGTGTGTGCTCCAAGACTTTATTAAAAGCTTCAACTGCTCTGTTTTCCTGGGGATTATACAGAGTGATTTTCACATGATGGATCCGAAATTCTTCCGTTAAGGCCTGTATTGTTTCATTAACAAAATTCGTACCTCTATCGCTCATCAAGATTTTTGGACATCCAAATCTGGTCAGAATCTGCTCAAAGAAGAAGTGTGCAGTGGTATCTGCGGTGCAATCCTTCACTGCTTGTGCTTTGGCCCACCTGGTTACATAATCAGTGGCATTTATAATGTAACGTACACCTGTCTTCTCCCCGGGTGGGTTGATAGGTCCCACAAAATCGATGGCCCATTTGTTAAATTCTTGCAGGGCCATTTGCGGTTGAACGGGCATTGCATCTCTGCATGATGGCCTTCCTGTTCATTGGCATGTATCATAGGCTTTACAATAGTCGTGAGAGATGTAGGGTAGGCCACCATAGTCCAGCTCTCAAGATCTTTTGCGCCATTGCTTTCCCTACTTAGTGACCTCCTGCTACACCATCATGGGCTTCTGCCAAGATAACGTGCCGTTCATGCTCCAAAACGTACCTTCGCAACACTTCATCAGCTCCCATCTTATATAAATGACTTGCGATGATGGTAAAATCTAGAGCATGGGTTACCAACTCTTTCTTCTATTGTACTGAATACTCTTCAGGTGCCATGCCTGTATTCAGGAACTCAATGATGTCGGCGAAGTGCGCATCAACTACCTTAATAGCAAACAACTGTGCATCAAGCAACCCTTCTTCCAGGTTGGTCAGTTCCTCGCCACTCTAAATTCGGGACAAGTGATCCGGCCCAGCATTCAACTTCCCTAGCTTGACAATGATTTCAAAGTCGTATTCTTGAAACAGTAGTAGCCATCAACAGATTCCCCCCCCCCAACACAGGCTTATTCACCAGGTACTTCAAAGTTGAATGATCTGTAAACATTTTGAAGTGTCCTCCTAATAGATAGTGCCAGTACTTATGTAATGCATAGACCATGGCCAATCCATCCCGCTCAGTAGTGGAATAGTTGCACTCTACACCAGAGAGTTTCCTACTAGCAAATGCAACCGGGTGATCAATGTCTCCGTCTCCAGGCTGCGTGAGGACTGATCCCAGGGCATTTCCTAAAGCATCGATGTGAACATGGAATACCTTCGCCCAATCAGGGAAGATGAGAATAGGTGCAGAGACCATCTTATCCTTGAGTAGCTCGAAGCTCTTCTGGCATTCGTCATCCCAAAAAAATGAAACATCCTTCTTAAGCAGCTTTTCCATAGGCATTGTGATCAGCACGTATCCTTGAATAAACTTCTTGTAGTAGCCTGTATGTCCGAGGATCGAACGCAAATGTTTCTCATTTGTAGGTACTGCCAGATTTATGATAACTGTGACTTTCATAGGGTCAACCATCAACCCCTGTCAGCAAACTATATGCCCGAACAAGATTCCGAAGGGTACGCAGAATATGCACTTCTTGATATTCAAGGAAATCTGGTGTTTTCTACAGGCATCCAACATCATGCGCAGGTTCGAGACGTGCTTCTTCACCAAGCCGAAGATAGTCCAATCATCAAATTACACCTCCAAAAACTTGTGGATGAACTCTTTGAACACTGCGACCACCACCTGCGAAAATATGGCAGGGGCGTTCTTGAGCCCAAAAGGCATGACAGTATATTGAAAGGATCTCCATTCAGTAGCAAACATAGTTTTGCTGCGATCTTTAGGTGCGACTTTGATTTGATGATAGCTCGAGAATCCATCTGCAAATGAGTATGCTTCCTGCCCTCCCACGCTGTCAAGGATTTCTTCTAAGAACGACGTGGGAAAGGGATCATGTACGCAGGCATAATTTAGTTTGCATAAGTCCACACAGATCCGTATCTCTCCCTTCATCTTTTTATCCTGAACCACCATCGGACTTACCCAGTCTGACTGTTCAACAGGTTCGATGATACCTGCAGCAAGCATCTTGTCAATTTCTTCCTTGACCTTTTGTTTATACTTAGGGTTCAACTAATAAGGTCGATGCTTCATAGGGTGCGCATCTGGTTTTAACATTATGCGCATGACCCCTAGGTCCCCTGTGATCCCCTTAAGCTCCGAAAACTTCATCGGGAATAAGTCCTGATACTCTGTGAGCAGTTTTGCAACTTGCCAACTGTATCATCATCCCAGTAATCCCCAATTTTAGCGAACTTAGGCTGCTCTTCCGTGCCAATGTTGTCTTCTTGCAACTTCAGAGGCTTAGTAACATCAATATTTTGTAGTGGGGGTCCGACAACTACGTGCTCTCCCTCCGATTCCGGGATAGAGACATTGCGCGGATCTCCATCGCACTCTTCTATTGCTATATTGCGGCAGTTGACAATATCATGTATCTCCGTTTCCCATGTTGGTGCCCCAAGTGCTGCGTAAGGGTGCGATTCATTAAATACGAAGGTATCTATATCCTGCAGAGCTTTGTCAAGCGCCTCTATCCCCTTGCTAACTCAAATGTTCCTACAAATTCATCCTTTAATGTTTCCCAGTGGCGGGTGCACTAATGTAGCTTTGCATATAAGTACCATGTGGTGGGAATTGGTCCCAAGGCATGAATAAACAGGTGAACCCATTCTTCTATAGTCTGATCACACCATTTCCATCCAAGCGAACAAATGCTCGCGCGGGTCCCTTGACCCAAGGAATGTCTTTACGCACAAGTGAACCGGAGGTTCAAATCACAAGATCATCATATCCCGACACTCTTCCCAATCCTGGAATGCCCCCTTATGCGTGTCCCACCACCTCACAGGTGTTGCACGCATGGCTAGATTAAGGGCCCATTACCTTCGCTCTCTCGGAACCTCAGCTTCAAATGCTCGCAAAAACTCCTTAATACTACCAAAACCATCAAAATAGGGCAGTTATCTTACCTCGGAGGAGATGCAGCAGAATTTCTTGGTGATTCTAAGACATCGCAGCACAGATACATCATGTAACCGATTCTGCCAATTGTACATCTCTCCATCGGAGTTAGAGAAACATTCGCTATCTTTTTCCCGGCAAAGTACACCATCAGACATGGGATTGATCCAATCATCGTCCTGTGCAGTTAACTTATAGATATGATCCACATCCTCTTCTTCGCACACTGGCTCCATATACTATTCTCCTTCCACAAGGTCTAATGGTACTATCACTCGCGTGCTTTCATTTTCAAACACCATGCTTCTTTTCTTCAGGTTGATGATACCTCTCATATCTATGGCCCAGTCGAATCCTAGGAGCGTAGGATAGGGGTTTGTATCTTCTACAATCTGAATGACCTCAAAGTCAGCCCAGACCTTAACTCGTGCGATATCTACCCCAATATTTGACAGTCTCCCCAACGGTATGATCTTCTTCTAATTGGCCATGCGCAGTTGGATAGTGGACCATTCCAACTTTGGTTCTCCCATTCACTTCCAAGTTTTCTTGGGTAGTATGTTCGCGTCTGATCCTAGGTCTAGAATAACCTGATCCATCTCATAATCACCAATTTGTGTTGTTAGTCGCATTTCCCTACCAGTGTGTTTCTTACTCTTGTACAGTTTGTGCACATCCTTACTTCCATGGGTGGACTAGTTCTTTTTGTGCAGCTGTCTATAAAGGCTTGGAGGTTTTCTATGGCTTGTTGGTTGCGCAACAGCTTCATACATGCCTGCAAAAATGGTTTGACCTCATCATATCCTTTGCGGTTTGCGGGGGCTTGAGTAGTAGATGCCTCAGCCTTAGCAAAGTCTTGGCGAGCTGCGACAAAGGTTTCCTTTTCCTTCTGTAGGTCCAACCCTTCTTGTTTGATGGATGCTTTTCGGATAAGATGCTCAGCCGCAGCTTTCTCCTCAGCTCCCCTCATTTCCATGCCGTTGTGTGTTATGACATTAATGCTTGGTCCTTCATCTCAAGGTTCTACCTTAACCCTCTGTATATTCTGCGTAGGTGTCTGCTGCTTTTCCTACATTTTTGTTATCAGAATTGGGTAGTCTTCAATCACATGGTCCAACTATCTATAACCAGAACGATCCATATCTTCGTCCCCTATTCCCTTGAAGGTAGGTAGCTTCATGTGTGAGGCCATCTCGTCTTTTGGTGGGGGTGGAGGTACGGGTGAGTTCTTACCCCTATGCTGGTTTGAAGGTGGTGTAGTTGGAGGGCTATGCGCAGCCGAATCCCTTACTGGACTGCAGACAGATCTATCTCCTTATTGATTAGTTCTGTAATATTTACCACTTCGTGTTGCACCCTCGCTCTAATCGGAGCTCATTCACTCTATATGGCTTCATAGAATGCCCTTTTTGCACAATAATATTTTAATTAGTAATGGAAAGGTTTTCATAAACTTACCCCAGAAACCCTTGAAGAACCTCTGTTCTACCGCAGTTTAGGACACGAATTGATCGACTGCGAACTCCATCACAAATCCTCCCAGCACACTATCTACCCAGTGATCTACTGTACGAGTGATGGTGTTATCAGTCCTTTCTAATTGCTGGATCAACTCTAGAGTCCACTGCATGACCCGTTCGTCCTTCCAACACGTCTGGAAATCTACGAGCCTTGCCAGCCACTCCTGAAGTTCGGTTGCAAATGTCATAAAGAAAATTTTGTAGACCTCTGTGAAAATGTACTTATTCTTCCACTTTTCTACTGTCAACTTTGCACTGCGATTTTATTTTACCCCAAATTCCTGAAACTATTTTTCAAACCACCCTTCAATTTCTTTCTTCTCAGGTCTCCAATGTTCTCTTGGAATTACCTGATCTCTCTCTCAAAATGCTCACAGTCCCGACAACGGAACCATTTGTTGGCTTGAGGGGTCCTGACCCAGGTTCAGAGGCGAAGGTTTGCCAACAAACCCCTATACTACTGGCCCTTTCGGTAGTGACCTGCTTGCGTAGGCCAAAGTCTCACTCGAAGCAGTATGGGAGGGTGCTGGAACCAGGTTTCCACACCCTAAGAGAGAGGAGGTAAGTCTAGCAGGTTTGCGTTCGCAACTTATTAGGTTCGCACAATACAGGTCTATTTTCAAGTTTATTAGTAGTATAATCCGCAGTATAACAGAGCTATTATCATGCACAAATCTAGTCAATACCTTCGCATCCACATGCGTATCAACAATTACCAACACACAATATCATATCACATCATTGCTAGCAAATTACAGATACGCTTCATACCATAACACAGAAAGATTCACAACATAAACAGATAACATAACTGTATTCGTAGCTCCAACAGATCCCAAAGGTTCGCATCAATAGTAACATGTTAGATCAAATAACTCAGAGATACTTCAACTATATTCGCATATATTAGCATCCAAAACCCAGTACAATCAAACACAACATGCGCACATAGCCAACAAGGTCCGCACACAGCAAGACTGAGGGTCTCTGCACACACAGCTAGTAGGAGTCCTTACCCAAACGACCCAACCACAGATCTAACAATTCGCACTTAGCATCAAACTTAATTCTTTCCTACCTTAAGTCTCAAAATGTTCATCTATTTATATTGACTTAGCCTATGCTTCCAATGGTCTACAAACCATGGTTTGCGGACTCTTGGTCTACCCTTGACCCATTACAATGCATTCGGGGCTTTGACCCACCCCAAAACCCCAAGAGTGATATGGTACATGTGTTATTTCATCATTTATATTTTTAAGATGGGTTTTTATAAAGAAGAGGAATTAATTACCTTATAACTAAGACTTTTTTTTCAAAACATTATAACATGTATTTTGAATTAATTAGTTTGCATTGTGTTAATGTTAAAATCATCTCACTTGATGCTTTGCAATTATGTTGATCTCTAAAACAATGATGTAATGTATAAAGTTATTTTTTTTATAATGTCAATTTTTAAAATAATACAACTACTTGATTTCTTTAAATGTGAGTGAATGATACCTTCAAAATGTATATTGTTATTTTTGGTATGTAAGATCATGATAAAATAATGATAATTCTAAACATGAATTTATTTGCATTATTTTATATACTTTATTATGTTACAAAAATTCATATTATTAATCTAGATAAATTATTTTACAATTATTTATATTTATACAAATTTACAAATTTACTTTATGGTAATTTAACAATATTTACGGTATACATTTTACTTACGATAGTAATTATGGTTAAAAATTGCCATTAATTTACAATTTTACAAATTTACAAATTTACAAATTTTAATAAAATTGAATGATGACAATACATATAGTTACAATTACAATTACAATTTTACAATTTCACAATACAATTACAATTTAACAAATATTTTACATACAATTACAATTACAATTACAATTTTACAATTTTACATACAATTGCAATTACAATTACAATTTTACATATAATTACAATTACAATTTTACAATTTCACATACAATTACAGTTACAATGACAGATTTAAATTACAATTAAAATCAAAATCAAAATTACAATTACAATTAAAATTACAAATTAAAATTACAATTAAAATTAAAATTAAAATTACAATTAAAACTAAAATTACAATTACAAATTAAAATTAGAATTACAAATACAATTTTACAATTTTACATACAATTAAAATTAAATTTCAATTACAATCACGACATAGTATTTAATAAATATCATGATATAATATTAAAAATAAACATCACGATCATGATAACCATCATACAAACATCACATTCGACTAAAATACACAATCAAATTTGCTAACATCATCTAATCATTGTGATCATGATCATCTAACAAAACACAAGAATTGTATAACATCATCACAACACAAACATCAAATATACATCTCATCAAATAATTTTTATCACATACACATCTATCTGCAAGCACATTAAATGAACATATCCAACATAACCTAACAATATACACATCATGATGAACACCAACATGTAAATTAAGTACATCAACATGAACATAAAATACATGGACCATATATATATAATGTCAAAAATATACAACTATAATATATAAATTTCATATAAATGTCAAATATTTGGTGGTACATCAATATTAGTACTAGTCGAGGCATGCTTAGTCGATGGTGCAACCTAATGCTCAGATAGACGGCGTGCCTGCAGATCATTCGATGGTGCAGTCTGCTCAAGAACTTCCTATTGATGACTCGTCGATGGAGCAACCTGCTCAAACATGGATGGTGCAGCCTATGTTGATGGACCTACCTCCTGAGATGGACCCGCCTGCTCAGGATCAGGTGCCTGCACAGGACTAGGTGTCTACTGAGATGGTGCAGACTGCTCAGACAATGCCCGCTGATCAGGACTGGATGATTGCTACTCATCATTATCTCTATTGTGAGGTGAAGGAGGAGGAGGTGGAGTACTAGAATGATGATCACTACCCTCATGATCATGATCATCAGATGAGGTGCTGCTCTGTCGTGCACCTCCACGACGCCTACCCCTCCTAGCCCGCTCCAGTGCTCTGGAAGCTCCAAGGATATGACGCATGAGGGTCAACATGTCGCGGGGCAAGCCACTCCAAATCCGTGTGAGCCTACGATCCGCCTGAATCTCTCTGAACGTAACTGGACGGACTCCCTCATCAACTAGCAGTTGACAAAGTTGGTCGCCAACTCCATCCTAAATCTGGTGTTCGACCTATGCCTCAGCCCCGCGGGTATCTGCACCCGATTAGGATCAAGTCTGTCACCCTGATCCTCCGCCTCTGCCATCTCCTCATCATCAACATCTACACCTGGATCATTCGAAGGGGGTGGAATCTCATCCCCAACAAATTTCCAAATATCTACAAAATATATAGTACACAACATTATTAATTAGACATTTTCATTAAACAATTTAGTAAAACAAGTTAAATAACGTGTTAGAATAAATTTGATAATTCTAATTAATTATTTAAGACAATAAAATGCAACTATATTAATTTAAAGAAAACACTAATATTACCTCTCACGTCTGGTGGCTCATCCTGTGTGAAGAGGATGTTGTTACACCCTCGCTAGTCCAAATCGACATGTGGACATGGCACCAGAACGAAGGGGTGATCATCAACACTGGATGGGAACTCCAGTGCATCAGGAGATATCCTGGCGAGAAAGACAAACTGGCCCCTCTTGGGCATCATCTGGCCCCACATCTACATTCGTACATGCATCATCGGCCTACGAGGTTGCCGAAAAAAAGTTGGCCTCGTCTTTGGAGACCTCTCAAAAAATAAACGAAATAACTCTAAAGCAAAAGAGAAGATCAACCTCCCACGTGCTTGAGAACGACATCTAGTTAATGTTGTACAAAACTGCCGCAAAAAAATCACAGACCATGTCACAAGTCATGGCGCTTGGAATAAAGAATCAACATAAATAAAAGTGGGAATCTTATGTGTTTCCCATCACTGGTATAGTGTGCAATGGTTGTCAATAGTAGTGAGAGGCACCTCACCTCCTTTGTACCAAACGAAGCAATACGTAACTGACCACCGGACACCTGAAAATCTGCAGGAGAAACTATATCTTCCCTAATGTATCTCTGGGAGTACGCCAACTGACTCCCTGTTGCATAGCTGACAGGGACATCTGGGAACTGGGGAAAATCCTTCCCTCTCCTAGATAGTGTAGTAATAATATATATGCCCTCCTTAGTGGGTGTGTACCACTGGTTAAGACTGACCTAGAAAACCTGTCGATGGGCATTCCACCTGAAGATGAGCTATCCCAATAACCCACTATGGCCCTTAAGGGATGTAGCCTCCTCATAGAACTTGAGGAACCCTACCTCCCTTAGGAGTAACTAGGTGGCTGTCTTAATAGGGTAAGGGTACATAAGTCTCTCCCTCTCTCGTGCCTCCCATAGGTGAATCACGTTATACTGGTCCTCCATATGTTCTTGTTGCTCCCTTTGTTCTCTCTGTTTACGTCACTGAATGATTCACAAATAAAATAATTTTTTTTTTATTAAATGAGACATGTATTCAATATATATATATATATATATATATATATATATATATATTTTTATTTTTTTTTGAAAAAAAATAGTTGATGCGCCCAAAAAACAGTCACGCATTGGTCCTGGTGCATACTTTTTTATAGCGCACCACTCTCTGTGCGCATGGAAATTGTTCACGCACCAAAAAAATTAAACTGTACTTTTTTCTGCGGTGCGTTGACGAAACTATCTGCAGTAAATGTACAGCCCAATAATAATTGATGGTCAACGATGCAGTTGTTTAAACGACCACACCATTGACTATGTACCATTTTGGGAGGGTGGTGTGTTGACCAAACTATCTGCACCAAACTATGCGCCTTGGGGCAGATAGTTTGGTCAATGCACCGCCCTCCTGACATCAGTACATGGTCAACTGTGGGGTCCTGTAAACAACTGCACCGTTGACTATGTATTGATGTCAAGAGGGCGGTGTGCTGACCTAACTATCCGCCCTAGGGCACATAGTTTGGTCAACGCACCTCCCTCCCGACACTGGTCCATAGTCAATGGTGCGGTCATTTAAACAACCGCATTGCCATGTAAGTTTTTTTTAAAAAGCACGGCGCGCGTTTTCGGTACTGCACCGGACCCCGGTGTGGTTTTCATTAGCACCGTTCGCAGTGCGGCCTATAAATTTACAAGTAGCACCACAAACGGTGCGAGCCAAACGGCTTGAGCGCACCGCGCATAATTTTTTATTTTATTTTTTTAATTGGTAAATTTTAAGGTTTTTTACAATTCTAATCCGCTAAAACATTTAGTTATTGATAAACAAGTAAAATACTTGTACATTTGCATGTTGAGGAGGCATATTTACTGAGGAATTGGAGAAAAAAAAATTTCCCACCGTTTTCGAAAATTTGAACTCCACAAGGTGGGAAATGGACGACAGTGGTGCGTGCAATGGGAGCACCGATGGCAGGGAACCTCACACAAGAGAAATTCGCACCGGTGCTTGAGAGGTTTGGAGCACTGAAGAAGTGAAAATGCGGTTTTTTCGTTCGATAATTTTTTTTATTTAACCCTATTTTGGTGTGCGGGTTTTTGAGATGCATCGGGCCTGTTTATCCGTAGCGCACCGGTGCGCTATAGTAATTTGACACATGGGGCGGGTTTGTACAGAGAGCAAGGTGTCTCGGTGTGCCAATTTTTAGTACGCACTGGTGCGTTGTGAGTTAAACGCACTGGTGCAATGTATGACGAGAAACACACCAGAAAAAAAACATTTGCAAAAACCTCCACCCACCAACCTCCTCTAGAGTCCTCCGCTACAAACGAATTTCTGGGATATTTTTATAAGGGGTTCCTAAAAAACATCCGCTAGAGGATATTTTCCCTATAGTGAAACCTCAAATAAGAGAGGATAAAGATTTCATGAATCATAGTTACACTACCTCATGGGTGGTATTGGCCTACATGTTGTGTCCAAGGTGAATTGAACAAAAGTGTCATTGCATGGGAAAGGACCATGAATTATGTGTCAATTAAGATATTAAAGGAAGAAATTGATTGTGTTGTTAATAACATGGGGGTCAACATTATTGAGCACTATAAACTAAAGGCGAAATAGGGTCCTTGTCAATGGAAACAATTAACTAAATCCTTAGCTTTCCTCAGCTCCACCATGCAAGGAAATAAAAATACTATTATAAGCATCATTATACTATATAGGTCCAAAATGAAGCCAATTGGGTTCATCCATAAAGATTAGCGACATTATATGTAAGTGGACATAAAGTAAATCAAGGTCCATAAGCCAAAGGGAGCATGAAAAGAGTATAAAAATTCATCCTGGGATGATCTTGTACAATGGAAACCCTTGAGGAAGAAGTCCACAAGAGGTTGTGTGCAAGAGCATGTAGGGACTGGTGAATGTCCTCATGAAGGTATATAAGATTTGTTACCCGCTCACATCAAGGAGTAACTAGAGGAATTTTTTCTCTTGTGATCCATATAAAAAACAATAGTTCCATTGATGACATCCATGGTTCTCCACAGACAAATAATTGATAATGCTTCCCACATTATGCTCATCCCACTCATTTGATGATTATGGAACCCAACACATATGAGGTGCATTTCTTCACTGCTTCGTAATAAGTGTTAATGCCTTGTGTATTTGACATGAAATCAATGAACATGTGTTGAGTCGAATGATGGATCATGATACTTTAAATATGTGACATTTTCCTTATTTCTCTTTTTTGGTCATCATCATTCCCAGACAAGTGTTGTCACTCTTGGGAAAATTTGTACTGATGGGGAATTTGATCAGGTTAGCATGCCCATATCCTAATCCATACACCACATTATTCTTTCCCTTCCCCCACTTTTGGGCAGTTGTTAGATGTCATACATATCAGTTCATGCTTCATAATCCCAAGATAAGGAGCTTGAATTCTCAAGGTTGACCTAGAATTTTTTCTTTTATATCCTTTGCATTTTGCTCTATAAGGAAAGAGCAAAATGAAAAGCATAATAAAGAAATCAAAGTTAGGAACACGTTAGGAACCAAAGAAAATAATGCATGGGCAATGCCCCATTCTTATTAGACCATCACCCCAAGTGCTATGCAATGGATGCATATATAAAAGTACTAAATGAATTCAAAAGCCAAAAGAGCTTAGATAAATGAAGAAAATGGAAAAAGGTATTTTGTAAAGACACATTGATGAGGAAAGGGCGATTCAATGTATAAGCACTCCCTCACACAAAGACGCTTATGTATATGAATATCTTACATAACCTCACATGACTATGCAACATCACTCATGAAGTTAAACCCCATTCGATACAATCTACCATTGCTCATTCTCCTTGATGCATTTCTTGGGAAGTATTTTTGTTCTATGCAACGAACACATGTAATAACAATTAATGATGATCCTTTTGCAGCTAAACTTGGAAAACGACATGAATTCTACAAGTTATTGTGAAGTTTAAAGATGATAACTCATGTAATATACCTAGTGGGAATTACATTTGACATGATTCAATTGATATGCTTTATTGACTTCTGTACATGGCCCATATTGATGTTTACATTTGAGAATTTGAATCCCTATCTTGGACAATGTATGTATATAAGCCTTGGTCCTTTAGATAAATTTAAGGAGGCTTCTTGTACACCTGATTTAGGTTGTTCCACACTTTCTTTAAGGAATTAGGATTTTCCTTGGGGACATCACACTTAGAGATGACCTAGAACTATGCGGGAGGACATAACACCTTGTTAAAGGGGACCTTTCACCCTTTGGGGGGAACGTTTCACTTGGAGCCCTTGTACATGCCTCTTCATATCATTTTGAGTGATTCATCCACCTTGAGTGACCACACATGCCATATGTATGAGATTAAGAATGCGTTTATGATGGATGTGTTAGCATTTGAGCACTTCACTTCAACTTGGGAGCATTGTTTACGCTCTTCTTAACCTATCCACTCTTGTATCATGGATATTTTTTATGTATCATGACCTTATCTATAGGCATAATTATAATTTCTTAGGGATTTAGCTTGGAAAATATTGTCATATTAATTAAAGTGTGTTAGAACTCTCATATAAATAAGAGAAGTACTTCTCATTTGTGAATCATTGTTAGAACTTGTGGAGAACAACTACTTCTTTACTCTTACTTCTTTTCTTCTACATTTCATTTCGATGGATCGTTGGAGCGACTTCTTGAGGATATGTTTTGTGGATGACTTTAGAAATCGATGGATGTTCATGGCCAGGGTTTGTGAATGAAAACAATTTCTTGAGTATGTGGTTTCCAATATCATTTTGGATATTGTTTATGAATGATTACAATTGTAATTGTACTTCTCTCGTGGTGGTGGTGCATTCTCTTTATATTATTCTTGGACAAATCCTATGTTTTAAACCCTTGGAAGATTATTACTAGAATATATTCTCTTGAATTATCTTGAAGTTTGTAATGTATTAGAGGGGATGTTCTAGGGGTTTTAGTGAAAAACCTTAGATATCGCTCTAGATCTACTTACATGCTCTAAAAGGAGTCTTTAGTTGACCCCATATGCCACCAAAAAATAGTAGGCACTAATATTCTCCCAACCTAGTCAACCATATTTTTCAAGGTTTTGTTTAGCTTGCATTTAATTTTCAGCCATAAAAAATCCTAGATGTTTAGGGCTTTCATGCACATTTTTTACTTAAACTTTTCTTGCATATTCTTGATATTAACTCTTGGGGGTTTCTTGCATGTTTGACCTAAAATCATTTTATTGCATAAAATTCACTATAATGGTTTATATTGTTGCATAATTAGGGTTATACATCTTGTTTTAGTTGGCTATTATATGTCTTGTAATTTTCAGATTTTATAAATTAATCAAACCCTATATTTATTTACTATTTTAAACCTATTTTCTCCTCATTTATAAATCATTTTGAGTACTAAATTTTATTTATTTTATAACTTTTCTATGTTGTAATTTCCTAATTTTTATGGAAGTTTCACAACAACCATTAGTAATCTTTAGATTTGAGTGGTTTAGGGACGGTTTTACATGAGATTGTTACTTGATAAACCTTCTATTTCAGCCTCCAAATACTTTAAACCAAATCTGAAATTTACCTTGAGTAACCACCTAATTTATAACTTCCTTGATACATTTAATTGGTGGAAAATTGGTTATGTATATATGAGACCTTAGACTTGATTGTATCTTGCCTTAGAAACCCTAGAGGCTACTAGCCTCCCTTGTGTTGGATCTATCCTTTACTAAAACGAGGGAAATTTTTTCGTAGAAGAGAGTGGTAACACTTCTAATGCTTCTACTAATCCTAGCACTGTCTGAGATATTTGCATTAATGTGATATATTTTCTGATAACAAGAGGTATGTTATGAACTCAGTAGAGAGCTAGTGCGAAAAGTAGGTGACATAACTTCCATTGACGAGCCCATCTACCTAATTCTTTATCTTCACTTAATTCAAACAACAGGGCAATTTTGAAGCACAATTATGCTTGAAGTTATTAGATAAAACAATGGCAGACAAGACTCATTCCTAGTTGGCTCATAAACAATGGCCTAAGGTAAAACATTTTGAGTGTTCCAATACAATGTTTGCTATGATAAAGAAAAAGTGTAGGGATATAAGGATTAAAAGGTTGACAAAGAGGCAAAAAACAAGGAACATTAGGTTGAAGGAAAATTATGAGGCCAATAGGAGGAAAAAAAAGGCTATGAAGAGGTTCTTAGAAACTAAAGGGATATTGTGAGGCCAAACAAAGGGTTACGAGAATTGAAATTACACTGATAGTGAAAAAGTAACCTAAATATATTAAAACAAAGGTGAAGAGTATGAAGAGGGCATACGAAGCCAAAAAAGGAGGAGCACAAGCTGAAGGAAGTGAAGGCGGAAAAAAGGAGGCTAGATAGACTAAGAAGGGGTAGTAAGAGGTAAAGGGATATTGTGATGCTAAACAAGGGTCCAAAGAATGGAAAATATACTGACAATAAAAACAAAAAAAATGGGTTAAAATGGGGGTTAACAGTAGAAAGAGGGGAGATGGGTCAAAGAGGAGGGGCAAGAATTTGGAAAGGAAGCCACTACATTAAAGAGTGGGAGGAAATGGACTTAAGCCCAAGGAATAACTAAGAGCATTACACACAAAAAATTAAGAAAGTACCAAAGCAAGGTTTGACAGCTAGAAACCACATATATACTATAGATGGAAAAAATAAGTGCCACATTGAAATTACCACCTATAAGGAAGGATTATAGTGGACAATGCTACAACCATGATGGTTTCCAACTTTCCACCAATTGTGTAAACAAAATGTCTTACAAGTAAGGTCATTGCAATTGTAAGGAAAGAGAGATATAATTTAATTGAGAAGCACTTTTAGGGTTGAAAAATTGACCAAAGGCACGACATATGAAAGTTGCGGGAAAATGGACAACTAGGTTAGGGCATGACATGCGGTTTTTACAACTCAAGCAACATATTCTAAGAATGAAACCAAAAGTAAAAAAGCAAGAGTGGAGATTGAGTTGATTGAGGAAGTTTGGGAAAAAGGTAATCTAAGATCCTAGTTTATTAACAAGATAGGAGAATACTAAGATTTCTTTATAAAATCCATGAATTAAGGTTGTTCCACTACGATAATGAATGAAGGAAATAAATTGAGGAAAGAGACTTTATGACAACAATATAACGGAAAGAGGCTTCAAATTTGGATGGAAACATCCATGCAAAATTATTTACGTAAAAGAGGCCACAAAATGTTAATGCACCCTAGAAAGGTTGTGATAGAGGGAAAATAGGGTTCCCTAAAGAAAGGAATAAGAAGGAATACTTCCCAAAGGATCCAACATAGAATCAAGAGAGGAGATGTAGAATCTTGTGAAGATAAGAGAATGTTCGCCATTTGGAAGGTAATGGTTAAGACACAAAGACAAGATGTTGGTGTAAAGGAAAGGTGAGGGAATAGGGAAAGGAAATAGTAGTTGTGAATCTATGATATATGACCACATACATTTGGAGAAAAATCAAATATATACAAAAATTCAAAATTAAGCTACAAAGATTCCAAGCATTAAATATAAAAAACAATGTCAACGATGCGATTATAAATGTTGAGTCTATAGTTTAGACATGATTTTTTAAATATAATTTAGACATAATTATATTCCATAAACCAAAAAAAATATTTATACCGAAACACGAACTTAAACTTCAGTAATTGGTGTTATAATTAAAAGATGAAGAATAACAGTATGTTTAAACGTGGGGTAAGCATATATTTACACCGAAGGTGTTCATATGATGGGTTTGGTTGGGTAGATTTTACCAATAAGATCTATGCATTTTCGTCCTTCTCCCTCCAAATAAAAATTGAGACGTGGTATTGCAACCATCATGGAATTTTCTAGGAAGTGTATTGTCCTTTAAAGTTTTCTAAATCTCATCCTAAATGAAAAAATAAATATTCCAATCTCTAAATCTTGAGATGTTTTTATTTTCATTGGTTTTTAAATTAATTTATCATAAAATTAAGTTTCATTGGGTTTTGAAAAATAAATCTATAAAAATATAAAAATAATAATTTATATTTTTTATATTTAAATGTTTTAAAATCAATTTATAATAAAAAATTTAATATTTAGTATACAAATTTTTAATATATATTATTAATATATAAGTATTTTTGACATCGTGGAATTAACTTATAAGTATTTTTCACATCGTGGAATTAGCTTAGAAGTGTGGGAAGTGTGATGTCGTTTAAAGTTTTCAAAATTCCATCCTAAATGAAAAAAAAATAAAAAATTATAATCTCTAAATATTGAGATATTTTGATTTTTCATTGGTTTCTAAATTAATTTATTATATTGGATTTTTAAAAATATATCTATATAAATATTAGAATAATATATATTTTAAGAAAGATTTTAGTCTCTAAATATTGATTGGTTTCTAAGTTAATTTATTATAAAATTAAGTTTTATTGAGTTTTAAAAAATAAATCTATAAAAATATTAGAATAATATATAGGCATTTTTATTTTTTTATTATACTATTTTTTAATATATATTATTAATATATAAGTATGTTTTATTCTTTTATTATGATTGTACTATATCGTAAAAGAGGGAGGAGCCCAAAGATGTGATAAATCTTCAACTAGAGTGACACAAAGATGTGATGGAGCTTCAACTATAGGGTAAAACCAACACCAATGGCATTGCCTTTGGCAAAAGCTTTGATAGATTACAAGCACATCCAATCCATCACATTGATTAAAAGAAGGCAACACAAAAGGGACATTACTCCATGATTAATCTACAAGAATTAAATATTTCCTTATACTTTAGCTAAAATTCCATCACATCTTTGCATTCTAGCTAAAGCTCTATCACATCTATGCGTCCCTCTGGTTGAAACTCCATCACATCTTTGCATTGTTCCCTCTTTTACGATATCAATACAATCATAATAAAAGAATAAAAAATATTTATATACTAATAATATATATTAAAAATTTGTATAATAAAAATATAAAAAATGCTTATATATTATTCTAATATTTTTATAGATTTATTTTTTAAAACCCAATAAAACTTAATTTTATAACCAATTAACTTAGAAACTAATGAAAAATAAAAATATCTCAAGATTTAGAGATTAGAATCTTTCTTTTTTCATTTAGGATGGAATTTAGAAAACTTTAAACAACATCACACTTCCTAGCTAATTCCATGATGTTGTAGTCGCAGTGAAAATATTTATATATTAATAATATATAATAAAATTGTGTATACTAAATATTAAATTTTTTATGATAAATTGGTTTAAAAGCAAATGAAAAATCAAAATATCTCTAGATTTAGAGATTATAATATTTCTTTTTTCATTTAAAATGAGATTTAGAAAACTCTAAAGGACAACACACTTCCTAGCTAATTTCATGATGGTTGCAATGCCACCCGACAATTTTTATTTGGAGGGAGGAGGGTGAAAATACACAGATCTTATTGGTCAAATCTACCCAACCAAACCCATCATAGGAATACCTTCTGTCCAATTAACAATATTCCTATTATAAAACTTGTAATTATTATTATTATTTTTTTCCTGAAATCTTCATTTGGAAAAAATAAATCTAACTATAAGAGAGGGCTTCCCTAATTTTAATCCATTTTATACTTCCATATAGTTTATAATTTTTTAATCCATTTTATACTTCCATATAGTTTAAATTTTTCAAATTTTAATAACTAAATTAAAGTTATTATTTTTTAGGTGTGGGAAAACCTATCATAACTTAGTTGTCAAACCAACAGTGAGGA
Source organism: Pinus albicaulis (assembly GCA_034641835.2). NCBI lineage: Eukaryota > Viridiplantae > Streptophyta > Pinopsida > Pinales > Pinaceae > Pinus > Pinus albicaulis. The sequence goes on from CM076577.1 coordinate 963,358,388, forward strand.
AAACCATCTCTCATCAAAGTTATTGAAGGAATGTCAAACCAACAGTGAGGATAACCATCGCCATCTAGAATAACTTGTTGGTGCTCTGTAAGGGGGCAGACTTTCACTCATGTCAGATGCCTCTAGGTCTTGAGTGATTAAATTGTTTCCCTGAATTAAAGGAAGACAAGCTCTTAGCCAAACATAAACAAATTTAAAGCATACTCCAATCCCAAAAGTAAACTCATTTTGTAAAAAAAACTACTTAAAAAATAAACAAATATCACATTTCAAGAGTCATATTATCAAATTATCCAAACCTAAACAATGAGTGTAGTCGACTCCAACGTAAGTGCCTTCCTAAGAGGTTAGAGAACTAATAGGAGCTTGGGTACACCAACAATAAAAACATACCCTACTTCACCTGCCACCTCACCACGTTTTCTCGATTATGTAACATGCAAACCAACTAAAAGTATTATCAAACTTTAACATGACAAATATAAGTGGCAGGCGCACGTGCGCTCATACAGGGTACATTTGCATCTAGTGGGACTTTAATTAAAAAATTCTAGAAAGATAACAAATAACTGGTTTTTTATTGGGTATTTTATGCCTAGGCCAATAATATATTGGTTTAAATTTAAAGGGGGGCATATATAGTTTATTTGCATTTACTGTTTAATAATATACTAATTATTTTTTGTTTTTGTCATTAAACAACTAATAGCCAAGACTGTATATATCCACATTTCCATAATATACTTACTTAAATTTAAAAAAAAAAAACAAAAAAATATATATATATAATCCCAACACATTTACTACCCAATTACATACCAATTATTTTATGCACCTTAAAAAGAACTAAGATCAACATGCGGAATTATATTCAATGATTATTGAAGCATTTATAGCACATAGAAAAAGAAATACCTTCAGAAAAAAGAAAAGGTAAAAACATATTTAGTCTTAAGACTAAGACTCTCTCCCACGCACCTTGCATCTTCAAAGATAAGTAGGGGAGAGTTGTCTAATGTTGTGCAGGGACCAGTAATTGTTATAGTACTGGTCCCATCAACCCACCAAAAATAGATATATATATATCCAATAATTAAAGATAAAGAAATATCTTGAAGTCCAAATATATATTAGATTAAGTCCAAAATTTCCCAAGTCATTGACTGGGCCCACAACTGTCCATAAATAGTTTAATAAGTATCAAGATTACAAATCCTATCATGTCAACTAGAAAACTCATAAAACCATTTTTCCTTCCAAAATGGTCAAGTCAATAAGTACAAAAAGCCAGTCACTTTAGCCCATATGATCAGCCCTCATGTTGTGTTAGAGAAGTAAATATCAATACCTGCACATAATAAAAAGAAATGTTTGTTAGCCATAATTGTCGTGTTATTCAACATTTAAACCCATTGTGTTCAATAAATGGCACCCACCCAATAACAACATTTAAACCCACTGTTTACAATAAATGACACCCACCCAATAAATTCAATAAATGATTTCCCATTAAAACAGATCAAAGCACATGGATCAACAAAAACAAGTTCCCAGCCATTGGATCACATCAAATTCAATCCTGATCACACATGCAAAATGAATCTTGCAATCCATGTCCATCGTTGTCACCAATTAAATTCAACTGCAAAAAACTATAAAAGAAGTTCAACCACTGTTGAGTTGCATGTTTCACATTCAAACTATTCACCAGCCCTGGAGACAAACCAGCACAGAACACAACCCAAAACATTTCACAATTCAAGTTAGTTTTCTCAATTACAACACAATTTTCTTACAATTTTATTTTAATTTCTGAATATTTATTTCTAATTCTTACACTTCTATTTTCATTTTTGAGCCTTTATTTCAGTTTTCTCACAATTTAATTTTCATGACATTGTAAAGAGCACCTGATTAGTCACCTGCATTAGTTGAACTAGTAAAGACCAATGTCTCTTAACAGGTTTATTTCAGTTTTCTCATAGTTTAATTTTCATGACATTGTAAAGAGCACCTAGATTAGTTGAACTAGTAAAGAGCACCTAGAATAGTCACCTACATTTGTTGAAATAGTAAAGAGAAATGTCTCTTAATAGGTTGACGGAGGTTCAAATCTCATGGTGTAAATGTAAAGAGAACCTAGATTAGTTGAACTAGTAAAGAGCAATGTCTCTTAACAGGTTGATGGAGGTTCAAATCTCATGGTGTAAATGTCAAACATGCAAGGATGTTTTGCATCCTACTTAGAATGTTATGTTTGATATTTTTACCCTTGATTTCATTAGATCTAATCACATGCAACATCGTCCTGATCTTTTCCCAACACACTCTTCTTGATATTTTCTCAACACACTCTTCAAGGCAATAGAAACATGATAACTGGAATTTTTTGGGTAGGAAAACTTCAAAAGTTAAATTTCTAAACAAGACTGATGCACTAGGGTCCTCACCTAAAGTAGAAAAAGACTATTTCAACATGCATTAAAGGAAGTTTTGATACCCTTCAGAGTTATTGAATACAAGAAATATGGATAACTAAGAAGTTACATCTCAATCTTTACGTGCTTATTAGAATTCAGTCATATTGCTCCTCTTTGCTTGCTCTTAGTGGGCTGACATCGTAAATTCAGAAACACTTGATGCTTGCACTTTGCTATTCATGTTGCAGTTTTTTAAGATTGGATTTGGGCCTATTCCACAGTGCAAGATTAAATCCCTTAGTATCTTGCAAAAATAAATCCATGTGACAACTTGAGCTGCTAGAAAACTCCAATTTACAACTCATTTAGTCTTTTTAGTTGGCTATAACTTATCATCTATTATCTTCTGAGTTCTGACTATTGGACATTGTATGCAAATATTTTCGATGAGAAAAAATTCTATTTTTTGCGCAATTCACTTCTAAGTTAGTCTTTTAATCTCATTTGAGTACTATAGTAATATATCGTGCATTGATTTCAAGCTCACTAATCCAAAAGGCTAAATCCCTCAGTGTAAAAAATCCAATCAAACTCTCGTAGGCCAAGTAAAACAACTAGAAAAACCTGTTGAGCATAAAAGCTGGAAACAAATAACCAAAAACAAAACATGAGTAGATGAGCATAGAAGCCTATGGAAAATATCTCAGTAGTTGAGCATAGAAGTTGTAGCATTTGAAGTTAACATATCTATCTACAATAGCTGAGCATAGAAGTTGTAGCATTTGAATTTAACATATCTATCTACAATTGCTGAGCATAGAAGTTGTATCATTTGAATTTGAAGTGAACATATCTTTCTGCATTAGCTGATCATAGGAATCAAAGATGACAAGACAGAAAATAAGAAAAATGTAACAGAAGGAAAGGCATTCAGAAACCTTGGGCATGAACACACAAACTAATTGTAAACTGTTATAAATTGTTATAAATGGGAAGAGATGATGTTACCAGATGATTTTTGGCTTATATGAAAGCATTATTTTCAATTATTATTAAATAAATGCATGCAATAATTTTGCAGGTAGTTGCATCCATGGCAAGAGTGAGTTATGTGGCTCGTACAAGGAGAAGTGGCAAAGGAGTGACCAGCTGCGATGCACTTCATCAGATGAAGAAATAATAGGTGATATGAATGTCAACAATGTTCCAAGAAATGTTGTCGAGGATGACCATGTGGCTAAAGCTGATGTTGTGACACCATCAGTCACAGAGCCACCATCAACCATAGTCTAAGGTGCAACTTCAACTAAAAAAATCAACGCTATAAGAGGTTGGACAAAAGAAGAAATGTTAGCTGCAATTGACGACATAGAGTTCAATGGATATTATGTTTGGGAATTTGCAAAGAAACATAGTATTCCTCCCTCATCAATACATTATTGGATAAATGGGCTCACTCACACCAAACGTAGAGGGCCTGTTACAGTTATGACTGAAGAGGAGGAGGCTAAGGTGGTTGAGTGGTGTAAAGAAATGGCCAATTGGGACATGGGCTAGAGTTGATACAACTCAAATCCATAGTTGCTCAAATCTGTCAAGGGAGGCCAAACCCATTCAAAGATGGGTTTCTTGGTAAATCATGGTGGTTTGGGTTTAAAAAAAGGCATCCAGACCTTGTATTGCATACAGCTGAGGGCCTTGACAGAGATAGAGCATTAAATTTGCGCCCTGTAGTTGTATGTAAGTTATATGAGACTCTTTCTAGTGCATATGATAAACATTCTTATGCAGCAGACCATATATGGAACTGTGATGAAATAGGTTTACAAGTGGGAAGGAATTGTGGCATGAGGGTAATTGCCAAGAGAGGTAGCCGAAACGTGCCAAAGGTTTTGCCCAAGAGCAGGGAGTGAATAACCATTTTATGTTGTGTCAATGCAATTAGTGCTTCAATCCCAGGATTTTATCTATTCAAAGGTAAAAATCAACTGAAAAATTATATACAAAAATGTGAACCAGGAGTATTCATGGCTGCACATCCCCATGCAGGGATGACTAAAGAACTTTTTTTAAATTGGCTTTGCCACTTTGCCGCATCTGTGCCAGGTGGTGTCTCACCTAATAAATAACACCTATTGATATTAGATGGCCATGGAAGCCACATGGCTATACAAACAATTGAGGAAGAAAACAATTTGGGCATTGACCTTTTAACATTGCCCACTCATACCACTCACAGATTGCAACCCCTTGATGTTAGTGTGTTTGGCTCTTTCAAGAACTATTTCAAGTCAGAGCGTGCTGCATGGATGGCAAAGAATCCAGGGGTTGAGGTGAAAAGGTTCGAGTTAGAAGAGCTTGCAAGTAAGGCTTTTAAAAGGGCTCTGACACCATCAAATATCAAGGCTGGCTTTAGGAGGACAGGAATATGGCCACTAAATTATGATGCTCTTATGCATGATACTGCTTGTAGCCAAGCTTTTCATGTTGATGTTCAAGAAGAAAAGCATGAAGTGCAAGAAGAAGTACGTGAACATGCTGATGTGGTTGCAGCTGGTAATATAATTTCCCTCTCTCAAGGATAGTTATATGCTGATGATGATGAGAAGGTATGTGAAACACAATATATTCATCAACAAATTGATAGCAACATGGAGGTTGTTCTACCAACTCAAGAAGATGGAACTCTTGCTATTAATAGTGTTAATGACACTGTTGAACATGCAGTTGACAATGCAGATGTAGTTGAAAATGAAATTGTTGATATTGTTAATGCAGGTGTAGTTGAAAATGAAATTGCTGATATTGTTAATGTAGATGTAGTTGAAAATGAAATTGTTGATATTGTTAATGACATTGAAAATGACCAATGGACATTGCCAAGCCAATTAAACCCACCATCATGGCTGGCAGAAGCCATTGTTGGAAATACTGAGAGGGGGGAGGTGAATCAGTATTCCTTTCAATTAGAGCATTAGTTAATCTTCAATTATTATCAGTGTTTGTACAATGATAGCAGCAAACAAGAGGAACACAAATGCACACAGTTTTTAAGGTGGAAACCCACTCCGGGACAAAAACCACCTAATGCTTTTCTAATAATTTTTTAATATTCAACTCCAATTGAAAATAAAGCTCCAACTTCCTAGAATCTAGAAAAGCATTCTTCTCCAGCTCCCACTGGATGGACGCTCCAACGCCCGAGATTCTTCAGTAGTCAACTGAATGGATACCCCAACACCCAATGAGCTACAACTCACCCTAGCACCACCCTACCACCCTATAGAAGAATAAAAGAAGAATGGACTCCCGTACCAGGGAAAATGGTCCACTTTACAATGATATAGAATGATGTAGAAGAAGAAGATATACTGGACCATAACCCCAACTTTGACACAACCACCTAATGATGATCCTAGACCTCCCAACACTGCCTCTTCAACCCTTGGCAGATAGATACTAGTACAATTTGTACAATAATGTATTTACAATGACTAAGTACAATGATACCTTTACAATGATTATATGTAGTGCTTCCCACTTGAAGACTTCATATGATGAACTTCTTGCTATTGTTATGCACCTTGGTTGTTGCTCTTGTCATGCTACCCTCTACTGCACCTTGCTTTGATTTGCTGCCGTAGAAAGTCTGGTCCTTTCCAACCCTTGACAACACATGATCTAGCTTTTTCTTGCCTTCCAGGAGCTCGATATTGAATCTGGTGTATCTCTGTTATTTCAGATACTCAATATCTGATTTTCGGTCCTTTAGTAGTCCTCTGAGTCATCTTTCCAATTCCACAGGTCTGACTAAATTTGGATTCTTCAAGGGAGAGTTATACCCAATCTCTCACAATGCCCTAATTATGGACTGTTTCAGTAGAGCATACTTTTATGGTGTGCCACGTGTCACTGTTTCTTCATTTGGCTCTAAAATTGATAGAGTGAAAACTACAAAATGTGCACTATCTGCCACTTTTTATAGAATTTCAATTTGATACTTAGAGAGAGAGTTATGACGAGTTTACCAAGGTCACTTGTTTGAGATGAATTTCAGGAGCCTGCAAAAACCTTGACTTCCACATATCATATCTCCAAAAGTATTGTGCGCCTTGATCTGAAATTTTTATAGCAGCTTCCAGCTTCGCCTCATAAAAATTTCAGCTTCTGAACCTTCGTAGAAAAAAATTTAGAGAGAAAATGCCACAATGACCTGTTTCAGATGGCGAAATCCCTTACCTAAGGAGGAAATGAAGATCACAATTTATATAAATGCTTAAGTTGAGAGGGGCTTCAACAAGTGAATGTGGGAGGGATTTTAGGAACTTAAAAAATATTAATTATGACTTTTCAATGACCCATGCCCCAACCCCATGGGGTTTTAGCGCACTAATTGGGGGTACAAACTTCAAACATGAATATCTCTCAAACCATGAAGAATTACATGGTGTGCCATATATCAACGGAAACATCTCGACAAGTAGAAACCATAAAAAGAATTATTGACCCAGAGTATATTAATTTGGTAGGTCAAAATTCCCATGCAATATTGGGTTAGCCCCTGGTGCTGCTTGGGTTGACATCAATGACAACCACTGATCAACAATCTCCCCCTTTGGCATTGATGGCAACACAAGTACTCCCCCTATGATCATGACACCTCTTCCTACAACATTCTCTCCCCCTTTGACATCAATGGCAAAGGGTAACTCCCCCCTGAAACACAACCATCCTGAGGACCTGTACACACGTCCACTCCCCCTGACACACAACCGTCCTGCAGACCTGTAATCTACTTCCACTCCCCCTTTATATTCTGAAAAAGGAAAATCTAATGAGAACTTGAGAGAATCCCAAGCTTCTGGCGAAGATATTCCAATGCTGGCGAATATTTAATATGTGATTCTTTTGGTGCTACTTGGAATCTTGCTACTTGTCCAACTACTTGCATAACATCTGGTCGGGAGGTTGTTACATATAGAAGACTACTAATCATAGGACCAGACAACCTTTTGATCCACATCCCTAGATGAGTCGTCTATGCTCAATTTGCAACCTGTTACCATTGGAGTAAGGATCGGTTTGCAATCTTCCATTTTAAATTTCTTGAGCATTTCCTTGATGTACTTGGCTTGACATATAAATATTCCTTTCTCTTGCTGAGATATTTGAAGCCCTAAGAAGTATTTCAGCTCACCAAGTAAAGACATATTGAAATCACTTTGCACCTTTGTAGCAAACTTAGTCGATCATCATTGCTACCAATTATTGTATCATCCTCTTTAGCTATTAGACATGCTTTAGTTGCTTCATCCAGAACATATATGTTGTTTGGAGCTCGACTCGCTGTAGCCACAATTTCACCATACATGCCTTTCCTGATTTCACATTTCGTGGAGTTGAATAGTATTGTGTGTCCTTGACCACACATTTCTCCAACACTGAGCAGATTGTGATTCATGTTTTCAACCGATAGAACATTCTTGACTAGTGCATCTTTGCTTCCAAGAGTGACAGTACCTGATCCTATAACATTTGAGAATCCATCATTTCCAAAGGACACGGTTCCATCCTTTTTCTCTTTCAGAGATACCGGTTTTACTCACAAAAGTTTGAGCAACTACCACTGATCACACATCTTTGTTCTTTTGAGCCTTGAGCACACACTGATTTTCTTCTTCTTCCTGTTGTTTGTCTTGTCAATCAAGATTCTTTCTCAGAGATTTGTCAATGGTCATTATGTTCAAAATTTAATATTTATATCAATATTATTTCTTAAATGTTAAAATCTATTGATGTTTCACTGAGCCCTGGGAGGTTCATATTTGACAGATCTCCTGGAATTGTATTTGTTCCTAGGGTACGTGCGACATTCTACAACTTTATGACCAAATTTTCCACATGAATAACAGTAGCCATAAAAAATATGTTGGTACCTGGATGGAAATTTTCGTCGAGGAATTGTCTTCCAAGGATGTTCTTGCGAATCTTTTCCAATGAAGTCTACATGCATGTCAGATCTCATAGGTTCATTGTATTTTGTTGTAGAAGGTCCTGCTTCTTCTTCTTTGTAACTGATGCCAGTTTTGTCGTTGTAAGATCGTTGATTTTTGATGAGTTTTTCCAATGCCCTTGAGCTGTTGGCATATTTTTGGATAGTTTTTCCTTTCTTCACTTCCTCACGCAACGAGACTACTTAGGTTTCTAATTCTTCCCTTTCCTGGTTTCTTTCTTCCAACTTCTTTTGAAGTGACTCTTCAATGCATTTGTGTTCTTCAACTTCAATTTTGAGACCTTGAACTTGTTCTTTAAAAGTATTGGAACAGATCTTCTCCGCCTTGAGATCTTTTATAAGCTTGATTGCTTCCTCATAAAATTATTCTTTGGTCCATCCTTCTTCTTCGTTGTTTGATACCTCTTGTTTATTGGGCTTGGGTTTATTGTGCTTGGCCATAAGCAATACTCTCTCATTGGCTTCTTCTTCATTGTCATTGTCTTCATCGGATGATGAGCTATCTTCTTTAGAGAGAAAGTTCCTTTTGGATCCTTGCTTGTTGAATTTCTTAAAGCATTTCTTTCCTTTTGAGTTGCCATTACTTCTGTTTGGACATTTTGCTGCAAAATGCCCAACCTCATTACAGCTAAAACATATCAATGGAAGTTTACCTTTGAATTGTCACTTACCAATTTTTAGTTTTCTCGTGAAGTAAGCATATTCTTCATCTGAAAGACCTTCTTCATCATCTCCCTTTTCTTCACACTTGCAGGTGCATGTCTTTTCAATTGAAGGTTGTTTGTCCTTATTGGTTTGCTTAGATGCAACGAATGCAGTTTCTAGATTTGAAGTACCCTTTTCTTCATCAAGTCTCATTTCATATGCTATGAGAACTCCATGTAATTCTTCCTTGCCGAGTTTGTCCAGATTTGCACTGTATTCTAAGACCGATACCTTTGGGTTGAATCTCCCTGGTAACGTTCTAAGAATCTTCCGTATAATAGTCTTCTTTTCAATTGGCTCTCCCAATCCTTCCAGAGTATTGGTTATTTCATCAACTTATTGGAAGTATGCAGCAATGTTGCAATCTTCTTTCATTCTAAGTTGCTCAAATTTTGCTCTATAGAGTTGAAGCTTTGCTTCTTTGACATTTGAGTCACCTGCATATATATTCTCAAGCTTGTCCCATACATTTTTGGCAGTTTTACAACCCAACACCTTATGATAAGCAGATTCAATAAGTCCACTGATAATAATATTCTTTGTTTTCACATCATTTACCAAATTCTTCTTACCTTGTTCATCCGTAGTTGATGTAAATCCATTTTGAACAGTGTCCCATACTTCGTAACCTTGTGCCAAGAGATAGACCTCCATTCTACCTTTCCAGAGTGCATAATTATTTTCATTGAATAGAGGTACACCATTCTTGGTATGCTCCATGACCTCCTTCCAGCTGTTAAACTGGTATTGAAGGAACCAAGCTCTGATACCAATTGTTGGAAATACTGAGAGGGGGGGGGGGGGGTGAATCAGTATTCTTTTCAATTAGAGCATTAGTTAATCTTCAATTATTATCAGTGTTTGTACAATGATAGCAGCAAACAAAGGGAACACAAATGCACACAATTTTTAAGGTGGAAACCCACTCCGGGACAAAAACCGCCTAATGCTTAAATCTAATAATTCTTTAATATTCAACTCCAATTGAAAATGAAGCTCCAACTTCCTAAAATCTAGAAAAGCATTCTTCTCCAGCTCCCACTGGATGGACGCTCCAACGCCCGAGATTCTTCAGTAGTCAATTGAACGGATGCCCCAACACCCAATGAGCTACAACTCACCCTAGCACCACCCTACCACCCTATAGAAGAGTAAAAGAAGAATGGACTCCCGTACCAGGGAAAATGGTCCACTTTACAATGATATAGAATGATGCCGAAGAAGAAGATATACTAGACCATAACCCCCAACTTCTTGACACAACCACCCAATGATGATCCTAGATTCTCCCAACACCGCTCTTCACCCTTGGCAGATAGATACTAGTACAATTTGTACAATAATGATACCTTTACAATGATTGTATGCAGTGCTGCCCACTTGAAGACTTCATATGATGAACTTCTTGCTGCTGTTATGCACCTTGGTTGTTGCTCTTGTCATGCTACCTTCTGCTGCACCTTGCTTTGCTTTGCTGCCATAGAAAGTCTGGTCCTTTGCAACCCTTGACAACACATGATCTAGCTTTTTCTTGCCTTCTAGGAGCTCGATATTGAATCTGGTGTATCTCTGTTATTTCAGATCCTCAATATCTGATTTTTGGTCTTGTAGTAGTCCTCTGAGTCATATTTCCAATGCCATAGGTCTAACCCAATTTGGATTCTTTAAGAGAGAGTTATACCCAATCTCGCACAATTCCCTAATTATGGACTGTTTGAGAAGAGCGTACTTGTATGGCGTGCCTCGTGTCATTGTTTCTTCATTTGGCTCTGAAATTGATAGAGCAAAAAGTACAGACTGTGCACTATCTTCCAATTCTTATATAATTCCAATATGATACTCAGAGAGGGAGTTATGAAAAATTTACCAAGGTCACTTCTTTGAGATGAATTTCAGGAGCTTGCAAAAACCCTGACTTCCATAGATCATATCTCCAAAAGTATTGTGCACCTTGATCTAAAATTTTTACAGCAGCTTCCTCATGATTTTGGCATCGCCTCATAAACATTTCATCTTCTGAACCTTCGTATAAAAAATTCTAGAGCAAAAATTCCATGATGACTTGTTTCAGATGGCGAAATCCCTTACCTAAGGAGGAAATGAAGATCACAATTTATATAAATGCTTAGGTTGAGAGGGGCTTCAACAAGTGAACGTGGGAGGGATTTTAGGAGCTTAAAAAATATTAATTATGACTTTTCAATGATCCATGCCCCAACCCCATGGGGTTTTAGCCCACTAACTGGGGGTACAAACTTCAAACATGAATATCTCTCAAACCGTGAAGAATTACATGGCATGCCATATATCAACAGAAACATCTCGACAAGTAGAAACCATAAAAAGAATTATATACCCAGAGTATATTAATTTGGTAGGTCGAAATTCCCATGCAATATTGGGTTAGCCCTTGGTGTTGCTTGGGTTGACATCAATGACAACCACTGATCAACAACCATGATTAATTTTAACGAACACAATGTCTTAAGAACCAATGAAAAAAGCATGAACATGGCTTCACAACTGGCTGAATTGAATAGTGAAATTGTTCATTTTTTTGTGGATAATAGATCAATGGAAGAATATGGATCACATAATGAGGCACCAGATAAACAAAACAATATAGTTCAATCAAGTGCCACGGATATTGAAGTGCCAAGAAATGACATGCAGGTGGGAGGGGGGGAGAAGTTACTTGGGCGGTTCATAAAGCTACCAGTAGAAAGAGTGTCAATGAAAAAGAAGTAAGGAAAACCCAGTAGTCTTCGTTTGGGGCGAAGTTCGTAGTTACTCACCTCAGAAGACTATATAAAACTCCTAGTTGAGTTTGAAAAGAAAGAAATGGAAATTCAGGAATTAAAACAGAAAAAAAAAGGATCAAGCCAAGGAGAAGAAGGAAGCAAGGGCTATTGCAGCACAACGTTGAGTAGATGAAATGCTTGAAAGAGAGAGAGAAAAGCAAGAGAAGGAGCGCCAAAAACAAGTGTCAAGACAGGAAAAGGAAGCAAGGAAGGCTAAACAAATGCTTGAAAGGGAATAAGGGATGACTGATATGCTTGACATAAATGCAAGCACAGTGGATGAGAATGAAACCAGGGACATGTCCAACACATTGGACAATATTGCAAATAATACAACATTATTCCAAGACCTCATAAACATTCAAGTGCCTCACTATCAAAATAGGGGTTTATCCACATGCCTTATTCCTACCACAGGAGGTGTGAATTCAATGTATGCTCATCACACACCTCCACGTAGCGCAAGTGCGAGGTATGGGTATTCAATTCCTCCATGGTTGGATGGGACAAATTGGTCTCAATTATATGGCAGCAATCAACCACAACCTAATCAACCCTTCTTAGGGAGGCCAACCTACTTAGCTCAATCAGGAAACTCAGGGTTTGGCACTGAAAATTCTCAAGGCCATAAAGAATAGGGGTGTTATATGTTTTTGGTTGTAACCACATTATGATGTGGATTTTGGATGGATTGTATATTTTTCTTGTCACATGAAGGTTGATTTATTCTATACTGTATGCGGCATTGTAAGGAAGGAACATCTATAGTCTATTAAAATGTTACATTCTGATAGAATGACATGACAATGTTGTTATGTGTTATTTTTTTTATACTATAAATTATGTATACTATATACACTCTTCGCATGTTTATGGGATTCCATGTTTGTTATCAATTGGATGAAAAGATGTACTCAACCTCACAACCATGCTGTTATTTTTTATTCCAAAAAGTAAGCTACTTAAAATCTACTCTAATATGAACACTGAAAGGAGCACTTGTAATGCTTTTATCCTAGCAAACATCTATCAGTTTTCCTATGAGTTCATTCATCATTGCTTTTTGCTTTTCTTGCTGCAGATACCAAAAAGAAAATAATCACCCAAATAAATCAGCTCTACATAAAAACATGGAAATCCACACTATTTGTTCAGCTCTACACTCTACAATCAGCTCTACACTCCACAATCTATCTCTACATAAATTAGCTCTACACTCTACAATCAAAATAAAAACTATTTGTTATATATAGCATAACATCACAATGACACAAAGTAAGCTATTAAAATTTTATAAATAAACTAATTGCTATTATATGTTATGCAAATATGATTTATTCAATTGCAAAATTGAGAGGTAGTATACACTACCCACTAAGTTTAAAGTGAAATGTCCACTAACAGCACTCCAACTACCAACCATATTTGAGGTTGTACACAACCAGAAAATCAATATAATTTAAAACAACTTTTGGCCTCAACTCTTTTTAGAAAATAAATTAGCCAAATAAATCAGCTCTACATAAAAACATGGAGATCCACACTATTTGTTCAGCTCTACACTCTACAATCAGATCTACACTCTACAGTCTAGCTCTACATAAATCAGCTCTACACTCTACATAAACCAGCTCTACATAAATCAGCTCTACACTCTACAATCAAAATAAAAACTATTTGTTATACATAGTATAACATCACAATGACACAAAGTAAGCTGTTAAATTTTATAAATAAATTAATTACTATTATATGTTATGCAAATATGATTTATTCAATTGCAAAATTGAGAGGTGGTATACACTACCCAATAAGTTTAAAGTGAAATGTCCACTAACAACACTCCAACTACCAACCATATTTGAGACTGTACACAACCAGTAAATCAATATAATTTAAAACAACTTCTGGCCTTAATTCTTTCTATTTGTATTTTTTATAATCCAACTCAACTAAGGCATTGTGCAACCTTAGTGAATGTATCACATAATGCAAAATTGCAAACATAGACAATGAATTCATTTTTTTGTTTGAAACTGGGTGTGCACACCCGTCACGAAGAGTTGAACTGATATGCTTTTAAGGTACCCACAATGTATGATCTGTGAATGTGTATTGGCATGTTTGTGAAGGAAGAAAAAAATATAATCCAGTCTTCTTGCCTTCCAAACCTATTTTGGTTCACTATTTCAAGGCAACCCCATCTATCTAGGGAATTGTCATTTTGTTAACTTTCCACACACATTTAAAGATATCATTGATGGACCAAGCTCATTGCAAGGGAGGGTTTGCAGAGCAAAAGAACTGCAACTCTTACTAACTGTCAATGAAAAACCAAAAGAATAGAGCATGCACAAACTCATTGTAAATCCAGGAGATTAAACCTTGCTTTGACTTGAAAAAACATGTTTTATTGTTGTTATAAATTTCTGATTTTCCTCTGCAAACTGAAATAAAACAAAACATGAATGCTAATTTTCCCAAGTTGGGTTTCCAGGGTTAAAATCTAAGTAAACATTATTTTCTTGATTTCTATTTCCACTATGTAAAATTTGTTAGAAGCTCAGCAACATTCCTGTGCATACATTTCAGATTTGATTTTGTTGTTAAAATTGAACTCTATGTATAAAATTGATTAGCACTCTAAATCGATTTGTTGGGCTTAGAAAGACTAACAGACTGCTACTAAAGGTTTCTTTGGACAAAAATATTAGGTCTATTTTTTTTTTTCTAAGTTGGACTAATCTATTAATACGAAACATAGTTTATAAAGCGAGACTTACCTTCGGAGCTGCAAAGCTATCCATTTCCGGAGGGAGTCTTAAGCAAAAAATCAAAAAAGAGACTGCCCCTAACGGGGAAACTGGCCCATAGGATGTTGCCCATGGATGGGAAACCAACAATCATAGGGTTATGCAAAAAACCAGCGTTTACGAAAACATCTTGTGCAACCACAGCGATTACAACCATATTGTCCAAAAAATACAGCCAAGCAGTAGAAAATACCAAAAAAAATACAAGGAGACCTGTCAAAGCCATGGAAGCCCATCAAGCTAGCTGTCGAGGTGTGAAGGAGGAATCTCTTCCACAATGGGACATATGTACTCTTCATCTGAATCTCCTTCTTCGCCCTTGGACTGCTAAGCAGTGTTCTCAGGAGAGGAAGTTGAGCGGCTTTTCTTCAGCTGCCTGTTCGAATGCGCAGAACTCCCGCTGCCATTGCCCGCGCTGCTAGAGGACTGCGAACTAGATTTGGCGGGTAGGGCAACGGATTTTCTAGAATCCTGAGGAGGTGCCATGGAGATGGTGGATTTCCTCAAATTCTTTCTGGAGCCTGAAGCAGTGTCGCCACACTGCACCTCCTAAAACACAACAGAGATAGTGGCAGTAATTCTTGGATTGTCCAAGACGCTGTCGAAGTGAAATTGAGCTGCATTGTCGGCCGGAGGCATGGTGCTGCAAGCTTCATGGATGGAAAGGGGCAGGTGAGAGCTTGCGCCTCTGCCGCCACCACGCCTACACCTCATACGGTGCCTTCGTGGCATGCTGGGGATGGAGGCAGAATGAGGTGACTGAGAGGGAAAACCGGAGGGCGAGTGTGAAGGCAAACACTGTGAATTCTCACAATGGCCAGACCGGAAGGAAGGCGAGTGCAGAGGAGAGGCGATAGGCGAGCAAGGCGTGAGGGCTGCCTCGGCGAGGGGGTGATTGCAGTAGAGAGGCGAGGGACGAACAACTCGCTGAGCAGACGGAGGAGTAACAGCTCTAGTCGACTGTTTGTCAAGTCAAAAATAGAGATGGAGCGAAGAGATGGAGTTCCAAAGCCGAGTCGAGGTGAATGACAAAGCCAAAGAATGATGGGCATAAGTAGCAGTAATGGAGATGGGATGCGGCTCCATTGATGTGTGGGCCGAGCAAGTTGCCGAGTAATGGCGGAGAGTAGGAGCTTTGAATGCCAATCGTGGTTCACCGAGGGGCTTTAATGCCTTGGTACTATCCTCCAGGGTGGGCAAGTGGCCTGGCCAGGTGTAACGCCTTGAGCCAGCCACCACAAAATTCTTATGGCTCACCTACATCCGGGAAAAAATGTTAGGTCTATTAAGATACAAGGAAACTATAATTTTATGATCAAAATGGACGAATAGTATTGGTCAATTGTTGAAAATCCTTCTAAAAAAATTATGTGACTAAGTAAAATCTGTAACAAGCAATTTCAAATCAATTACTTCCTTTCATGTGTTTAGAAAACAGAATGAGGCCAATAGACTCTCTAAAGGAAGACATCAAGTGGTTGAAAAAAGGGTGATATATGAAGATACCAGAGATGGGATCTCTGCTCTCTGAAGATTCCTTCTCCTGAAGAAGTTCGAATGTTTTTATCTTCCTGTAGAATCGTTAAGTTTCCTGGCTCAAAGTTTCTTTGGGGGGGTGGGGGGGAATCAATGGATCTTATAATATAGTTAGTTTTCAACAAGCTTACAAGAAGAATCCCATGAGGCAGTTAAAGCACTATTTATGAAGCTTTCTTTCCTTACTTAGGCAATAAAGGTAATAAGGCAAACCTTAGCCCCAACCTCTAAAGAATGAAAACCAGCAAGTTGGCATATCCTCTAACTGAGCCACATATTTTACTTTGTTATTATTGGATGGTCTCTTTCTGAATACAAATTAATAAAGAGATTATGTATGCAAAATCGCACTTAACAAATAAGAGGAAGGAAAAAAGTGATGCCTTTCCAACATTACGACCATTGCATTTTAACTAAAAACTGCTCAAATTTTAGTCATAGTCACCACAAGCCTTTCACAAGAGCACTAATAGCCTAAGTTTTGGGTAGCATCAGGGGTATTTCACATGTGGGGCAAGTGGGCTAAGTGATGGCGCTTTGCACCCATAGAAGTAAAGAATGGCAAGAGAGGGCATGATTTTTTGTTGTTGTCCCTTCAAACACACCAGCAGCATGAAGAATGGGCTCACGGCCTCCACTAGAGAAAGAAAAATATTTACCTTAAGTACCTAATGCGTCCTTCAGCTGAGAAAATCATCGAGCAATCCATAATGACCACAAATAATCACTCCAAGATGAATTTTGTGCTTCTTGAGTAGGAGATACCCAAATGAGACTGTAAAATTAACTGTTAAACCATGGGTACCTCTTCATTTCTTGCAAATCTCGTTCTTCATTGAAGCACAATTCCTCTTGAAGTAAGCCACGGTGGCATAAACTTCAAATTTCTAGGGAAACAACAGGAGATGAACGCCAACAGAGCCGCAAAGGATAGGAGGAATTTTAAAAACCAAACCCTAAACCCTAAACTACATACAAAATACTGCGCCAACTCAGGGTTTCCACCGGCAAGGAATACTAAAGCCACGCTGAACATATAGCCCTAAAACAAAACAAGAACATGGGTATAGCCCTAAAACCAGTGCCAAATCAAACAAGAAAAAACAGTGCCAAAACTAGTGCCATTCAAAGAATAAAAAACAGTCCGAAGAAGAGCTAAAAGAGCTAAATTCCACCGAAGAAGATTAAAAGTGTTAAACAAACACATGTTTTCAAGTGTTAAAAAACACAACAATGGGCTCCTAGGAAAATAATTCCTACCGGGAGGTGAAGACGCCAACTACAGAGCCAAACGACGATGCAGGAGTCAACTGGATAGCCAGACCTCGCCACAGTTCGACAATACCTACAACACAATAGAAATGAGCATAAATTAACAAAAACAAAGGAAAATTCTGTCGAAAATGCAAAAAAAAACAAATTTACCTACAAAATGATAAATTACCTGCAAAACCATGGAGCTTCTGCAAACGAGCACAGGGGACGAAGCCGTCAACAACTCCGCGCAACATTGAGCAGTCAAGGAGGGAAGTTTGACAGTGGAGGAGCAAAGTATCATGGTCGCAAGAGCCGAACAAGTCCACAACGGGCTGCAGGAGCAGCATCAACGAAACCATCCCACTGCAGCGAAGCATCTCAACAGCGACAGCAAAGGTGGACATGTGGTTAACAGCAAAGCCGGAGGTGCAGCAGCATTGGCGACACAGCGCGCAGCACTGACGGAGCTCTCCAAGCAACATTCTGCCCCGAACAAAAATGCACAGGGTAAACTAGCCATGGTGAATAACCTGCAGTTTGAAACACTAAACATATAGTGAACTACTGCATTTAATGCCCTCACCAACCACAACAGGTGGCAGAAGGAAGGTTGCACGTGTTGTACCGTTTTCCGGGTGCTGACCACGTGGTTTGCCTGAGTGGAATGAAGGGCGCCCAAGTAATGGTGTCCCTCCCCTACACCATAGCAAAAAGATCTATACCTACTGGGCCGCCTTTCGGGCATATCAACTTGTTGCTTCTTGTGCCATTTAATGCCCACCCTGAACATTCAGGGCATCCAAGAAAACAACCTATACCCTAAATTACTATGATTTTGTATACCCATTATACTAAAAATGCAAACTGCCCCTAATTTGAGAGATCGTATACACATTATACTAAAAATGCAAATTACCCTTAATTTGAGAAGGTTTTCAAAAAATACTAGAAATGCAAATTACCCTTAATTTTGGCAGGCCAGTTGACTGTGGGCAATGAATTAATATATGACAATGCAAAAGAGGATTACACAGCTATAAAAGCCCATTTATATGAGAAACAATAACAGATGGCTAATGGTCACCGAAAGATTTCTCTTCCCTCTCTGTACGTCTGTGGGAGATGGCAATGATGTTGCAGGAGTCCAGCTGCTTTCACCGCTATCAATGATGTTGAAGGAGTCCAGCTGCTTTCACCGCTAGAAGCCACCCTCCTAGGAACGTGTTAAATCGCATCAAAATCACATCTCTTACTATTTAACATCGAAATCTCAATCAGTCTGTACAAATAAACGAATCAATTGAAAACCCAATGAAACACCAGAGGAAAAGACTGCATGACGATGGAACCAAACAAATATTTACTGACGTGGCCATCTGAATGAACAAATACATATTTGAATGTGACTCTCCTCCACCTCTCTTACCACCGGGACCCATCACATGAACAACACAATAAACGAACACACAAACATTCACGCAAAACAAATAACTAAGAGGAGCGCTCCTCAGTTCATCATTACCACACATGGGAGGGCCTGGCAGGATAGGGAGAGGGAGAGAACAGAAACACATGAAAATGGAATGATGAACGCTTTATAACCATGATCGAGCAATGTGAGTTCAAGCAACCATTGGGTTAGAATTTCATAAAACGCGCCTTGGATTCCACGGAATTTTCAATTCAAGAGCATTACCCTAATGGTTGATTCTACAAAGCTTTTTGTTAGATTGTTGCCAAAAACTACAATGCTTTTTCAAAGCATTTTGTTAGATTTTTGTGTTCTCCATATCAAAACCTAACGGTTGAATCTGCAATGCTTTTCTAAGATTTTAAGTTCTCCAATTTGCAATGCTTTTGTGAAATCTTTAGGTTCTCCGCATCGAATTTCACTCTCTTCAAAAGTGCTGATAAAATTAATGGAATCAATTGTGCAGGCACAACTCGATTCTCAACAGCGACAGAGGCACAACTTGAGTCTCAATGACAAGAGACGACGATGGAAGTGAGTTGAGACATCATGGAAAGTGGTGGAAGTGAGACGAGACATCATGGAAAAGATTCTGTTTCGAATTCTTCCATATAACTCACTCCCTTGCACTTACTTTATAAAGCAATATATAACTTTCTTTCGAATATATATATATATATATATATATATATATATATATATATCACTCTGTGTACGATAATCATTTTTATTTTTATTAATTTTTAAAATAGATTAAAAGTTTTGATTTTGATTTTTAAAATAATAAATAACAATAATTTTATTAAATTAAAATTAAAATTAACATTTTAGTTTTAATAATCACATTAAATTATATATATAATATTATTTTTTAATTATTTTTAATTTGTAAAATATTATAAAATTAACAAATTAAAAAATATGTTGAGACGTTTTGTGTTGTCTGTCAACACCCTAGTTCCATCGCCATCTGCACTTTCTAACTTGGATATTATTCAGTAAAGTAGTGGTATTATTCAAACTATTAAAAAAGGTAAAGTATTACATTGTAAACCAATATTTATAGACGAGTCTAGTTAAGAGCTTCAACCATTAAAAAAGGTAAAGTATTACATTGTAAAACAATATTTATAGGCCAGTCTAGTTAAGAGCTTCAATCATAGCATTTTCTTTTTTAAAATCAATGCCATTTAGGGATAGGATATGTTCAATTAAATGATGGTTCTTATTTTGTACTAGAATCAGTATGGTTAAATATCAATTAAATTTTATTATTCATCTAATAAATTTGTTAAAATTATATCTTTTTATGTAAGACATTAGTACACTTAAATGTCAAGTAAGTTTTATTATCATTCAATAAATTTGTTAAAATTATATCTTTTTATCTAAGACATCTCAAGTTAGATAGCACTATTTATCAATCAATTATTAAAAAAAATATTGTCATTTGATTTGCAATACAATATTTAAATTTCTACATCAAACCATCAAACCATAATAGACAAAATATCCACAAACATATAATAGCTCTAAATTTCTTTAAATGTGTAATCAACATTGCATCTTTGGAAAGCATAATTAAAGTGGTATATTCTCACTATCATTTACAAGTATGAGTGGAACTTTCTGAATTGTGTTCATATTTATAATCTCAAATTATTTTTTCAAAAACCAAATTATGAAATAATATTATTGCTTTGTAATATAATTTTACAAGAACCAAATCAACAAGTCCAAATGGCTTCAAAAATCAAAGTTAAACATATAAATAAAAGCTTTTATAAAAACAAATAAAATATACAAATAGTTTAAATAATATATATTAACTTAAAATCTAATAACAATATTCAAAATTACACACCTCAAATGTACCCAACACAAAATTACTCACCTATTAATAGTATATAAGAAGCATGTTGAATTATCATTTATCATTGAAATTGCAGCACTTTGATAAATTGCAATATATTATTTTTATTATTCATTATTGAAATTATAGCACTCTCATAAATTACAATATATTCTTTAAGTTTTCTCAATATTTTTTTTTTTTGGAAAAAAAGCTGGAATTCAAATTAATTAATTAATTAATTATCTATATATATATATATATAATTTAAGAGGTTTACTAGGTTTTTGTTAGAGGGTGATCAAGTGTTGTGTTAAGACATTTCTTAATGTGGAATCATTAGTTCAATTCCCTGCCCAAATCACTTGATATATTAGACATATTAAAAATGTATTGGTGCCAAACTTACAAAAAAACATATATATAATTTCAAAGAACATGAAAATGACATTTACACGAAAGCCATGGTAATTCATAAATATAAAAACATGACCATAAATATTGATTAATGTTATAAAACAATATATTTTTTACAATCTTAAAAATAAAAATAAAAATGTATTCTATAGGATCTAAAAAAAAAAGAATTGCAATACAATATTACAATACAAATTAAATCCTAATTAATAATTAAGTCATAGCACTATTTCTATAACCAAAATTTCCACATGAAATTATTAGTAAAAATTATGACTTACCATGTTTAATGTACAGGTTCAAAACAACAAAACACTATGAACATTTAAAGAAACTTCCAATAATGACATATAGTTAATATAATATCTTCTCAAGATTCTAGAAAAAGTTAATTAAGAGCACCAAAGGAGAAAGTTAGAAGTTTAACACAAGGACATAGAGAAAAATGCTAAAAAGAATCATAACAAATGGATAACAAGATTAAAAAGTGGATGACATGAAAGATATATCATAAATGATAATTTATTCTCTAAATGTTTTAAATAAAATTTTAAAGAAATTATTGTTCATCAATATTTTTTTAATTGTCAATAATATATTAATTATAATAAATAAGTAAATATTTTTTTATAAAACATTGATATATTTTTTAAATATTAAATTTAATATAAATTAAATTTGTTCTTTAATTTTTAAAATAATATTATATTTAAACGCTTAATAATTATAATTAGTTTTTGCTAAAATAAATTATAACAATCATAACAATTTACTAGCTCATTAGATTAGTATTGATAAATATTTATTTTTTTAATATTATTTGATTTTAACATTAACTAATACAAATTATAATATTTCATTTTGAAAAATAAAAATTTGTTTTTCAATATCATTAAAAATAAAAATTTAAACATTTAATCATCATAACTTAAAAAATAAAAATTTGTTTTTCAATATCATTAAAAATAAAAATTTTAACATTCAATCATCATAACTTAAAGATATTGCAACGTTGCAATCTTTATTTTTTACATAATACAATGCGATATAAATAATTACATTAATTATTATTATTATTATTATTTTTTATTTTTTATTTTTTTTTAATTACAATATTCATATTATAATTTTTAATATTTGTGTGGTGTATTTAAAAAAAACAAAAAAACAAAAAAAAACAAAAAACCACTATTAACTAGTAATAATTGAAAAACCTACCTTATTCAGTTAAAAAACCCATCGGTTTCTCTTGTTTTGCAGCGTGCTTGGACCTTTCTGTCCATGAGTGTAATGTAACAAATTTGGTTTATGGAAAGCAAACAAAGTTTTCATCTTAATTTCAATCATAGATCAGGGTTCCACTTTGCCAATGTGATCCGTTCAAATTGTTCCATTAAGCATGTCCATATGAATCCATCCTAACGTGGTTATAGCTCAGGTTTGTCTGAATGACAATGATGGCTTGGACTTGAGAAAGGTGAAAAATAGCATTATTAACTCCTCATTTTGTGTGCAGTTTTATACGCGTCATTAAAGGCTGCACTCTAGTGTTATGATCATGAAAAATTTGAACACAAAAATCATATATGCATCACTTCTAATTTGGGTGATAGGGACTAAGTGACCTTGTACTACTCATTTAACTTTATATTATATCAAAGTATTTCCATAACATTAAGATTATCAAAGTATTTCCGTAACATCAACATTAAACTAGTTGAG
The DNA here is from genome assembly GCA_034641835.2 of Pinus albicaulis. NCBI lineage: Eukaryota > Viridiplantae > Streptophyta > Pinopsida > Pinales > Pinaceae > Pinus > Pinus albicaulis. The sequence goes on from CM076577.1 coordinate 963,381,395, forward strand.
TTACTTATATATCAAGATTTGAAGAATTATTTAATGAGATATTTATATTATTTGATCAAAGTATTTCCATAACATTAACATTAAGACTAGCTGAGTTACTTACATATCAAGATTTGAAGAGTTATTTAATGAGATATTTATATTATTTGATCTCTATAGTACTTAGATTTACATTAAATCTAGATTTATCATGTACTTAGTATTTACATTAAATCTAGATTTATCATGTACTTATACTAAATCAAATTGTTAATGTGTAAATTTTGTATTATTAAATTTTATGTGATGTATTAATTTTTTTATATTAAATCATAAAAAAATATGTTTTAAAGAATTTGATCCATTTATGTTTTTTTTTAATGTTTTTATGCATATATGTAAGTAATTGATTTATTATTTTATTTTATTTTTGTTATTAAAAAATGTTATATGACAATATTTCCCTTTGTACTACACTGTGGAAAGCCTTAAGATGTAATCAAATATGAACCAACATAGATCCATTTACTTATTTACTAAGGATTGAGAGAGATCAAATTTATTTTTTTTGTAAAAAAAGTTCCGCCTCAAGAGATTTGATCTCTCTTTTCACTTTATGCATACATGTAAGTAATTAATTTATTATTTTATTATTTTATTTTATTTTTGTTATTACAAAATGTTATGTGACAACATTTCCCCTTGCACTACACTGTGGAAAACCTCAAGATGCAATCAACTATGAACCAACATAGATCCATCCACTCATTTACCAAGGGTTGAGAGAGATCAAATTTATTTTTGTTGTAAAAAAAGTTCCACCTCAAGAGATTTGATCTCTCTTTGCACTTGCTAGATCTAGAGTTAAGATAGACTAGGCTAGTAGAATATATATATATATATATATATATATAAGCCCAAAGGGTTACCTCAAGTGGTTTAGAGCCAAATGAAGTTATTTGATATTGTTGTTAGTTCTTGATGATCAGGGGGTGGGCGAGGCCTTAATAAGGGCTGATGGTTTACCAACTTACCATCTTTGTGGTGTAAAGGTCACTAGTTTGAAACTCAATGGGTAAAAATCTAGTCATGCTAAGGGTTGCTATGGCCCAGGCCAAGTGTGATTTTGACGGGTGACTACTCAAGCCACAAGATGCATGTGCTAGTCATCTCAGTATTCACATAACCTAGCAAAAAAAAGAAAAAAAGTATATATATATATATAATTTATTCTAACATAACAATATTATTGGCAAAACCACAGGTTGTCAAACCTGAAGTCCAAAAACTCCTAACAGTAAATATGATTATTTTACCTCAATTTGATTTTAATTATTATTATTATTATTTTTATTGTTTTAATGTAATCTAATAAGTCAAAATGTTCATCTCTTCCCTACTAAGATCAAGTCTTAGTTAATCTTAGCCATCGATTAAGTTTTAATCATGGTCGTTGAAGACTCAACGAGAGCTTATAAGAAGAACTCGATGGGAACTTGGAGAACACCCTTGCAGAAATCGAATTCACTAGTAGATCGATTTCCTGAGTAACAACGTTTTGTTGCTGAAGAGAGAGCTGGTGAGCTCGTTGCAGTGAGAGAGGGGCGGGGATAGTAAGACCGAAGGAAGATTTTCCAAATTTGGTGAGTGCAAAGTAGAGAGACATCAAGTGCCATAGAGAGGCAACACAAAGCCTACACAGAGGCAGCGGAAAGCCTCAGGAGGAGATTTCGTTTTTGCTAGGAGACAGAGTTGATTCAGTGGCAGAGGTCGAAGTGAGAGCCCAGAGGTAAGGAGGGTCGAGTTTCCAAACAAAAATTGATAAAATAGCGAAGGTAACGCAGTTCATAGCTATGTGACGCAGTACTATGTAGGATGAAGTAGAGGTAGTGCAGAGCAGCTCATCCTGAGCCCAAATTAGTGTCGGATCGCCAATGGCAGAGTGAGAATTTCCTCACTAACTTTTAGTCAGATTTTTTCTCTGTATGGTTCACCAGTTTGGGAAACCATAGACTTATACTCAAAATTTACTATTGCATAATATACAAATCCTCAGCTATTGCACCAGTTTTCCCAAGTTGGGTTTTTTCCAAGGGCTTGGTCTAAAAATAACGGAGTTATTTTCACGTGTGTTTCTATCTTTCCTGCATTGTATATATTCCACTATATTTATTTTGTGAAGGATGAAGCGTATTGATTTCGATATTTACCGTAGCAAAAAGTAAATAATTTGTTTAATAAATTAACAAATAGGATAAATCTAATCAATTTTTGTATTAGAATTCCATGTTGTGGAATTTTCACACGGTATCAGAGCGCAAATAGAAGTGGAGGAGCTCAATTGTAGAAGGAAAGAGGTAGCTTCAAGGCACTGTGTGAGCAGTTGCTCAAAACCTCGGGAGGCTACGCAATTCATTAGCCAACAGGGTAGATTTTTGAGGAAAAATTGTTTCTATGAGTGAGTTGACAGAGAAAAAAGTTTCCAAATCAAAGATTGTCAGAGGTAGAGGGAGCAACAACATTTTTATTGCAGAGAATATCTTCAGTTAGGATGCAGTTATTTTGTAGCAGTTGCTCACAGAATAGCGTCAGAAGGGAAGCAGAGCACACACTGAGGGAATGATTTCCTTAGAGAATTTCTAGCCAAGAACTTCAAATTCTCCACGCAGAGCAGTAATAGTCGTGAGCAGATTTCCCCACTCCAGCAGGGAGTGCGTAGAGCCAGTCAGCAGTTGCAAAAAAGAGAAGAGGTAGAGTTCGACATTTCAAGTGAGATGGCATCAACAAGGTTGATAGATCAGGACTGATTGGATGGTTCAGCGAACTATGTGATCTCAAAGGCTAGGATTTGCTGCCTTCTAGAATAATATGATCTCAAAACCTATATCAGTTCAGTGGTACCTGTACCCACGGACCTAGATTAGCATAATGGGTACAAAAAGGAGATGGTGAAAGCAACGGTTGATTCTTGATGGAGTTCGAGATCACATAGTGTCTCACATAGTTGGAAAGGACACTCATAAGTAGATGTGGGATGCCCTTACTATGCTATACCAGGGATCTTCCGATCAACAAGAAATGTATTTGGAGGAGAAGATGATGTGTACCAGAATGCAAAAAGGGGAGTGTATAGACCCCTTAATAAACTTTGGGAAGTTCGAGATCTACTATCTGTAGTCGGGTCAATGCCCCAACCTACAAAGTTTGTATGATTTTCTCTTAATAACGTTTCAAAGGAGTGGCAAGTATTCGTCCAGAGTATCCTTGGCAGAGAAAACTTGCCAGATTGGGACAACGTGTGGGAATATCTACATCAGGAGGAGATGAGGTGAGACTTGGTCAAGAGCACCATTAGTGGAAACAACATCAGTGGGACGAAGGAAGTAAAGGAGGTGGAGAACGCATCCCTTGCATCAAAGGGGCAGCAGGAGCAGCGCAAAAGGAATAATGACATATCCAAGGTCAAATGCTTCAGATGTGGTGAACTTAGTCAATAAAACACCCAATGTCTTGTCAGGAAGAGGGACAAAGAGGAGAAGCAGGATTAGCAAGCTGCATCCGCGGAGATTGATAGGCTGTCCTCCAGACTGGGAAGAGTTTGCCATGAAAACTATTATACCTTCAGGGGTGAGGTGGGGTGATTTGGTTTTGTAGCCCCAGAGAACTAAAATTGGGCATGCTCCCAGGGGATTCCACCCCTGGGATCAATACCTTGCTACGGGAGCCCATTAGCAGCAGTAGAAGGATGGACCCATGGCAGTCGGTGCAGTCGGGTGCTAGAGTGACAAATGCAATAGCTAGTAGCGTCAGAGACTAAGTAGCGCAGAGCAGAGTTGGTAGCAGTGCAGAGTTGGCAGCAACACAGAGGCTTTAGTGACAACGCAGGGACTAGCAGCCGTCAGGACTCGGCTAACAAATACATCAAACTAGACACAGTTGGTTTAGTATGATGGACATCACTCAATTGCAGCAACAACAAATGAGAGACAGTTGCAGATGTTGTGGTGGCAACAACAACAGAGTTGCAATGCAGATGCAGTAGTTGGCAACAGTATGTAGGGTCAGCAACAACACAGATGCAATGCAGAATCAGAGTTGCATAGTAGTTCATTGGCAGCAGTAGTGAGACATCAACAACGCAATACAAGATGGTGTAGAATCAGAGAATTGCTATTAGGAGGGCAACAATACTAGAGCACATTCCTCGCTAATAGGGAGTGTTGATTGTTGTAGCATCAGATGTGATCTAGGCTTGAGATTTTACAGAGAGGCTAAAACACATGTATTCTCCAATACCCAGAAATCATTTGGAGAAATTCCACCTAGATATGGCTTAATGAAAATAATTAATTATTTTTTAATATTTCTAGAGTCTAAACTTAGGAGGTATGATTAATTAAAATATATTAATTAAGTCAGGTGAAAATATTCTAGAAAAAGGTGTGGATCAAGTCTTAGTTAATCTTAGCCATATATTAAGTTTTAATCATGTTCGTTGAAGACTCAACGAGAGATTATAAGAAGAACTCAATGGGCACTTGGAGAACACACCTGCAGAGATAAAATTCACTGGAAGGTCGATTTCCTAAGTAGCAGCGTTTGTTGTCGGAGAGAGAGCTAGTGAGCTTGTTGCAATGAGAGAGGGGTAGGGATAGTAAGATTGGAGGAAGCTTTTCAAGATCCAGTGAGTGAAAAGCAGAGAGGCAACAAGTGTCACAACGAGGCAGCGTAGAGCCTACACAAAGGCAACATAGAGCTTCAGGAGGAGATTTCATTTTTGTTGGGAGACAGAGTTGATTCAGTGCCAAAGGCCGATGTGAGAGCCCGGAGGCTGGGAGGGTTAAGTTTCCATACATTAGTTGATCGAATCACGAAGGTGATGTAGTTCCTAGATGTGTGACCCAATATTGCATAGGATAATGTAGTGATTGTGCATAGCACCTCATCCTAAGCCCAGATGAGTCTCAGATCACCAGTGGTAGAGTGAGAATTTTTTCACCAACTTTTTGTCAGATTTTTTCTCTATATGGTTTGTTAGTTTGGTCAACCATAGACTTGTACTCAGAATTTACTATATTGCATAATATACAGACCCTCACTTGCTGCACTGGTTTTCCCAAGTTGGGTTTTTTCGAAGACTTAGTCCAAAAATAACTGAGTTATTTATGTGTGTTTTTGTATTTCTTGCATTGTATTTATTTTTTGAATGTTTCAGCGTATTGATTTCGATATTTACCATAGCAAATAATAAATAATTTGTCCAATAAATTATAAAATAGAATAAATCCAATTAGTTGCTGCAGTAGGATTCCAAGTTGTGGAATTTTCACATTTCATACTCAAGCTTGAGTCAAAAGCATGTTCTTCGTGCTTTTAGGTTTTCTGGGTCTTTCTAGGATAAAGAATAAGTTTTTTCATGTGTTATAATCCCATTTAGACTCATTGTAATAAATAAAAATATTTATTTTTTCAAGAAAAATCTACTTATAAACCCAAGACCAAGTCGGCCCAAGTAGTAGATCAACTCGGCCTTATGGAAGGAATTCGACCCTAAAAAAAGGTTATAAAAGGAGAAGAGCTCGAGCCATTTAGCACTCTCATCAAACACAAGTTCGATCTGCAATAGCGAAGGTGAATAATAGTAGTTGGGAGGACAAAGAAGAGGAGAAAAAATTGAAGTTTGAAGATAATCTTTTCTTGTCTCACTTCTAGGGTTTGTGAAGTTAACAGTAAAGCTGCCAGTTGCAAGAGGCCGAAGTTGTGGAGCCGAAATTATGTGAAGCAGGTGTAGGGGTCGAAGTTGCGGTATCAAAGTTCTGGAAGCTGCCTTGAAGGATATCTTGTTGGGGCCTGACTTGGGGCTTGGAGGGTTTGTTGGCTTTGGTATTTGGGTCTTGGAAGTCTATTTGTAAGCAAATTTTATACAAGAAGAGAAGCATTTTTCTAGGTTTTCTCCTTGGAGGGGTTTTGCCTTGGCTTGGAGCCTATATCCTATGTACTTTGTCTTTGTGATTGGTAATTGCTTGATGAACAGAACTAAATAAGTAATTAAAGGCCAACTAACATAACAAGTAATTATCAAGATAAGGAAAATAAGTTATAATCTACACGTCTCCAGATTTTCCAACATGGAATCAGAGCTAAGGTTCAAGAAGGAGACTGAATATCACATTATAGGTGGAACTATGATAAGGGTTATGGAGAAGGATTTAAAATTTCTCGGAAAACTAGCTACATCCATCAAGGATTACATATTGAAAATCATCTCCAAGCTAGAAAAAGGAGTAACAGAAGTAAGTTTGTTCTCTTCTCTATTTGGGAATTTCAAGGATGAGAATGTATGGGTTATTGACAATGGTGCCTCTAGACATATGATGGGAGAATGTTGTCAACTTCAAACCTTGTCAAAATGAAGCTCCTCTCATTCAATTGAACTTGTAGACAAGAAGAGTTATCCAGTGAAAGGCATTGGATCTACTTCGTTGGAGCTTGAGTGTGGTGGAAGCATTCACCTCAACAATATTCTATATGTTCCATGTTTGAAGAAAAACTTACTTTCTATTTCTTGCCTAGAGGATAAGGGTGATAGAGTTTCTTTTGTTGATGGCAAGGTTTTGTTATGGGGTAAGGGATCTAGTATTGATGAATCTAGGGTAATTGGGATCTGTGAGGGGACATTATATAGGCTCTTTACACATCAATCTTAAGCCGTGGTCCACTTGGAGGTGAGTACTTCCGAACTATGGCATAGAAGGTATGGACACCTTCATTATAAGATTTTTCCATCTCTAAATCAAATGGTTAATGGCATCCTCAAACTAAAGGAAGAACATGAACGAACCTATAAGAGATGTGCTCTACGCAATAACGTGAAGAAGCCATTTGCAAGAAGTGATACCAGATCTAAGGAAGTTTTAGATCTCACACTCAGATGTATGTGGACCTATGGCAATGAAGTCTCTTGGTGGACAACAGTATTATGTAACCTTCATTGATGATTTCTCAAGGAAACTTGGTTATACCTCCTCAAGAATAAGGACGAGGTATTTTAAAAGTTTCAAGAGATCAAGAACGAAGTGGAAAAACTAACCAAGAGAAAGATCAAAACAATGAGGTCAAACAATGGTGGAGAATACACCTCCAAAGAACTAATATATTTATGCAAGGAAGCAAGGACTAAGAGGGAGCTTATTTTTCCTTATAATCTTGAACCAAATGGCATGGTTGAAAGGAAGAATAGAACAATTTAAGAATGTGTCAGGGTCATGCTACATGTTTAAGATATAACTCAATTTCTAAGGGAGAGGCATGTATGACAATTGTTTACTTGATGAACTGAAGTCCTCATAGGATTCTCAACAACATGACTCTAGAAGAAGCATTTATAGGAAAGGAGCACAATGTGGATCATCTTCGAATATTTGGGTGTCCTATGTATATTCATATACCCAAGGACAAGAGAAAGAATTAGGATCCTACCAGTCTAAAGGGCATCTTTCTCGGGTATAGTGCTTCATCAAAGGCTTACAAAACCCATATTAAGGAGGATCATCAAATAAAAGTAAGTAGGGATGTCATATTTGATGATAACATAACTTACAAGAAATCAAAATATGTTCCAGTTGACTTTGATGAATAAGAGATACCTATCTTTGAGGATATCTCAAGGGACAATGATGATTAGACATTTACTCAAGAAAATGTTGAAGGACCTAGTAAGCCTATACAACAATTAATTATTCTAGAAAATTGAAAGATACCTACTTGGTTGAAAACTACTCTACAAGAAGAAGAAGTACATAAAACATCAGGTACCTCGAGAAAAGTAAAAGACTGAAAAGGTATTCCGGGCTATTAAAGCAAAACCTTCCTCCTATGAAGTTGCAATTAATTATCAAGAGTGGAGGAATGCAATGTAGGAATAATAACAATCAATCATGAAGAACGATGTCTAGGAAATTGTCCCTAGGCCAAGTAACAAATCTATAGTCACATCAAAATGGATTTACAAGATAAAGCACATCATGGATGGGAGCATTGATAAATACAAAGCAAGGTTTGTAGCAAGAGGCTTCTCACAGAAAGAATGGATTGATTACGAGGAAACCTTTTCTCCTCTAGCTATATATATAACAGTAAGATCGTTGATTTATTTGGCTACTACCATGGGATGGAACATTCATCAAATGGATGTTAAGACAAAAATTATGAATGGGACCATTGATGAAGAGGTTTACATTGAGAAGCCTAAAAGATTTGAAATAAATCAGAGGGAGAGTCATGTCCTTGGACTGAAGAGAGCTCTATATGGGTTAAAGTAAGCATCAAGAACTTGGTATGCAAGAATGAATGCATACCTATTGAGACTTGGTTTTACCAAGAGTTTTGTAGATCCTAACCTATACATCAGGATGGTCCAGGGTGAACCAGTTATCATACTCTTGTAAGTGGATAACCCACTTGTTACAGGAGTAGAGCATCAAATTCAAGAATGAAAGAAGCAGTTAGAAACTGAGTTTGGTATGAAGTATTTTGGGATTATGCATTATTACTTAGGACTAGAAGTTTTGTAGAAGCCATGTGAGATATATCTTGGTCAAGGTAAATATGTGATCAAGATTCTTCAAAAGTTTGGCATGATGGATAACAAGCCTACGATGACTCCTATGACTACCAATGTAAATAAGTTGAGGAGTTCAGAATCTAGTCTGGTGGATCCTACTTGCTATGAGAAATTGATTGGGTCCCTTATGTATCTGTAAATACAAGACCAAACATTTTTTTTGCAGTAAATTTTCTTAGTTAGTTTCAAATGGATCTAAAACATAATCATTGGATTACATCCAAGCATACCCTAAGATATTTTTTGTGGAACTATATATCACTGCCTTTGATATACTGGTAATGAAATCCAACTCATGGGATATAGATTTAGATTGGGGTGGTAGTGAGACAAATGGAAGAAGCACAACAGGTGGATGCTTCAACCTTGGATCCTCCATGCTCTCATGGACGAGCAGAAATTAGGATACATTTTATTTAAGTAGTGCTGAAGCTAAGTAAGTTGTTGCAAGTGAAGTCTGTCGGGAAGTTGTTTGGTTCAGGAATTTATTATCAGATTTGTTTGAAGGACCACTCAGCTATACTCATATACACTGTGATACAGAAAGTTGTATTAGATTAACAAAAGACCAGGTGTTTCATGAATCATTCTAGGACGAAGCATATCAACAAGAAGTACCACTACATCAAAAGTCTGGTACGGTATGGGGTCGTTGAGTTGCACTATATACCTACTAATGAATAGGTGGCAAACATTATGACTAAAGCATTGCCAAATAAGAAGTCAAAGTATTTGAGAGACAAGCTTGGTTCGGTAGACATCTCTTCCCTAATTGCGAGGGAGTGATGTTGGATAGTTCTTGTCTTTATGGATCAGGCACTAGACTAGGACTAATGGTTGTAAGTCTTAGTGAAGGCCATAAATAAAGAATGGAGTCCAAAGGATTGGATAGGCATATTAGATTGGAACTTCTTATGGATTGTAGCATCCAAGGAAATAAGTTGTTGAACAATGCTCTTTGAGGATGAGGTAGGGCATCCAAGATAAGAGTAGTCGAAGAGGACCAATATTCTTTAAGGATCCAAGATTGGGAATCCAAGATATGAATAGTCCTAAAAGGACACACCTTGTGAACATCTGGATGGGGTATGTGCCTTAGAGGTAGTGTGGCAACTCACGCAAAGCCTCCCAGCATAATGCTCTCAAATAAGGATGAGCTTGTATAGTTAAGGCCTTCAAGGACAATGTTGATTATGATATAGATGCTTGACAAATATGACTTATCAATCTAACACTTATGAGAATGGTTCAAGATTGAGATTCTTTGTACCATGTAATGGATTATGAATACCTCCCTTGTTAAGAGAGAGTGTTGAAACATGTAACTAGGTTTAGTCTTGACAATGACCTAAATTGTAATCATGAAAATGTATATTCTTTATAAAGAGAGAAAAATAAAGAAAGAATTTTTTATTTTTATTTTTGGAGTGTGGGTTTCATATTCAGGTTTGAGTCAAAAGCATGTTCTTCGTGCTTTTAGGTTTCCTAGTATAAAGAATAAGTTTTGTTGTGTCATAGTCCCATTTGAACTCATTGTAATAAAGGAAAATATTTATTTTGTCAAGAAAAAACCACTTATAAGCCCAAGACCAAGTCGGCCCAAGTAGCAGATCAAGTCGGCCTTATGGTGGAAATTTGACCCTCAAGAAAGGCTATAAAAGGAGAGGAGCTTGAGCCATTTAGTACTCTGATCAAGCACAAGTTTGATCTGCAATAGAAAAGGTGAATAAGAGTAGTTGGGAGGACGAAGAAGAGGAGAAAAAGTTGAAGTTTGAAGATAATATTTTCTTGTCTCACTTCTAGGGTTTGTGAAACTGCTAGTAAAGTTGTCAGTTGCAGGAGTCGAACTAAAGTGGCAATATCAAAGTTCTGGAAGCTTCCTTGAAGGAGATCTTGTTGGGGACTAACTTAGGGCTTGGGGGGTATCTTGGCTTTGGTCTTTGGGTCTTGGAAGTCTCTTTGTAAGCAGATTCTATATAGGAAGAGACACAAAGTTTTTGGTTTTCCCCTTGTAGGGGTTTTTCCCTGCCTTGAAACCTATATCCTATGTATTGTCTCTTTGTGATCTTCATTGTTTTTGGTAATTACTTGATGAACATAACTAAAGAAGTAATTAAAGACCAACTAACATCACAAGTAATTATCAAGATAAGAAAAATAAGTTATAATCTACAAGTCTCCAGATTTTCCATCAGTTTGTTGATTAAATTTTGCAAAATAATTGTAACTAAACAATAAATTGGAGTAAGGGAGAGGTTTTCTTCCAAAATGTCCATGTAAGGGGCACTATGAGGTATTATGGAAGCGTATGCGCAAGGGGAGCTTTAAGGAAGGAGGCCACATTAGGTCATGTGAAAAATTGTGTTAAGCCTTGTCAAGTTCTAAGGGTGAGTTCTAAGCGTGTCTACAGAAAAGGTGTGGAATGAACTTGACTTTGCACATAAGAAAAAAGGTCATCCATTTACTACCACTAAGGATCCCAACTATCACACGTGGAAAATGTGCAAGGAAAGCTCAAGCAAGGAGGCTACAATAGATCATGTACAAGAGTGTATTAAGCCCTACCAAGTCCTTAATGTGCCTATGCAAGAGGTGTGACATGAACTTGCCTTAGCATAAGAGAAAAAAGATATTTACTAACTACCACTAATAATCCCAACTATCTAACACACTACTCAATATTAAGGCTTGGAGAAATATCAAATATACACAAAAATAGAAATTAAGTTACAAAGATTGCAAGCATTAACTATAATAAACACTTTTAACAATATCAATATTAATGTGAAATCGATAGTTTAATAAAAAAATTTTGAAAATTTGAGCACAATTCTAAGTAAAAAATAAGACAAGATATGCATTACTAGAGGCTAGCTTTAATAACAGAAAGATTTTAAAAAATAACTTCTAATAATTAAATAATTAAATAATAAGCCCAATACCTTGTTAAGTTTATTGTTTGTACATATATTATATTATTTAAAAAAATTAATAAATTAATTATTGCAATTATTTTAATAAGATTATGTCAAAAAAACTTAAAATATATATTTATACTTAAAAGTGATACATAAATAAAAATATAATATTTAAAAGATATATTTATTAACTAAATATAATAATATAATATTTATAGTTTTTATTTAGTATCAAAAAGTATATAAATATAATTATTTAAACATAAATATATAAAATTAAAATAATATTAACAAATAATATATATATATATATATATATATATATATATATATATATATATTTTAAATTAAAAAACATACTATATATTTAATAGCAATGAATAAACCAAAATACAATTATTTATATATTTCAAAAAAAAAAATATAAACACCATTTTTTATTTGTGTTTAATGTCATAAAACAAATGAATATACGAAATTAAAATAATACTAATAAAGTATAGAGTTTAGATTTAAAAAAATATAATAATCTTTAGAAATATATGAAAATGGAATACACAAATTTTTAATGGTCGGGAATAAACCAATTTCTAATGGTCCATTATGGCAAATGAAAGACAGAAAAATGAATTGATAAAAGAAAAGTTGTAGTTGGAAAATCATAAGACTTTACCTTCCGAAAACAATTCGTATACGTTGTAAATTTATATCAAACCAATTATAAACAAAAATGTGAAATACCCTAATTAAATTACCCACACTTTTAATGGCAACAGAATAATTAATTAGAGTGATGTGATATTAGGGCCTACCTCTATGCGTGTAATAATTAGCTCAGACATAAACGAGCGCCACATAGAATAATCAATTAAAGAGTGATGTGATCTTCATTTTTCCTTGTCTCCTCCGTATCATTCCATTTACCTACAAACCAACCAGCGTCTCAGTCATAAGATGGGAATAGTTTTTGTTATTAGAATGGAAACAAAACAGGATTTATGAAAAATGAAATATCCTATTTAAATATTTCACACTGAAATATTCCTTATTCAAACCTCGGGAAGGGTGCAGCAACGTCCCAGGCTAGGGCCAATGCGAGCAACACTTCACACGTCCACTCACTCACGATGTTTTCTCAATTCTCAATTCTGTAAACTGCAAAACAATCAAAAGTGCCAGTGTTTAAATAAAATTGTGGCATATTTTTATCTATGTGAATTCTGTTTCACATTAATATTTTTTTCTCGATTTTAACCAAGAAAATACAAGCTTAAAGTATACACTCTCACACGGTACATCTATGGATTTCCAAAAACACCCTATACTCTAAAGAAACTACCTATACCCTAAGCAACTATGATTTCACAGTCATAATAACTAAAAACACCAAATACACCAAATACAGTGATGTGTGGTTTGATGGGAAGTTTTCTTGGGTGAAATTCAAGAGACCGCAGTTCAAATCTCATTGAGTATGTGGCTTGTTATGATCTTGGCTCAAGGAATAGGCTCTCTCTTTTCCAAGGGGTCTCGGCTCTTGCTGAATCAGAAGCGCTGGTATATCTGACTTGCAAGCTGTTGGATATATCCTGGTGTTATAAGACGACTATAAGAATTGATCCTAAGTCTCCCCTAAATTACTCTAAAGAATTACCCATTCACCATGTGTTAAAAAAAAAAAACTAAAAACCCCAGAATGGCCTAATATGAAAGAGGCATAGTAACAAAACTATTATATGACAATGGAGAGGACAAAGGCACTATATGACGGCGACTGCTTTTTCCTCTATGCTTCAGCGTCTTTGGAGATGTCAGTGTTGTTGCAATTTGCAGCTGCTTTCACCGCATCACGTACCTAGCAGTTACGTTAATTCGCATGAAAGCCCAATCACATCCCTTCAAAATCCATTCCGATCTGTTATCGTTGTACATTTCACAATTAAATGCTAAAGATGAAAACCCAATGAAACAAATCATACAACCTTTCCTACTTTGCAAGCAGAAAACAATTCATGTACTCTGTAAATTTATATCAAACAAATTCTAAACAACAATGTGAAATACCCTAATTAAATTACCCTAAACTACCCACGACACTAATTGCTTTTGAACAAAATAAAACAATGTAGAAGGCCTACATCAAAGCCCCATCACAGTACCTAGCAGTTCTGTTAATTTGCATCAAAGCCCCATCACATCCCTTTATAATTCACATCAAAATCCATTCATATTCGTCATCATTGTACATTTCACAATTAAATGCATAAGATGAAAACCCAATGAAACAAATCATACAATTTTTACTACTTTGCAAGCCGAAAACAATTCATGTACTCTGTAAATTTATATCAAACAAATTCTAAACAACAAAGTGAAATACCCTAATTAAATAACCTTAAACTGCCAACAACAAATTGTTGTTGTTGAACCAAATAAAAATATTTAAAAGCCCTGCATCACACGTCTAATAATCATAAAGTCCATACCTATGTGCTAGAAATCAGAAATAAACAAGCCCCATACAGAATAATTAATTAGAGATATGATCTTGGGGCCTATCTCCATGCGTTTAATAATTACCTCAGACATAAATGAATAATCAGATCTATAATCAGTTAAAGGGTGATGTGATCGTCATTTTTCCATTCTTCCGTATCATTCCATACCTGCAAACCAACCAGCCAGGTCTCAGTCACAGGATGAAGTTGTTTGTTATTAGAATCGAAACAAAAACAAATTTAGGGTTTATGAAAGAAGTTGTCTATCTAGCATACATAATAGTTGGGATGGCATTTTTTTTTGGAATCAGGGAAAATAAAATTTAAAAAATCAGGTAGTTGGAGTGTTTGGAATCTATTTTTGATAGTAGAAATGGATTCAGCACTATTAAAAACTCTAGGACATCCAAAACACTGAAATTTAACAACTGTAAACAAGATTTTGATAAAATCTTTGCCAATTTTTTTCAAAATCTTCACCACATTTCGAGTCATTCTGTTACTATATTAAACTACGTTTTTATGAAAAAAAAATATCATATTTAAATATTCACGAAGATATATTCGTTATCCAAACCTCGGGAATGGGTGCAGCAACGTCCTAGGCGAGGGCCAATACGAGCGTCCAGATACCAATCATAAAAGTACATCACATTTCACACGCCAACTCACCACGTTTTCTCCATTCTATTAACTGCAAGCCAACCATAGAAATACAAGCCGAGAGTGTACGCTCTCACAAATACATCTATGGATTCCCAAAAAAAAAAAACCATAGAAAACTAATGATCGAGGACGTGCTCAATGACCACTGAGAACGACATTAAAAATTTATTTAAAAAGGGAGACATTAACCTTTTTTGCGCTTTGTTTATGGATCCATAAAACAAAATTTGCCTCAAAATTGAAAAGCTCTCTAGATTCGGCTATAGGTACATCGTATCATGAATGAGTACAACAACAATACCAAAAAAACAATACCAAAAAAACAAGATAGAAAAATTTATTTAAAAAGATAGATCTGCGCCTCACCACTACTCTTAACATTGAAAAGAATTGAAAAACTGAAACGTGAACTGGAGCAGAGAATTGCTCATCTCAATATTACGAAATAGTTAAATAGGAATACATTGGAAACATTGTTGGAAAGGCAGAGGATTCAATCACATATATAACGCAAAGATTTCACACATGAATAATGAGCTGCGGCTCTTCAATTAATCACAAACTCTGAATCATAAAACTCTCTTAATCTCTTGCTAAAACAATGAACCCGTGAAGGGTATTTAATCTAATTGACATGCACACACTATCACTCATAACTGAACTTAATCAGCTTGCTTAACTCACTTACCAAATCTAACTGTAACTCAACTCAACTCATTCAGCTAACTATCTGTCTAACTTCTGCATGAGGAAGTAATTATATATTTTAACACTCCCCCTTAATTACGACCTCTAAACTAAAACATAACTCATGACAACTCAAACATGCCTGTTGGTCTATGTCTCAGCTAGGCTTATAACTCCCAAGTTTCTTTTGTGAAACTGAAACAAATCTACGGCTAATGGCTTTGTAAAGATATCAGCCAATTGATCACTCGTTCTACAAGGCTTCAAGTGAACTTCTCCATTGCTCACAAGTTCTCGAATAAAATGATATCTAGTATCAATATGCTTGCTCTTTTGATGAAACACACTATTCTTGGATAGTGCAATCGCTGATGTGTTGTCACAGTATATTGCTGTTGATCCTTGTTGTTTCTGCTTGAGTCCATCCAATACTCTTCTTAACCATATTGCTTGACATGCTGCTGAAGTTGCTGCTACATATTCTGCTTCTGCTGATGATAGTGTAACAATAGGCTGCTTCTTAGATGCCCATGCTATCACTCCTGAACCGAGATGGAAAACATAACCGGATGTGCTCTTCCGATCATCCAAACTTCCTGCAAAATCACTATCTGTATATCCAATCAATTCTTTCTTTTCTGTACTTGCATACATTATGCCATAATGTCTGGTTCCTGCTATGTATCTCATAATTCTTTTTCCAACACTCCAATGTGTGTCTTTTGGAGTCTCCATGAATCTGGAAATCAGACTCACTCCCTGCATAATATCTGATCTTGTCGCTGTGAGATACATGAGGCTGCCAACCAATCTTTTGAATAGAGTTGGATTGACATCTGCCCCTTCATCATCCTTATTTAACTTTGTACCCGTTGCAACTGGTGTAGGTACAGGTTTGGAATTATCCATCCTAAATCTTTTTAGCAAATCTGTTGCATACTTATTTTGACAAATAAAAATGCCTTTTTCAGATTGCTCAACTTCAATGCCAAGAAAATATTTCATGAGACCTAGATCTGTCATCTCAAATTCTTTCATCATGGCTGCTTTAAATTCATCTATTTCAAGATCACTTGTAAAAATCATATCATCAACATATAAGCAAACTATCAAAATCTGTCCATGCTCATTTACCTTTGTGTATAAGGTAGGCTCAATGCTGCTTCTGCAAAATCCATTCTTGATCATATAATTGTCAATTCTGCTATACCATGCTCTAGGTGCTTGCTTCAGTCCATAGAGCGCTTTCTTCAATCTGTAAACTTTATCTTCTTGTCCTTCAACTTCATAACCTGGAGGCTGTTGCACATAAATTTCTTCTTCTAGAATTCCATTCAAGAAGGCTGATTTGACATCCATCTGATACACTTTCCACTTGTTCTGAGTTGCTGTCGCTACAACTGCTCTTACAGTATCCAATCTGGCTACCGGACAAAAAATTTCTCCAAAGTCTATTCCCGGTTGCTGCGAGAATCCTTTTTCTACAAGTCTTGCTTTAAATCTGTCAATCTCACCTTTCTCATTCACTTTGGTCTTGTATACCCACTTCACACCAATGAGATTTTTATCGTTTGGTAAATCAACCAAATCCCATGTATCATTCTTTTCAATTGAATTCATCTCTTCATCCATGGCTTGCACCCAATTGTCATCTCTGATTGCTTCTTCAAACGAAGAAGGTTGGAATGCCAACAATGAAAAATTTGAACTAACATCCAAATCATCATAAATATGCTTCAGACTTCTCATATTTTTCTTACCTGATTCGCTGCTTGGAGAATTCTGATCTATGGATCTGCTTGAAGATCCATGTTGCTCTGAAAATCTGGGAGTCCTTGCTGGTGTGACTCTGTTTGGTGTCTGCTCTTTTGGTTCTTGCTGCTTCTCTTCTTCTACATCATCATCCTCCATCAATGGTGTTTGAGCATCGGTTAGTGTGTCTACAGTCCCATTCCATGACTCTTGTTCTTTGAACACAACATCTCTACTAATGATTGTCTTCTTTGTGACAGGGTTATACAGTTTGTAAGCTTTTCGCTGCTCACTATAACCAGTAAATATACATTTTTCACTTTGATCATCTAATTTGCCTCTTATCTGCTTAGGCACATGTGCATAGGCTACACATCCAAAAACTTTGAAATGAGATACACTGCAAGACATACCTGACCATGCTGCTTCTGGAACTCGGTTCATCACGCTCTTTGTAGGAGATATGTTTATTACATAAACAGCACATGCAACTGCTTCTGCCCAATACTCGTTAGACAGGTGTCTTGATTTCAACATGCTCCTTGTCATGTTCATGATTGTTCGGTTCTTCCTCTCTGCTACACCATTCTGCTGTGGTGTGTATCTGGTTGTAAACTGTCTTCTGATTCCATGTTGTTTGCAGTACTCATGGAATGCCTTCGAATCATATTCGCCACCACGATCAAATCTTAATACCTTGATCTGTCGATCACTTTGGTTCTCCACCAAAGCTTTGAATTCTTTGAACTTTGCAAAAGTTTCAGACTTCTGCTTCAAAAAGTAAACCCAAGTCTTCCTACTATAATCATCAATAAAGGTGAGGAAGTAACAACTTCCACCAATCGACTGTGTCCTCATAGGTCCACACAAGTCGGTATGCACCAATTCAAGTGGTTTCTTTGCTTTGTAAGAAGCTCCTTTCGGAAAACTTTCACGGTGTTGCTTTCCTAATATGCAACACTCACACGTGCTAGCAAGTTCTTTGATGGGAGGTAAGCCTCTGACCATCTGTTTCTGCTGCAACAATCTTAAACCGGAAAAATGCAAGTGTCCAAACCGAAAGTGCCATAACCAGTATGCATCAGAACATGCAGTTGTAAAAGAACTAACCTGATCATTGTAGTTCATAATGAGAGGAAATAGTCTGTTCCTCGTCATCTGCACCTTTGCAATCAGCTGCTTGCTTGGGGGTTTGTCGTAAATAACACACTGTTGCCCCTGAAAAGTAACTTTGTATCCTTTCTGCATCAGTTGACCAACACTAATCAAATTGTGTTTGAGTCAAGGGACATAGTATACCTCCGATATGGTCTTTGGCTCCCCCTGCTTGGTCACAATGTTGACCACTCCTTTTCCATCTATAGCCACAGTCTTGTCAGTACCCAACTTGACCTCTGTCTGCACTGTGACATCCAAATTAGCAACCAAATCCTTGTTGCCTGTCATGTGGTTACTGCAACCACTGTCTAATAGCCAAACCTTATAAGACGGTGCATGCATGGTGTTGCATGCTAGAAACATAGAGTCAGTATT
The DNA here is from genome assembly GCA_034641835.2 of Pinus albicaulis. Classification (NCBI taxonomy): domain Eukaryota; kingdom Viridiplantae; phylum Streptophyta; class Pinopsida; order Pinales; family Pinaceae; genus Pinus; species Pinus albicaulis. The sequence continues at coordinate 963,400,051 of CM076577.1, forward strand.
TTCTGTACTAACATTAGCTCTCTGATTGCCCTGATCTGCAATCTTCTTCCTACAATCACGAGCATAATGACCAAATCTATTGCAGTAATAGCACTTTACCTTAGATTTGTCAAACCTTTGATTGTTATGAAAGCTTCTGCTGCTGCTGCTTCCATGTTGATGCTCATGATCATCTCAGCCATCTCTGTGACCGCCATAGTTGTTGCCTCGTCCTCTGCCTCTCGATCGACCTTTGCCTCGACCTCTGGAAATATAGACTTGACTTTGGAAGGCAGTTTCCAAAGTGGAATCCTTATTTCTGTCTATCCTTGCTTCATGCGATAGAAGGGATCCCATCAACTCATCAATTGTGAGTGTTTTCAAGTCCTTTGCTTCTTCTATGGCTGCTACCACAACATCAAATTTGGTAGACAGGGATCGAAGAACCTTCTCAATCACTGTTCGATCTTTAACATCTTCGCCATAGATTTTTAACTGATTGACGACAGACATGACCCTATTCATGAAGGAATCAATGTCCTATGTCTCCTTCATCTGCAGAACTTTGAAATCTCTCCTAGTATTCTGCAATTTAACAATATTAACTTTTTCCATACCTTGATAGCTTGTCGCCAAGGTGTCCCATGCCTCTTTTGCTGATGAGGTTATCATGATCTTCTGGAACACGGCTCGATCTACTCCCTGCTGGATTAGTAGCAATGCTTGTGCATTCTTTCGCTTATCTTTCTTCCACTGTTCCCTCTCTGCATTACTGAGGGCTCATTCTTCTGCATCGTCATGAGGTTCTGCAAACCCATACTTGACATGATCCCATACATCATGCGCTTTTAGCATAGTCTCCATCTTAATGGCCCACACATCATAATCCTTCCCATTGAAAGAAGGAAGTTGTGGCTGAAAGCTGCTTGTAGCCATCTTTCTTCAAACACAAGCTCACTGCTGAAACCCCAAAAAAAAATTGATATGCTTTGCAAAGCTCCAAAAAAAATATCCTTATAATAAAACCCTAGGTTTTATTATTTTATAAAAATTTATTTATAAAAAAAATCTTTATATAAAATATCCTTTCTTAAAAAAACTTATTATAAAATATCCACTTTTCTTAAAGCCTTTTTATAATCACCTTATGGAACGTCCCTTTTTAAAAACTCCTTTTAAAACTCCTTTATAATATGCTTATTATAAAACGCTCCTTTTAAAAAAAACTTCTTTTCAAACTTAAAAAAAAATCCCTCACGTGCTTTTATGAGAGACCTTTATAAAATTTAAACTCTTTATGAAAAAGCCCTTTTTATATGCCCTGTAAAAAAATCTTACATATTCCAAGTACTTCACATGGTTGACTTTAAAGTCAATAACGCGGCCAAATCTCAAAAATGGTTGCGTGCTAACGCAGTGCCCGAATGCGTGTGGTGCGTTAGTGCCTTAACGCAACTAAACTTCAAGATCCCTGCGTGTTGCAAAATCGCGTTAAAGTTTTTCGTTTTTAACGCGGTTCTTTACAGTGGGGTCCAGCGTTATAACGCTCTGTCGTTAATTAACATCGGCGTGATAACGCGAAATTTTTTTTTTCTCTCTCACGAATGATTGCTAATCCGTTTTTCTTCCGTTCTTTTTGACCTCGCTCTAATACCAATCTGTTGGAAAGGCAGAGGATTCAATCACATATATAATGCAAAGATTTCACACATGAATAATGAGCTGCGGCTCTTCAATTAATCACAAACTTTGAATCATAAAACTCTCTTAATCTCTTGCTAAAACAATGAACCCGTGAAGGGTATTTAATCTAATTGACATGCACACACTATCACTCATAACTGAACTTAATCAACTTGCTTAACTCACTCTTTAACTCACTTACCAAATCTAACTGTAACTCAACTCAACTCATTCAGTTAACTATCTGTCTAACTTCTGCATGAGGAAGTAATTATATATTTTAACAAACATTAGCAATAAATGACTGAAGTAAACTAAAGTAAAACTAAACTACCTATGACACTTAGTAGAGAATAAATTAAATGAATTGAACTTAACGGATAGTCAGATTAATATCTCAACATCCCCTCCTGATCTCAACTGTTACAAGTGGAGGCACTAACAATGCCTAATTTCTCTCTTTGAAATTCTAATACATTCTTTCCCAATGGCTTTGTGAAAATATCTGCACGCTGATCTTCGAAACCACAAAAAGAAAGTGTGATGTCTCCATCATTGACAAGTTCACGAATGAAATGAAAACGTGTGTCAATGTGCTTGCTCTTTTTGTGAAAAACGTGATTTTTTGATAAAGAAATTGCTGAACTGTTATCACAGTGAATTGGAGTTGGCTCCTTCTGAATATCTGAAATGTCTTTCAATAATCTTCTCAACCATACTGCTTGACAAACTGTTGAATTCACTGCTACATATTCTGCCTCTGCAGAAGATATTGAAACGATTGACTGTTTCTTGAATGCCCATGAAATCAGATTTGTTCCAAGATGAAAAACATACTCTGAGGTACTTTTGCGATCATCTAAACTCCTTGCATAATCGCTGTTTGTATAACCTTAAAGTGAACAATTTTTAGAATGTGTATAAAAAAAACCATAGTCTATGGTCCCTGAAATATACCTTAAGATCCTTTTTGCAACCTGTCAATGAGTAAACTTTGGTGACTGCATAAACTTGGAGACAAAACTTGCTACAAACATAATATCTGGTCTAGTTGCAGTTAGATACAACAAACTACCAACTAGGATTTTATACAAAATGGGATCAACAGATGGTGCTACATCTTCTTTGCTGAGTTTGGTATCTTGAGCAATTGGTGTATTAGCTGGTTTGCAATTGGTCATTCTGAACTTTTGAATGATATCAGTGGCATATTTTCGTTGACCAACAAAAATGCCATTATCAGATTCGTGAATTTCAATTCCTAGGAAATATTTCATGACGCCTAGATCTGTAATATCAAACTCTGCTTGCATCACTGCTTTGAAATCTTCTAACATCATATTTCTTGTATAAAGAAGATCATCTACATAAAGACATACAATAAGAATTTTACCTTCATGAGATTTAGTATACAAAGTGGGTTCATGGCTACTTCTGGAAAAACCACGTTTGATGAGATAGGTGTCGATGTGATTGTACCAAGCTCTTGGAGCTTGTTTCAAACCATATAAAGCTTTTTTCAATCTATATACTTTATGCTCTTGTCCTTTTACTTCAAAACCTGGGGGCTGCTCTACATAAACTTCTTCCTGTAATATACCATTTAGGAAGGCAGATTTTACATCAAGCTGATAGACTTTCCATTTGTGTTGAGTTGTTGTGGACAAAATGGTTCTAACAGTGTCTAACCTTGCTACTGGAGAAAATGTTTCACCATAGTCGACACCAAACTGTTGTGAGAATCCTTTGGCAACCAACCTTGCCTTATGTTTCTCAACTTTTCCTTTTTCATTTAGCTTGGTCTTATATACCCCTTTTACACCAATTTTTGTTTTGTCTCTTGGGAGATCAGCTAATTCCTAAGTCTGATTTTTCTCTATGGCAGCAATTTCTTGGTTCATTGCTTCGACCCAATGCTTTTCTTTAACTGCTTCTTCAAAATGAGTCGGTTGAGTTGAAATGAATGCAAACATTTTCTGTTGTTCAGATTTATGCTCCTGTTCATATAGCTCTCTGATACTTCTTGTTTTCTGTCCCTCTTTTGAAGATGTTTGATCACTTGCTGAATCAGTGCTTGATGATGTTCTATTTTTAGAATGTTCTGGCTGTTCTTGAACCTGAAATCTTGGAGACTGTGGTGGATAAAAAAACTGATTTGAAGTTTCATCTACATGGTCAAACCAAGATTTATTTTCAAAAAATTTCACATCTCTGCTTATAATGAACTTTTTGGTAATTGGGTTATAAAGTCTGTAGGCTTTCGACTGCTCATTGTAACATACAAATATGCATTTCTTACTTCTATCATCAAGCTTTTTTCTTATTTTTTTAGGAACATGAGAAAAAACTACTGATCCAAAGATTCTAAAGTGTGACACATTTACCTTGTTTCCATCCCATGCTTCTTGAGGTATTTTATCTTGTAGGCTAGATGTTGGAGATTTGTTAAGAACATACACTGTTGTTGACACTGCTTCAACCCAATAGTTATTTGTCAACTTCTTCTCCCGTAGCATGCATCTTGCCATGTTCATGATTGACTGATTCTTTCTTTCTGCTACTCCATTTTGTTGTGGAGTGTATCTGGTTGTGTACTACACTAGGATACCTTGTTGTCGACAAAATGTTTTGAATTCATTTGAGCTATATTCTCATCCTCTGTCGGATCTGAGTACTTTCAAGAGTTTTCCACTCTGTTTTTTTGCTTCTACCTTGAACTCCATAAATCTAGAGAAGGTATCTGATTTGTTTTTAAAAAAATACACCCATATCTTCTTGCTAAAGTCATCAATAAATGTCAGAAAGTAGAAACTACCACCAATGGACAATGTCTGCATTGGACCACATATGTCGGTATGGACAAGTGCCAAAGGCTCTTTCGCCCTTGAGGTTGATGAGGGAAAACTATCTCTTTTATGCTTGGACAAGACACAAACTTCACAATTACAGACTTTTTCACTGATAGTAGATCGACCAATGACTATAGATTTATTTTGAAGCAGACTGAGACTCTTGACTGGAATGTGGCCATACCTAGAATGCCATAGATGAGTTTCATCTATTCTTGATATATTGTGGCCTAAAGATTGGTTGGTATTTTGGCTTCTAAGGGTCAATGGAAACATCTTACTCTTGGTCTTTTCAACTTTTGCTATCAATATTTTATGAGGATCTTTGTCATATATATAGCAAGTGTTCTTTTGAAACAATACATCATAGCCATGTTCCATTAATTGTCGTACACTAAGGAGATTATGTTTGACCTGAGAAACATAATAAACATCAGGGATGTATTTGTTTTGATTCTACTTAGTAAGAATAGGAACAATACCTTTTCCTTCAGCTTTAATACTTGTACGATCTCCAATCGTTATCTCTGATGTTATGGAAGCATCTAGAGAAGAAAGAAGATTATTGTTGCTTGTCATGTGATTGCTGCATCCGCTGTCGAGCAACCAAAGATCTTCACTCTGTTTGTCTTCTGAGAGATGGCATGAAAGAAACATGGTCTCTAAGGATTCTTCTTCACTGTTGGAGAGATTGATATATCCTCTGTGCTGATCTGATTGTTTCTTTCTACAGTCGTGTTCGTAGTGGCCAAACTTCTTACAGTAGTAACATTGAACACTCGATCTGTTCCATGACCTTCCTCTCTGATTTCGGTTTTGTGGAGGTCTCCACTACTCTGTTGCATGATGATGATCAGATCTTCCATTGCATCGGCCTCTGCCTCGCTTGTTGCCGCCTCTATATCCTTTGCCTCTGCCTCTATCAAATGAGAGGTGTGTTTTGAAGGCTTGTTCCGTGGAATCTTCTGTCAAATTGAGTCTTGTTTCGTGTGCCAAAAGTGATCCAGTCAACTGTTCTACTGAGAAAGTTTTAAAATCTTTGGATTCCAAAATGGCTGTCACTAGCATGTCATATTTCTTTGGTAGATTTCGAAGAGCTTTTTCAACAACTTTCTGATCTGTAATGGTTTCGCCAATGAGTTTGATCTGATTGACTATTCCTATGACTCTGGTCATGAATTGATCCACATTCTCAGTGTCAACCATCTTTAGAGTTTCACACTGAGATCTCAATGTTTGCAGTTTAACCGTCTTCACTGTATCATTTCCTTGATACGCAGCTTGCAAAATATCCCAACATTCTTTTGCTGTTGTCGCACTAGTTATTTTGTCAAAAATAGAATCATCGACTGAATTTTGTATCCAACATTTGGCTCTGTGCTCCTTCTTTCTGAGTTCAATAGCTGGATTTCTCTGATTATTGGTCATGGCCGCCCATTCTTCTTGGGTCGGCTCTACATAAGCAATCCGAAGCGTGTCCCAACAATCTTGTGCTTGTAAAAAGTTTTCATTCTCAAATTCCAGAATTCATAATTTTTTCCAATCAGATTTGGTGTCTGTGGCAAAGAACTTGAAGAGACCATTATTTCTTCAAATGCGCCTTTTGTAAATCTCGTCTAATTTTTTTTTAAATCTCTTTTAAAGACTTAAAAAAAAATCCCTTAAAAACCCTCTTTTAAATTTTCTCTTAAAAAAAAAAACCTTTCTTTTTTGAAAAAAAGAAACTTCACCACATACTTTTTCAAAACCTCTTAAAAAAGAAACTTCACCCCATGCTTTTTCAAAACCTCTTTATAAAACCTTTGAAAAATTTTAAGTTTTTTTTTTTAAAGAAAAAAAACTTTAATAAGAAAAACTTCTTTATATAAAAAGGGCTTTCACTTTTTAAATCGATACTTTCTCCTTAATGAATCCACCTTATGTAAAACTTTGAAAATCACGTGAAATAAAAAGGGCTTTCACTTTTTAGAAGTCAACACATCAAAAAATGAGCTTTCCCTTTTAATACTTGGAACGCTATGCGTAAAAATTCACATTCACCTTTTCCAACACAGATAATTTGACTGGCGCAGTCCCGAATTAAACAGTGGCGACTAAACAGAAAACCATGCAAGGCAAAAAACTAGAATGGATATGGCTTGCATTCTCGCGCCAATCCTTTGTTTTGGCGCGTTGGCGCGAGTATTACCCTAACAGTCGCGCCAACCAATTTCTCCTCTCTGTTGCTCCTTCTTGGCTTTGTTGCTGCTCTCCAGGGAGACTTATGCAAGCTCGCTCTGATACCATGAAAAGAATTGAAAAACTGAAACATCAACTGAAGCAGAGAATTGTTCATCTCAATATTACAAAATAGTTAAATAGGAATACATTGGAAACATCAACAACAAATGACTGAAGTAGACTGAAGTAAACTGAAGTAAAACTAAACTACCTATGACACCTAGCAGACAATAAATTAAATGAACTGAACCTAACGGACAGTGAAATTAATATCTCAACAAACATTTTCAAAAAAAACTACCTATACCCTAAACAACTATGATTTCATGCACGTCATCCAAACACCTTAGAATGCGCTAATATGAAAGAGACATGGCACCCAAAACTAAATGCTATCGTATAACAATGCAGGGGACAAAGGCATTACTATATAA